>CM056383.1:1177411-1237411 GCA_029718625.1 Synaphobranchus kaupii | reverse complement strand
TCTTAATTAATTGTGATTAAACAACATTTGCTTTCCTTATTAATCTGATCTGACCAGAGGGTGCCCAAATGGCCCTGCTTTTGAACGACAAAGCCTCTTTAATGACTTGTGTGAATCTCCTTGCTGCATTCATAAATGGGATGGAGGAGGGGGGTGAGGGTGACTTACTATTCGGCGTTCGCTGCACGGGGGGGAAGTGGGTGTAGCCAATAGATAATTTTCTCCTTCATTTTCTCCCTTTCTTTCATACCTCCCTCATCGCACCTCCCAGCTGACCTGAACAACATCAAGTTCTCGGCGTACCGGACGGCCATGAAGCTGCGCCGGGTCCAGAAGGCCTTGCGACGTACGAACGGCCTCCGCACACGAGAGGGTTTCTGGCTCTGGCACAGTCGGCAACCACCATCCTTTTAGCGCCCCAAATTATTTCAGGCTGGAGAAACCCCGCTGTGCCGATGTTCAGCGCCTCGTTAAATTAAGGTGGTTTTTGGGCTAATTAAGCTGCGTAATTAGTCCAGCTGAGTAACTGAGAAAAAAGGTAATTAAGTCATTTGGATGAGGCGGAAAACCCGCGTTCCTCCAAAGCCGGGAGTGTCTAGCGCTGCCACAGAAAACAGGCTGGCGCTCTGAGTTATATTCTTCTGGACTGACTGACTATGTTACCCAGCAGCCTGGAGACCAACTTCACTGTGGGCCTCTGGTCATGCCCACTTTTAATGCTCTTAATCAGGGATGTGATTTTAACTAATTAAGCAAGAACTGATTTTTACACCCTAAATGTTTCTGGGGCCACTAGTATTTGGCTGTATTGCAAAACATTTCTCCTGCTATTGGTGCTCAAAGAGTGGAGATACACTATGTCTTGTTGAGTTTGCTTATGGCATATCTAATTTGTTTGCCTTTGGTTGAGCCATTTATGGTCTGAAATCAGTATTTCCTCCTTAGTTATAAAATATCTCACCCCTGCTTAATTTCCAGCCAACTGCTGAAGGAGAGAGATGGATGTGCTGCCCTGTAAACTCCACACACTCTGCCAGCCTGCTGGCCCCATGTTGTTAGGAGAATTAATTGTGAGGCTGCCATAGTAACAGCAGAATCCTTTCAACCATTCAGTGCTAATGATTGAGCAAGCCTATTTGACAATACATAAATAAATAAAGTAATAAAAATAAATAAATAAATGCATTTAGCTTCCCCCTCGTATCAGCAGCAGTGAGCACTCTGCAGCCACCCTCCCTTATTGCAGCATTGTATTATCTTATCATTCAATTATGGAGGACCCTCAGAGAACAGCTAACTGCCAGCCAGTTTAAAAAGTTGGAGCTGGTTTTTGCAAAGGGAAGCAAAATCCTCCACTCAAGACCTGACAAACAGCTGTTTGGAAAAAATATTCTGCCAAAGGTGATCGAGCACTGTGTATGTATGCGTGTGTGTGTGTGTGTGTGTGTGTGCGTATGCGCCTGTGTGTGCTGTGTGTGTGTGTGTGTGTGTATGTATGCGTGTGTGTGTGTGTGTGCTGTGTGTGTGCGTGTGTGTGTGTGTGTGTGTGTGTGTGTGTGTGTGTGTGTGTGTGTGTGTGCGTATGCGCCTGTGTGTGCTGTGTGTGTGTATGTGTGTGTGTGTGTGTGTGTGTGTGTGTATGTATGCGTGTGTGTGTGTGTGTATGTATGCGTGTGTGTGTGTGTGTGTGTGTGTGTGTATGCGCCTGTGTGTGTGTGTGTGTGTGTGTGTGTGTGTGCGCGTATGCGCCTGTGTGTGTGTGTGTGTGTGTGTGTGTGTGTGCGTATGCGCCTGTGTGTGTGTGTGTGTATGTATGTGTGTGTGTGTGTGTGTGTGTGTGTGTGTGTGTGTGTGTGCGTATGCGCCTGTGTGTGTGTGTGTGTGTGTGTGTGTATGTATGTGTGTGTGTGTGTGTGTGTGTGTGTATGCGCCTGTGTGTGCTGTGTGTGTGCGTGTGCGTGCATGTGTGCATGCATGTGTGTTCATATGTGCATGCATGTGTGTGTTTGTATGTATGCGTGTGTGTGGTTTATGTGTGTTTGTGTATGTGTGTGCGTGCGTGTGTATGTGCATGCCTGTGTCTGTGTGTGTGCATGTCTGTGTGTTTGTGCGCATGCATGTTTTTGCAGTGGACGTGCTGACCCTGGGCAGCGTGGCGGCCGTATTCAAGGAACAGGACCTCCAGCACAGCGAGCACGTGATGGACGTGGTGGAGGTGATCCGCGCCCTTACAGGCCTGTACGAACGCATGGAGGAGGAGCGCAGTGTGCTGGTCAACATCCCGCTCTGTGTGGACATGTGCCTCAACTGGCTGCTCAATGTGTACGACAGGTACGCCCCGCCCTACCCTCCACCCATCCCTCAGTCAGGCTCTCGCTGTGACACTCTGGCCCCGTCCGAAAACATCCTGAAATAGCCTCCGCCTTCCCTTATTTCATTTCCCTGATCTGAAGCGACTACCGCTGACCAAATGAGGTCTCTGTATTGCTTCCGCATAGATCTCTTAATTAAGGTGGAGCCATCATGAAGGAAGGAGGTTTGTGAAAGTTTTCATGCACACCCTCTCAACATCCCTCCTGCTTATAAACCTGCACTCTTCCAACGTACGCTCCCTGGCTCCGCCCCCCCCCCCCCATTTCCCCCACCCATCCCTGATTTGTGTCACACGTAGAGCAGTTGCTTCAGCATAGTCTCCACAGTTTGGCCATCATAACAAACACAAGGCAATGTCACACAATGTCAAAAGGACACATCAGTTCACAGCACATGCAACAGATTTTCTTTTTTAAAAGCTCTTCTGTTTTTATTCTTAATGCAAATGCTGTCCGAGTGCTTGATTAAGAATCTTAGACTTTTGTTTTTCTTTCGGTCTACCATGAATTTGGTTTTTGGCTCTCAACTGTGTGCTGCTAATTAGAAAACTCTGGGGTTTATTTTAATTTCTACATAAATTTCTATAATTGCTTTTTTGTTTTGTTTTTTTGTGTGGAATACTCACTTAGAATAAGAATGAGCAAGAATAAGCTAAGTTGATGTATAAATTATATTATACTCTATAAACAGTTTTTTCCCATTTTTGCTGTGTTCACACACCCTGTTTGAGTGTGTGTTGTGTGGTGGTGCAGACCCTGTTTGAGTGTGTGTTGTGTGGTGGTGCAGACTCCTGTTGGAGTGTGTTGAATGTTGATGCAGACTCCTGTTGGAGTGTGTGTTGAGTGGTGTTGCAGACTCCTGTTGGAGTGTGTGTTGTGTGGTGGTGCAGACCCTGTTGGAGTGTGTGTTGAGTGGTGGTGCAGACCCTGTTGGAGTGTGTGTTGTGTGGTGGTGCAGACCCTGTTGGAGTGTGTGTTGTGTGGTGGTGCAGACCCTGTTGGAGTGTGTGTTGAGTGGTGGTGCAGACTCCTGTTTGAGTGTGTGTTGTGTGGTGGTGCAGACTCCTGTTTGAGTGTGTGTTGAGTGGTGGTGCAGACCCTGTTGGAGTGTGTGTTCAGTGGTGGTGCAGACTCCTGTTTGAGTGTGTGTTGTGTGGTGGTGCAGACTCCTGTTTGAGTGTGTGTTGAATGGTGGTGCAGACTCCTGTTGGAGTGTGTGTTGAGTGGTGGTGCAGACTCCTGTTGGAGTGCGTGTTGTGTGGTGGTGCAGACCCTGTTAGAGTGTGTGTTGTGTGGTGGTGCAGACTCCTGTTGGAGTGTGTGTTGAGTGGTGGTGCAGACTCCTGTTGGAGTGTGTGTTGTGTGGTGGTGCAGACCCTGTTGGAGTGTGTGTTGTGTGGTGGTGCAGACCCTGTTGGAGTGTGTGTTGTGTGGTGGTGCAGACCCTGTTGGAGTGTGTGTTGAGTGGTGGTGCAGACCCCTGTTGGAGTGTGTGTTGTGTGGTGGTGCAGACTCCTGTTTGAGTGCGTGTTGTGTGGTGGTGCAGACCCTGTTGGAGTGTGTGTTGTGTGGTGGTGCAGACGCCTGTTGGAGTGCGTGTTGTGTGGTGGTGCAGACCCTGTTAGAGTGTGTGTTGTGTGGTGGTGCAGACCCTGTTGGAGTGTGTGTTGAGTGGTGGTGCAGACCCTGTTGGAGTGTGTGTTGAGTGGTGGTGCAGACCCCTGTTGGAGTGCGTGTTGAGTGGTGGTGCAGACCCTGTTGGAGTGTGTGTTGTGTGGTGGTGCAGACTCCTGTTGGAGTGTGTGTTGAATGGTGGCGCAGACTCCTGTTGGAGTGTGTGTTGTGTGGTGGTGCAGACCCTGTTGGAGTGTGTGTTGTGTGGTGGTGCAGACTCCTGTTGGAGTGTGTGTTGAATGGTGGCGCAGACTCCTGTTGGAGTGTGTGTTGTGTGGTGGTGCAGACCCTGTTGGAGTGTGTGTTGTGTGGTGGTGCAGACCCCTGTTGGAGTGCGTGTTGAGTGGTGGTGCAGACCCTGTTGGAGTGTGTGTTGTGTGGTGGTGCAGACTCCTGTTGGAGTGTGTGTTGAATGGTGGCGCAGACTCCTGTTGGAGTGTGTGTTGTGTGGTGGTGCAGACCCTGTTGGAGTGTGTGTTGTGTGGTGGTGCAGACTCCTGTTGGAGTGTGTGTTGAATGGTGGCGCAGACTCCTGTTGGAGTGTGTGTTGTGTGGTGGTGCAGACTCCTGTTGGAGTGTGTGTTGAGTGGTGGTGCAGACTCCTGTTGGAGTGTGTGTTGAGTGGTGGTGCAGACCCCTGTTGGAGTGTGTGTTGAGTGGTGGTGCAGACCCTGTTGGAGTGTGTGTTGAGTGGTGGTGCAGACCTCTGTTGGAGTGCGTGTTGAGTGGTGGTGCAGACCCTGTTGGAGTGTGTGTTGTGTGGTGGTGCAGACTCCTGTTGGAGTGTGTGTTGAATGGTGGCGCAGACTCCTGTTGGAGTATGTGTTGTGTGGTGGTGCAGACCCTGTTGGAGTGTGTGTTGTGTGGTGGTGCAGACTCCTGTTGGAGTGTGTGTTGAATGGTGGCGCAGACTCCTGTTGGAGTGTGTGTTGTGTGGTGGTGCAGACCCTGTTGGAGTGTGTGTTGTGTGGTGGTGCAGACCCCTGTTGGAGTGCGTGTTGAGTGGTGGTGCAGACCCTGTTGGAGTGTGTGTTGTGTGGTGGTGCAGACTCCTGTTGGAGTGTGTGTTGAATGGTGGCGCAGACTCCTGTTGGAGTGTGTGTTGTGTGGTGGTGCAGACCCTGTTGGAGTGTGTGTTGTGTGGTGGTGCAGACTCCTGTTGGAGTGTGTGTTGAATGGTGGCGCAGACTCCTGTTGGAGTGTGTGTTGAATGGTGGCGCAGACTCCTGTTGGAGTGTGTGTTGTGTGGTGGTGCAGACCCTGTTGGAGTGTGTGTTGTGTGGTGGTGCAGACTCCTGTTGGAGTGTGTGTTGAATGGTGGCGCAGACTCCTGTTGGAGTGTGTGTTGTGTGGTGGTGCAGACCCTGTTGGAGTGTGTGTTGTGTGGTGGTGCAGACCCCTGTTGGAGTGCGTGTTGAGTGGTGGTGCAGACCCTGTTGGAGTGTGTGTTGTGTGGTGGTGCAGACTCCTGTTGGAGTGTGTGTTGAATGGTGGCGCAGACTCCTGTTGGAGTGTGTGTTGTGTGGTGGTGCAGACCCTGTTGGAGTGTGTGTTGTGTGGTGGTGCAGACTCCTGTTGGAGTGTGTGTTGAATGGTGGCGCAGACTCCTGTTGGAGTGTGTGTTGTGTGGTGGTGCAGACTCCTGTTGGAGTGTGTGTTGAGTGGTGGTGCAGACTCCTGTTGGAGTGTGTGTTGAGTGGTGGTGCAGACCCCTGTTGGAGTGTGTGTTGAGTGGTGGTGCAGACCCTGTTGGAGTGTGTGTTGAGTGGTGGTGCAGACCCCTGTTGGAGTGCGTGTTGAGTGGTGGTGCAGACCCTGTTGGAGTGTGTGTTGTGTGGTGGTGCAGACTCCTGTTGGAGTGTGTGTTGAATGGTGGCGCAGACTCCTGTTGGAGTGTGTGTTGTGTGGTGGTGCAGACCCTGTTGGAGTGTGTGTTGTGTGGTGGTGCAGACTCCTGTTGGAGTGTGTGTTGAATGGTGGCGCAGACTCCTGTTGGAGTGTGTGTTGTGTGGTGGTGCAGACCCTGTTGGAGTGTGTGTTGTGTGGTGGTGCAGACCCCTGTTGGAGTGCGTGTTGAGTGGTGGTGCAGACCCTGTTGGAGTGTGTGTTGTGTGGTGGTGCAGACTCCTGTTGGAGTGTGTGTTGAATGGTGGCGCAGACTCCTGTTGGAGTGTGTGTTGTGTGGTGGTGCAGACCCTGTTGGAGTGTGTGTTGTGTGGTGGTGCAGACTCCTGTTGGAGTGTGTGTTGAATGGTGGCGCAGACTCCTGTTGGAGTGTGTGTTGTGTGGTGGTGCAGACTCCTGTTGGAGTGTGTGTTGAGTGGTGGTGCAGACTCCTGTTGGAGTGCGTGTTGTGTGGTGGTGCAGACCCTGTTGGAGTGCGTGTTGAGTGGTGGTGCGGTGACACATCTCTCTGACTCATATTGGAAATGGCACGGACACGTCACCGCGCCGCGTGAAAGCCTGTCTCTGCCCTCGAGTGAGAAACGGAGACGGAATCACAGACGGAATGACCCACTTTGTGCGTTCGCCGCGCCAGGCGAAGCAGAGCCCCTTGCTGTCAGCTGCTGATGACTTAGCTCCCCACGTTCGCCGTGGGCTTGAGACCTGGACCAGATGTGCTCCCGTGATAGCGCTACGTGTTTGGCTGGGGCATTCGAGGAGAGCCAAGAGTTACTGTGATATGTAGGCGTTTATCTGTGATGTTTTTTTCATGAAATTCTGACTTTTCATGAAAAGACTAACCTTTTGAAATATTCCTAGATAAGTATTTTTGGCTCAATGATATTTTTCCATGTGTGGGTGAACCTGTGCAGTCGTACATTAGTGTAATCTTGATGCTATGCCCCAAAATGTTCTGGTAATGTAAAACAAGCCCCCCCCCCCCCCCCCCCCCCTCCAATTACAGGTAAAAATATCACACACATAGTTTAAGGCACCCAAGACAAATGAATTAGCTGAAGCACAAAGACGAATGTGGTGAAGACCTACCGGGCCAAAAATGTGTTTTTATAGCACAGTTATAGGTATCATTGGAGCATTAAACTGTGTGGGACTCTATGATTCACTTCCTGCCTCCATGCCAGGGCTGTCTTTTTGGATGTGCCTCCACGCCAGGGCTGTCTATTTAGATGCATTTCCATGGCTTGATTTCCTCCTCTTCTCATCCCATGTTATCCCACAGTGGCCGGAATGGGAAAGTCCGCGTGCTGTCCTTCAAGACGGGCCTGGTGAGCCTGTGCAAGGCCGACGTTCAGGAGAAGTACAGATGTAAGCGATTTAACACAACGCAGCCCGCAAACCCAAAACAAACCAGACGAGTGTGCCAAACAAAACAAAATGAGCCCGTCTGATTACGGCCATTATATACGACAGGCACTTGCTCTAATGGAACTACTCTACTAAGCTGCAATGATGTTAAAAGCTTTTTCTTTTTATTTTCCCAAAGTACAAAGTGCTTTTAAAAAGCTGTCGAGAGACTGCAGCCCCTGCACGGTGAAGATTTGGCGCTTCCTCTTTTTTTCGATTTTCAATTAAGCTCTAATATATTATCGGCACACAGCTCGAAGGAAAATGGTCTTTACGGCCACTTTTATGCGCAGGTCTGGTAAACGCGCTGCAGAAGGGGGACGGGGTTCCCACAGTGAGAAGACCAACATCAAAAATGGCTCCGGGTTGGGAGGGAGGGCGGTAAAAGATCACCCCTTCCGGGTGAAAGACAGACACACTTTGCAGCCATGCTGTAGTGGATGATTTAGTATGTCTCTTGATTGGTCGTGATTTGGATTATTGCTCCCATCGGTTTTTCAGAACAGGAAGGAATCTCCCCCATGGGACTGCACTACAGTAGCTGGGGCGAATGGCAGATTGTGTCAGAGATTGATTACACATTGACTGTGCTCAACTCCAGGGATATCACTGATTACAATTATAAAAACCGCATCTGGTGTTAGTAAATCATGGTAAATGATGCCATTTCCCACTGTCAGTGGTACAGGTCCTGCTTAAGCATCCTATAGCTCATTCTTGTCTATGTAGAAAGAAAGCCAAGGCACAGATGGTGAACACCACTACTAATTTTAAGTGTCTTCTGAAGCTTCTTCACACTTCTGTCTGCTTTTATATCCTCGGGTAGTTGGCCATTTATATGTGCGCTTTGAGAGCCTGCGTATCGCACACACTCCTTTCCTCTCTAGTGGCTGTTGAAATGTTTGAATGCTGGAACGTGGTGTGATCTGTGTCAGTGGCGTTCTTCTCTCTCTCTCCCCCTTTCTCTCTCTCTCTCTCTCTCTCTCTCCCTGGCCTCTCATCTTCCTCTGGCTGTGCACTCCGTGGCGCGTCCCATTGGTTAGATCTGTTCAGACAAGTGTCAGGGCCTGTCGGGCTGACAGACCAGCGGCACCTCAGCCTCCTGCTCCACGAGGCCATCCAGATCCCCCGGCAGCTGGGCGAGGTGGCGGCCTTCGGCGGGAGCAACGTGGAGCCCAGCGTGCGCAGCTGTTTCCGCATGGTAAGCCCCGCCCTCTTGTGTGTAGCCACGCCCCGTTCTCCCTTACCACCGCATGCAGGTTCCCCACCCCCTTTTCACCTTCCGTCACTCCCTTTTGCCTTCTTACTCTCCCTCACACCTTTCCTATTGTCACCCCATGTCGTCCTGTCCCCTCTGGCCATGCCCTGCCACGCCCATTGTCACCCACTGTCATGCCGTGCCACCTCCTGTCTTGCTCTGTCACTTCCTGTTTTGACCCGTACTTTTTTTGTCACGTTGCGTCACATCCTGTCGTGCTCCGTCACTTTCTACCATGCTCTCTTAGTTTCTGTCATGCAATGCCATTTTCTATCCTGGGGCACAACATTGTTGCGTAGCCACGCTGTTAATGTGTTTTTGTATATAACCATTATCATAGCTTGTTGTGTTTGTCAGATGTGGACCAGGAATCCTGTCGACTGGCTGGATATTTGAACGCGTGTTTAATTTAAAGTGTTAATTATGTGTCATGCCAACGTTTTCTGCTTTGTGTTTGATATAATTTCCCTTTACGAGCTGGTATTGATTTGTTCTAACAGAGCACTAATCATATTTTGGTTTGAAGTTAATAATTTTGGAAAATTGCTTTGACACAGAGGTTGGGAGCCCGATCTTTTAATTAATCGCTGCTGTATTCAAGTCCATGTCTCTGATAACAGCCAGGCTAATTAAAATTCATCCATTTCAACATTTATTCCATGTAAGCTTTTACATTTTGGCTGAACCATCAATGTTATGTCAATCAGAGGTTCTTCTATCAGCAGTTAATTGCTGTATTAATGCAGACAAACTGAACAGTGACATGGTTTGGTATTTTTAAAATTAACTGAGAGGGGCATCAGTGTTGTGTACAGGCGTCTCTGGCTGTGCTCTCCAGGGGAGAAGTGATGCCTATTGTTACTAGGTAACTGTTGAGGTGGTGTGAAGAAACTGCAGAAGTGGTGTGTCACACACTCACAGTACGGTGCCAGCCCGGATGTGTGTCCTATCCGTGCCAGTGCCGATTCCGGCTGGCATTCCCACGGGGCAGGGTATAAACTGCCATTGTCAGCCTGGGAAGGAGGGTTTCAGTTGACCGCTCACTCCTCACCTTGTTACACAAACACAACACCTCTGGTCAGTTGGGTGCCTGTCGGTCTCGCTGCACCAGATCTTTTAAAAATATTTTTTGACATCTTCTCCTTGTAAACTATCCCTATAATCTGTAAACTAAATGTGTTTATGAGGATTCAATCTGTAGCGAAGGCCCAGCTGAAGCACACCTGGCAGCTGTTTTATTTAAAATACACATTTATTCAACACTTAATTTATGCACGCAGTAGATGTGAATCATCGCCGCACATTTGGAATGGACTTTGTGTTCACAGCTCTATGCTTCCCATGTGGCTGCTGGTAGTTGTGTTTTATCCTGCTTACTGCACCACATATGCTGATCTATGATATTTATATCCTGCTTCTGCATTATAATACTGATGCTGTGGAAATTTCCATCAGGATGGCAATCTGGTAAACATAATTAATGGATAAATATATCATTATGATGGCATTATTAATATTGTTTTTGTTTAATAATAATAATAATAATAATAATAATAATAAAAACAAGATGCCACAGTGTTATATAGGGTCATTTAGTTCTCTGTGTTATTAGTAATAGTGGTGGTGGGATGTACGTAACTGTAATACTGAAAGTCTACATGATCAGCTTGTGTTTGAGCCACTCAGTTTTTATTGGCTGCCAGAGTTCATTTGAGATTCCACATGCTAAAGTTCTGTGTGTGTGTGTGTGTGTGTGTGTGTGTGTGTGTGCGTGCGTGCGTGCGTGCGTGCGTGCGTGCGTGCGTGCGTGCGTGCGTGCGTGCGTGCGTGCGTGCGTGCGTGCGTGCGTGCGTGTGGATCAATCTACGCTGTGTGTGGATCCATCTCCTCTGTGTGTGCGTGTGTGTGTGTGGAATCATCTCCTCTCTCTCTCTGTGTGTCTGCAGGCTCCGGGTAAGCCTGCCATCGAGGTGTCCCATTTCCTGGAGTGGATGAGCCTGGAGCCCCAGTCGGTGGTGTGGTTACCGGTCCTGCACCGCGTGGCAGCCGCCGAATCCGCCAAGCACCAGGCAAAGTGCTCCGTCTGCAAGCAGTGCCCTATCAAGGGCTTCAGGTGGGCCTGAGAGTCATACAGGGGGGTCTTATTTATGATTTAATGTGTAGGGATGCACAATAATATTAAGGTTGTTTTAGAAAAGGCCAACAATAGCTTAAAACAAACTTATGGGTATCGGTTGATAAGCTTAAGGTTACGGATGATGTGATGATGCAACGCACTGTGCGTGCGCCAGAGATGCGATACATTTGATTCGCCGCTGATGGTGTAAGTTTAGTGAAAATGTCAAGCTCAAAATGCTTTTATTAATTATTTAATCTATCATTTTTTACCAGCCAAAACTATACAGTCTGAGTAATACAGTCTGAGTCTGAGTAGCGCTCTGGCTCTCTGATTAATAATAAAGTAAGCATATTGAAATATTATACAATAAAATTTGTAACATTTTTCCTTCATAAGTTGATGTCTGTGATCATCTCTTTCTTCTATGAATGTGGAAATTTGGCTACAGTTTGTATTTGTGCTTTAATGTAAAATAGAGAGGTATCAGCCTAATATCGGTTGTTAATATTGGCCCCAGAATTTCTATTTCATACACCCCTCTAAATGTTATGATTATATTCTACATTCTCTATACCACATGTATTTAATGTCTAGTATCACTCTCTAATTACTTTTTTTATTCCTTCTTCTTTCTCTAATACAGTGTGTTTCATCATATTTTTAACCTGCAGCAATAACTGTGTAATTTGGAGTCTTAGAGGAAGCCCCTACTGTAGTCCTAATTAACCACTGCACATTGGTTGTTTTTACTGAAGTTTTTTAATGTGGCTTTCTTGTGTGCAAAAAATTTTTTAAATAAAGAGAAAGTCAGAGCTGGTGATTTCTTATTATTTCAGAAGCATACGAAGAGTGACATATTTCAGATGAAGTATCAGATGAAGGTCTTTGGTTTTTGGTGGTTTTGGGGAAAGTGTGACTGTATGTGAGATCCTCCTGCAGATATCGCAGCCTGAAGCAGTTCAACGTGGACATATGCCAGACCTGCTTCCTCACAGGCCGGACCACAAAGAGCAAGAAGCTGCATTATCCTATCATGGAGTACTACACGCCAGTAAGGCTACCTCTCATTGGTCAGGGAGGGGGGGTGTGGTTAGGCTTCAACTTGTTCAGCTTTCCGAGAATTGCGATACCACAATGAAATGAGTATCTCACAGATATAAGTGGTTGAAACAGGAAATATACTGTATTATTTTTTGGAAGTCTGGGATGTGGTTGGATGTGGTCCTTCTGCGTGTGGAGGAAATTACTTTTTTTGACATCCTTCTCTCCCACCCCTCCTCCCCCCTCCCCCCTCCCCCCTGTTCCCCTCATCAACACCATCCGCAACCCAATCGTTGGGAAGACCACTTCTGGGGAGAAGATGCGGGACTTTGCGAAGACCCTGAAGAACAAATTTCGGTCCAAGCAGTACTTCAGCAAACACCCGCAGAGGGGCTACCTGCCCGTGCAGTCTGTCCTAGAGGCCGAGAGCATGGAAACGTGAGTGACCGGCTCTAACCCCCAGTCCCCTGGCCTGCTGCCACCAAAGCACAGCTCAACAACGGGGGAAAGCACACACACACACAGAAAGTAGAGGGTAACAAAGTAAACCAGGAACAGCTGAAACAGCACTGAGGCTGCATGTAAAAAGTCACGTTGGGAAACGGTGTGGAATATTTTTTGACACACGGAGAGATCTGACACTTCCAGAGCGGATGTGCAGCAGTGCTGCCTCCCGTGAGTAGCGGAAGAAAGGCCGGTATCTCGGGGGAAGCCGATGGGCGGGGTCTCTATTTGACAGGCGCAGGTTGAGAGATGGCCATGGGGGAATAGCAGCAGGAACAATGACGGCGTCCATGGTGATGACTGATGTGATCGACACACAGGCCTCCGTGTCTCTTTTCCAGGCCCGGCTCCTCTCCCAAGTTGCCCCATGCGGACACGCACTCACGGATTGAGCACTTCGCCAGCAGGTAAGGGGTCAAGTGGTCTCGAAACGCAGGTGCTCAGACCTCAAAAGATCTGGAGCCACTCTAGCCTAACCATCTGGGGAAAACAGTTACTGTAACAGTGGTAGATACGCCAGGGGCAATGCAGCTTACCTATTGGTCACTTGGTCAGATTCTGAGAGGGCAGGGTTCATGGAATTTCAACCGCTTCTGTTGGTTACACCCCAAAAAGTGTACATGTTTATCATTGTGAGCTGCATTGCTTTTGCCAGGTTTATAGCATGGTGCTATGAGCATGGCACAGCAGACTAGGGTTTTAGTAGCTTGCTTCCACTGAGACCTCCTCAGTGGAGTTGAGTTATGGCCTCCTGAATTATATTCCACCAAGACCCGGGTAGAGAGCGCTGAAAGTCAATGCGCACGCTGCAAACGGAGACCAGCGGGTGAACAGCGGCGGAACAGCGGGGGACCGGCAGGAACTGGCGGGAGGCGGAGAGGGGGCGGTGGAGCACGGTGCACTGTGAGATTTTTTTTTTTTGCCCAAGGGTGACAGGGTTCACCTCGCATTCCGTTCCCAGAATCCCTCGGGAGCGCGGCAAGTCCACGGGCCCGCCTCAGCGTCTGGCTTGGCAGGGGACTGCGGCAGCTTTTCGGATCTTGGAGTTTGCCTTTTGTTTGTGTCTGTCCTGCAGCAGTGCTGAGCTGCTCTTTAAGCTTCGCCTACACCAGGGCTGTGATTCCGACGTGCCAAAACAAGAGCACAAAGCAAACCAGTTCCCTCCCTCCCTCTCTCCCTCCCTCCCTCCCTCCCTCTCTCAGTTTGGTGCCCAGTTCACCAGCACTTTTTCGTATTAATGGCCACGTTAATTCATCTGCTGCCAATTAGTAGGTTTTTCTCCTGACTCAGCTCCTTGGCTCTTGCTAAGTACTTTATATTTTTTTCTTATTGTCTGGCAGTGTTTTAACAAAAATATAAATACTAAATGGCATTTACCCTGGAGTAACAGAGAGGCAGAGCTTAAGGGAAACTGAAGCAGAGTTCTCTGCAGTGTGACATAATCATTAGAGAACTTGTAACCCCATAGATGGCAGGTTTGGCTGTATGTATGAATTGGGAATACAGCCTGACGGCATCTGCAAATGGATATTAGGTAAACTATAAGATTAGAATGTCTCCCTGGGTAAGGAAATTTGCAAAGTAAATAGAAAATGATCCTTTATGGATCAACCAGTATATGCTTCAACATTCAAACTCACATTGAAAGAGATCGTAGCTGTGTGGACTACACAAGGTCATCAACCTGTCTCTCTGTCTGTCTGTCTTGATATACCTGCCAATATTGTACCATCCTCATGACTGATATTATAGTTTTCCATGTGTTAGTATCATGACTGATATTATAGTTTTCCAATATTAGTTTTCCATGTATTTCCATTGAAGACTAATGAAAAGAGAAGGATGACGTTTTTTTTTTTTTTGCTGTAGATATCATACCCCAATGAAATCTGATCTGCTATCAAATTGAGTCAGTCACCCCTTCCTAATTTGTTGTGATGATATGCTTGCTGAGAATCCATCCTTCCTTCAGCATACAAAATGGTTCCAATTCAGCTTATCACCAAGCTTTCAGTTCTGAGCAAAGAAAATGTATCTATTAATGAGGAATCTTATCGCTATGTTTATTTGCTCCAACATTGCTTAAACGTCTTTTGAGCTGTAATGGAAATCAAAATTGCTATCAACACTAGACTGCCAAAGCTGTGGCAGTCTATAATTTCTGAGGGCAAATTTTGCACTAATTTCTCTAGAAGGGGAAGGAGATTTTTACAGTGAAGAGTGTGGAGTGGGTGTTTTTCTTAATCCTCAGTAATGATGTTAGATCCCAGAAGGGAAGTTTTCCTGACTGATGATTAAGTTGTCTGATAAAGGGAGAGAGGTGTGGAGGGGCTGGCAGGTTTGCTTATTTGTCATTGAGAGTGAAGTATCACCAGAGATTCAGTGCCACCAAAGCCTTTGATAGTTTTTATCTTCAAAGCTCATCATACATCCCCCCCCCTCCTCTGTCAATCGACATTGGTTTCCCATGGCGACAGCCCCGCCTCCACCCAGGTCACTGAACCCACGATTTCGTTCTGCAGGGTTTGGGATTGGAAATCCATTGAGCTGCAGGCAAGACCCAGTCCCCCATATGCAAAGTCAATGAGTTGTGAGGCTGGCTGAACTAAGTGTCATCTGGCAGAATTTAAGGCCTCGTCTGTGCAGTGGAACAGTGCAGTTTGGGTGGGAGGTTGGGTAGGAGGTTAGTGAGAGACCAGGTGACGCGCTATTGATTTCCCAGCAGGCTTTTCATCACCGCCGACCTCTGTCCCATGCCGTCCCCTCCTAAATCAGCAGATGAGTTCCTTCTGGTGTCTGCTGGGTAATCTCAGTGCCGAGGTCTCTGGGAAAGGCGCTCAGCGCGTTTCATTACACCCTGTGTACTGAGGCAACTGTGCTTTTAATTCACAGGCTGAAAATGTCATTAGCCCCCCCCCCCCCCCCAACTCCCCAAGATGTTTTTTTGTCTACACAGCGATGCTGAAAGTAAAGTTTCTGATTGTGGTGCTTGAGCAGGGAGCAGATAAATCAGTCATTCTCAGTGATTCTCCGTGATTCTGACCTGCGCTTCTCTGACTCTCCACCTCTTTACCTCCAGACTGGCGGAAATGGAGAATCAGAACTGCTCCTTCTTCACAGACAGCCTCTCTCCGGATGAAAGCCTGTGAGTATATCACCGCCCCCCACACACTGGAGACCTTCACTGCTGACAAGGTCTTTTGCAGGGGCAGAACTGTGTGACTGTTTGTGTGACTGTGTGTGTGGGGGGGGTGGGTTGTGGGAGGTTTTTTGATCTAATAAAAATCAGAGAGGTAGTGAAAGTGACCCACGGTTGGTTCAGTCAGGCATTGTGCCCACTCCCTTTCATCATATAAAAGTCAGCGATTAAAGAGGCCGGCAGTGGGTACTGATATAAGAGACACAAACCTGTGCAATGGTGAGGGACGAGATTTACTGCTGCAAGCTGAAACAGCAATTGGATGAATGATTCGGTGAGTTTATGAGTGAGTAATCAAGTGAGTGAGTCAGTGAGTGAGCAAGTGAATGATTGAGTCAGCTAGCCAGTCAGTAAGCAAGTGAGCGAGCAAGTGAGTTGGTGAACAGTTGAGTGAGTAACTGAGTGAGTAAGCGATTGAGTGAGTAATTTAGCAAGTGAGAAAGTGAGTGAATGAGTGAGCGAATGATATCGAATGAGTAAGTCAATAAGTTGGTGGTCGAGTAAGTCATCAAAGAGAAGAGTCAGTGAGTTCTTTAAAAATATTCTATGTTGCAGGCTAATGTACTGAATGAGGAAGGAGGTCCAGTAGACTGTTGTGTGTGACAGGCCTTAAATTATGAATTTATACTATGAATTCCATTGTAAAATACAATGTAACAGACCTGTGCAGACAGTGTCAGTGCGCCTCCCTGCTGGTGTCAGTGTGTCTGCTGCTGGTGTCAGGTGTGTCTGTGCTGCTGGTGTCAGTGTGTCTGTGCTGCTAGTCTCAGTATGTCTGTGTTGCGGGTGGGAATGTGGCTGAGGGAGCTGGTCTCGGTGTGTCTGTGCTGCGGGTGGGAATGTGGCTGAGGGAGCTGGTCTCGGTGTGTCTGTGCTGCGGGTGGGAATGTGGCTGAGGGAGCTGGTCTCGGTGTGTCTGTGCTGCAGGTGGGAATGTGGCTGAGGGAGCTGGTCTCGGTGTGTCTGTGCTGCGGTGGGAATGTGGCTGAGGGAGCTGGTCTCGGTGTGTCAGTGCTGCGGGTGGGAATGTGGCTGAGGGAGCTGGTCTCGGTGTGTCAGTGCTGCGGGTGGGAATGTGGCTGAGGGAGCTGGTCTCGGTGTGTTTGTGCTGCGGGTGGGAAGTTGGCTGAGGGAGCTGGTCTCGGTGTGTCTGTGCTGCGGGTGGGAATGTGGCTGAGGGAGCTGGTCTCGGTGTGTTTGTGCTGCGGGTGGGAATGTGGCTGAGGGAGCTGGTCTCGGTGTGTCTGTGCTGCGGGTGGGAATGTGGCTGAGGGAGCTGGTCTCGGTGTGTCTGTGCTGCGGGTGGGAATGTGGCTGAGGGAGCTGGTCTCGGTGTGTTTGTGCTGCGGGTGGGAATGTGGCTGAGGGAGCTGGTCTCGGTGTGTCTGTGCTGCGGGTGGGAATGTGGCTGAGGGAGCTGTCTCCTCTGTGGGGACTCAGGGATGAAGATCAGTACCTCCTGCGTCGCTCCAGCCCCGCCCTGGAGCAGGACCCGCTGACCGGTCAGCACATCCTGGGCAACATCAACTGCGACAACAAAGATGAGCTGCAGCGGACTCTGGCCCGACTGGAGAACGAGAACAGGTCAGGCCCCCGCCTGTCATTTTTAACAGCCATTCCTTCGCCGAGACCTGTCTGCCATCTTATCTGTGCTGAGACTGTGTTACCTGTTCAGATTGACATCACAGTTGCGCTCATTACCATTGCTGTGACGGCTCCATGGTAAAAGCCCTGCCATCTTCAGGGATTCAAATCCATATAAAAATGCACTCACTGCAAGATACCTTGGATAGAGACATCTGATGAGCACAGAAATGATAAAATAAACAGTACGCCTCACATACTCATGAAATTCATTGCCACATTTCCCAGGAGATTTTACTTCTTGTCACAACATTTTTATTTTTTTTGTACACAAAGACTCCCAGTCATGCCTCTGGTGTTATTTTTCCTGTCTTCCTGTAAGACTGAGCCTTCAAAAACACATTGAATGATATTCTTTAGTTTTTATTGGATTGTGAATGATTGACTGATTAATTAAGTGTAATTAGCATCCATCAAACCAGTCTTGATGAATGACCTAATTATTTAGTTGATTGATGCCTCTGTAATATTTTAAGTGAATGATGAATGCGTATATGTCCAATTTAAAACATTTTTTTTTAAATGCTTCCATTCTTCCTCTCATGGACCTTCTTTTGTTAGTAATGTTTGCCCTTTACTGCAAAACCCATTGGCATGTCATTATATCAAGGTCATGGTCTTTTAAAGGAGTCTCTGGATGAGGAGAAAGAGGATTTGATAGGAGTGATTCAGACGTGTATCTATGGAGGATTATTCAGCCCAAAATGAAAATGTAAAATGTAAAATGGAGGATTATTCAGCCCAAAATTAAAATGAAAATTAAAAACTTTTCATTTTCATTTCCATTTCCATTTTCATTTTCAAACTGTATCTATGTAAATGTGTAAACTGTATGGTCCTCCTATCAATCAAAGCAAGCAGAGTGGGCCTCATACAGGTTTAGTGCAGTAGCACTTAATGAACACTAGGAGCATAGCATAGGGATGGGTAACAGTCTATGCTTGATACTATGCTCTCAGGGCACTCGTAAGTTTTAATGGATGAAATGATGAAGAATCTGAGCAGTGTTATAAAGTATTCTTGTTTTATGAAAGAAACGGAGCTAGCTAGCCAGCGCTACACTGTGTAGGCTATAGGTCAAACCTGTGAGGTGGAAAATCCAGGTTCAGAAAGTGAAAGTCCTCCCCAATCATTTGTTCCAATCACCTGGATTTGCTAATTATCACAATTCTTCAGCCAAGAGGTAGGAGCTAACTAGGCTAGTTAGTGAAATTGTGAGTTCATGGGTGGAAGAAACACGGCAGGACTTTTACTTTCTGACCCCTGGAATTTCCATCTCTACAAACCTGGTAGTAGCCTACGATAGGCTACATTGTGCCAGGTTAAACGTTGGATTGGATCAGTTGTGTTGGACTGCTGGAAATAAATGAAATCCTCTCTTAAAATAAATGAAAAGACCGCAAATGAGTCACTGGATCGTTTAAACTTTTAACCTTAGTATCCCATCCCTATGCTATGCTCCCCCTAGTGTTCATTAAGTGCTACTGCACTAAACCTGTAAGGGCCACCCTGCTTGCTTTGATTGATAGGAGGACCATGTATCATTTACATAGATACAGTTTGAAAATGAAAATGAAAACGAAAATGGAAATGGAAATGGAAATGAAAATGAAAATGAAAAGTTTTCATTTTAATTTTGGGCTGAATAATCCTCCATTTTCATTTTCCGTTTTTGTTTTCATTTTCATTTTCATTTTGGGCTGAATAATCTAACATATGTATCAAATGTCCATTTTAAATAGTTTAACTCTAGCCAGTAGAATTTTTAAATTCAACTGCTCCCTGAGAAGGTTTAACAAAAACCAAAATGTACCAGATGAAAAAAGAATTCTGTTGGATTAACAGATACTATTTAAACATGCCAGTAATCTGCAGGAATTTTACTAATGTCTAAAGGGATACATTATTTCATATAATTACTTATACACAGAGTTATAGAGTGACTTTCTGTGGCTGCTGGTGTTTGTGAGATTCTTGGGTTCCTCAAGCTGGAGCAGATAGGAAATGAGGGATTATCAGACAGTGGGAGGCTGCAGATAGGGCCACTCTCTGCATAAACAGAGCCGAAGGTGAGGCTGAACATAGCCAGCATCTATTAATCAACATTGGGACATCTGGGGATGTGCTTAGTCCATCCCACCAAGCACAATCCCTCAGTCTACAAAAGTGTTGACTTTTCCAGTGGGGGTTTTCATGTGCTGGCTGGGTGTACATATATATACATAAAACTCAGTTAGATTTTTCATAGAGCAGTCACAAAGCATTCTGTTACCGGCAAGGCCGCTTATGGAGAGGGTGCTGTTCCCGCAGAGTCCTGCAGGGGGAGTACCGGCGGTTACAGTGGAAACACGAGGAGGCGGCCGCGTCGCCGCAGCTGTCCGAAGGGGCCGACGGGGCGCTGGCGTCGCCCGCGGGCCACCAGGATGACGAGCTGCTGGCTGAGGCCCGGGTCCTGAGGCAGCACAAGACCCGGCTTGAGACCCGTATGCAGATCCTGGAGGACCACAACAAACAGCTAGAGTCCCAGCTCTTCAGACTGAGAGAGCTGCTGCTGCAGGTGAGGGAGGGAGAGAGGGGGCGGGGCTGAGAAGAGAGTGAGAGAGACAGAGACGGAGAGAGAGCAAGAAAGATAGAGGGAGCGCATGAGAGAGAGACAGAGGCAGAGAGAGGGGTGGAGAGAGTGAGAGAGAGAGGAAGTGCATGAGAGAGAGACAGGCAGAGAGAGAGGTGGAGAGAGTGAGAGAGAGAGAGAGACAGGCAGAGAGAGAGGGGGGAGAGAGTGAGAGAGAGAGGGAGTGCATGAGAGAGAGACAGAGGCAGAGAAAGGAGAAAGGGAGTAAGGAGATGGGCAGAATGAGAAGGAGGCGTGTAGAGAACGGACTCTGTCCGTGTGTTATTTCAGTGTGTTTCATGGACGGTGTCCTTAAAGCCTCCAGACTGATGGAATTAATGTGTGCTTGTAGGTGTGCAGACTCTGTCAGTGTGCTGTTGTTGTGTTCTCTGTAAGGAAGCAGGGAGATGGTTTGTCTCTTTCACTGTCAACGCGGCCTTTTCATCTCCAAAGAAAGAATATGCGTTCGAAATGTGTGAAACTAGGACTCCATCCCCTGGTAATCTAAAGTTTTGTTGGAACCAAACTTTTATTTTTCAGGTTTCTAATGCTTGTAAAATGTCATTAAAATGATTTTGGAATGTGTTTTTCTTCACTGCATTCCCATTGGTGTAGGCTGTAGAGCGAGCTGTTGTTTTTCTTCCTCCCAGCCCAAAGATGATTCAGAAACCAATGAGTCCACGCCATCCTCTTTGTCCTCGCCTGTGTCAGGGAGTGGCCACCGGGGGGCGCAGCGGAGCAAAGAGACTCCAGACACAGAGGATGCAGGTGAGGATGGGGTCTGGGTGGGGTGGGGGTGGGGCTGGGTTCAGGCACAGTCATAGACACACATTTCACTATTTAGCAGAGTTGGAAAATCCTTGTTCAGAAAGTAAAAGTCCTCCGCAGTATTTTGTTCCAATCACCTGGATTTGCTAATTAGCACAATTCTTCAGCCAGGAGGCAGAACTAATTAGTGAATTCAGCTGGCTGAGAAACACATGGCAGGACTTTTACTTTCTGACCCCTGGACCTGTTTTTTTACCTGTTTTTCACGGCAGCCATCTGGTGCAACACTAGCGC
The DNA here is from genome assembly GCA_029718625.1 of Synaphobranchus kaupii. Classification (NCBI taxonomy): domain Eukaryota; kingdom Metazoa; phylum Chordata; class Actinopteri; order Anguilliformes; family Synaphobranchidae; genus Synaphobranchus; species Synaphobranchus kaupii. The sequence goes on along the minus strand of CM056383.1, from coordinate 1,216,618 downwards.
TGGGGTAAGCTTTGAAACATTGATGCCGTTCTGCATTCGGTGGCTCCATTGAAGGTCAAACAAACGTTTTGCAGGGAAAACGTTGCACCTTGACCCACTGGTATTTCCTGTTGGCTTTGCTGTGCTGCTTGGAGTACAGAGCTCTATCTCTGTCCCTTCCCCTCTGCAGGAGACGATGTGGAGGGCAGGGACCAGCAGGACACCGTGCTGCAGCTCCAGGAAGTGATCGAGCAGCTGAGGAACGTTTTCCCCTGCGAGCACGGTGAGACCAGAGCAATGGTATCCAGGGCCTGAAATTAACACCAGCCACCAGCCAAATGCTGGCAAAATTTTGATTATGGCTGGTAAGATTTTCACTCTAGCAGCCTGGTAACCAACCAGGGGCTCGTTTCACTAAAATTGCGACGTGTGAGCTGCTACCTGCGAGATACGATCGATTTCTCCTGCACTTTTTGGAGTGTTTCACGTAGAAATCGCAATTGCAAGCCACAAACGCATGTCGCAAAGCGCGTCCATGAAGGCAATCTGTAAATCTGCAATCATTCTCATCCCCCTGCCTCGTTTTTTGTATCGAACTGTCAGTTATCCCAAAACGCAAACTAAATGTGGCGCGATGGATTACAGGGTACTTTACTGTCTGTAAAATATTCAAAATACTTTTAATAACCAAAATGATGTTACAATTTATCATGTCTGACTTTAATCCAATGTTATAATATAAAAAATATCATATTAAAACTATGTTAATGGCCAAAGCACAATTTACATTTGCCCTTCAGGAAAAATTTTTATCAGCATCTTCAGCTGAATGCTGACCATTAAGGATACATAGCAAGATTGTATCGCCCTTCGTTCTGTGTGGGCTGGCCACGGGTGTAGCCAAGGTTGCAAGTGGTATCTGGGGGAGGGGTGGGTTGAAAAATTCACCTTGCGTTTAGATTAAATTGCGTTGTAGGCTAATATAAAAATGTAATTTGAAATATTAATTTTATAGCCTACACTTTATAGTAACGTTATGCGTAGAGCTATTTGTTATATTCAAATTAAACCTACCCATTGTCACCTAGAAGCCATCCATCAGTAATACAAATTGCTCACACAGTTGCTCCAAATGTAGCTGTCGTGTGTGCTCCCATTTAGTCCCAGGGCATCATATAACTTGTAGGCGGTGTTTAACGAGTGTTATCTAAATGGTGGAAGCGATCACAAAGAAGATTGGGCGGCAGTGTAGTATAATGGTTAAGGAACTGTCCCAGGTAGGACACTGCCGTTGTATCCTTGAGCAAGGTACTTAACCTGACTTGCTTCAGTATATATCCAGCTGTATGAATGGATAAATGTAATAAGATATAAGAAGTTGTGTAAGTCGCTCTGGATAAGAGCGTCTGCTAAATGCCTGTAATGTAAAGATTCTTTCTGGAGTGTGCCTCCTTCTCAGCACAATCGAAGGAAACGCCATATTTGCGAGGAAAGAATTGTATGTGCGAGTGGCCTGTAGCACTTTTATTTGCGATTTGCGAGTGATGCATTTTCGTGAAACACGTTTGGCAAGAACGGCCTCAAATTGCGATCTGCGAGTGGAAATCATAGCAAATGGATTTCATGACACGAGCCCCAGGTTGTGTTATATTGTAAAAGTTAATGTGGCTGGTAAAATGTTTCAAATGACTGGTGATTTTTTGAATCCACAGGCCACTCTAGCCAGTGGGTGAAAAAGTAAATTTCATACCCTGATGTTATCTGTATTCGACATTAACCTGAATCTGCACCACAGCAATGGCAAAGTAACAATATAATACACCCTTCCCATTTTTATCTTACTTCATTAACTGTGCTTTTTGTATATTGTGATTGGTCTTTTTATTGGTCTTCACAATCACTATTACGATTAGGCTATTTATGAACAATCACATGAAATATTGTTTTGAATTCACATAAACAAAGCATCTTTGCAGCCGAGGTATTCTCTGATCTGCTTTGGCAGAGGGTTCAACAAAAGAAGCCTCCCAACTTCTCCTGTAATGTACCTTTGAAGAATCAAGAAATAAAGTCAGTTTTTGCATTGCAGATCAGGGCTGACAGCGAGTTGGTTATTTCGTATATTCTTTTAAACGATTGCTTCATTTATTTCTCCAGGTACGCCGACTCTTATCTAAGCCCTGGGCAGAGCCTGGACTCCATTGGGCTGTCTACCCAGAGTGCACTTGTGTGGGGGGGGGGGGGGTTTCCCTATTGCAGCTCAAGCATAGATACGCCTGGCATGTGCCGGGTTTGAAGAACATCATGGATCTTTTTGCACTAGCCTCCAGACAGCCTGCGCTAAAGGCCTGTATCTGTTCAGACACTGTGTAGATGGGCTCTGAGGCCCTGCGACCATGTGAAGCTTTGCCAGCACAGCACAGCACAAAAGACCTTCCTCCACCACGGGACTTCTGCAGTGTGGAAGGAGCAGGGGGAAAGAGGCGTTCCTGCTTATCGGAGTGCCGGTAAATTCCGGGTCTGCTCTCCCGCTTTGATGTCTGACCCTGTCCATGTGGGCATTGGTCCGGTGCGTGTGGGCAGAGAGAGGCGGGGCTTCGGGAACCAGGGCTAAAACACGCACACAGCCTTATTTACTGTTCACAGCTGCTGCAGATCCATTACTCATATGACATCATTTATTTAAGACCGCCAGAGTGGCCGGGAGCGCATCGCTTTCCGCCTTAGCTTCCTGTTATCTCCCGAAGCTGCGTGTTGCTTTGTGACTCGGTCTTTGCTGTCGCAGTGAATGCGCACACTCTCGCATGCATGCTCATGCACCGCATATACACATATGCATACAGCCAATCAGACAACTGAACCGCACATACACAACGACACACAAACGCACACAAAAGTTTGCGTGGTAAAAGTAACCGCAACTCTTTGATTCCACAGGGCTACCAGGAAAGTTCTCATGGCGATGGCAGTTTGTTTTGTTGCTGGCTGTGTTTTGCTCGGAAGCCCCTCCTGATAGATGATTGGCCCTCGGTGGAGGCCCCCCCCCCCCACCCTCGCTACTCCATGCACAGAAGGAGGAGCTGCCCCAGGCCTCCAGGCGCCTTCCCAGAATTCCCCAACAGCAACCCAGGCTGGGAGGGCCAAGCAATGGAGGGTCACATGACACACTTTGACAGAGCACAGTTTATATGCCTTAAACCCTGAGAGATCCTGATTGGGAAAAAGCGCCACGTTTCACTGCTTTTTTCACCGCAGTGAAGTTTTTTTTTAATGGCAGCCTTCAGCCTCCTACCCTTTTGTCTCTCCCCTACATCCACAAGTGTAGGAGATGTAAGTGTGTGTCAGAGAAACATCTTTTGTGCTTTCACAATCAAGAAACGGGAGCAGCAGTGTGTGACAGATTCATCACTCATTGTGATGAATGGCAACTTATCAAGTCAGTGGTTGTTTTGCCATTGTAATGAGGGACACTGCAACCATGCCTCAGAGATTGGAGCTGGCAGCCTAGTTGGGGCGGGCCAGGTAAAGTCTGGTGAGGAGAGGAGAGAGTAGAGATATTCAGAAGGGAACAGGGTTTGACATTTGAGAGATGACGTCTCCAGGGCTGTATGTGTAAATATTCACTGTGATGTATTCGCGGATGACCTCAGAGGAACGTTTACGTTTGAAAAGATGACACGGTTGCTGCGTTTTCTCGCCATTGTCCAGCAATGCTGCGCAGTCACAGGGAGCCGAGTGCCGTCCTGGTTAAAATGCTCTAACCTCATGGTCCAGCACGGATTTCAGTCCCAATCCCATCCTACATTTGTAAGGTTTCCCCTCAGGCACAATGTTCGCTTCTGACTTCGCTCCGCGCTCTTCTGACTGTGTTTTCATGCGGTCGCTAGGATACGGTCCCCATGGAGCCGCACTGCAGGTTGGAAGCTCGAAGTCGGGGCGCCCTATTCATAATGGAGAAGCTACATATTACCATATAGGAGGAGGGCATGAGAATAGGCAGCATATCCACACAGCTAACCACACAATCGCCTCCAAGACAAAGTGGCTGGAATTGATATGCATCAAAATGAACATCTCTTACAGTCGCCAAGGAAACAATGTTCTTAGATCTGGAGTACTGCAGATGTGGACCATGTGGCCTTAATAACACTATTTACACATTGATTGTTTAACATATTTATTATACTTTTATTTTGTAGGGATAATTTACAGAACAGTACAGTTTATTTTACAAAGCACATTTGGTTAGACGCAGCATCTTGCCACCAAAGTAAGCATCCCAGGTCATTCTAGGATGCAAGACACAATCAGTCAGGAGCTTCAAACTGCATTAAAATTTGCCAGATGTGGGCAACAAGGTTTTAAAAAGCACCATATCTCCCAGTTCTGCAGGGACCGGGTCTGAGTTTTGGTAACCTGTGAGTTTACCCACTTTTTAATCTCTGCTTTGGACACACTTTAGTTGATGCCATCTATACACTGCACCATATAGTTAGAGCAAGTCACACAGGTATCCACATATTCATTTATTTATGCTTTGGATTTGCTGCGATCCACATTAGAGCCCGTTTGGATTATTGTGGTTATCACCACGTTATCATCATGGCTCTGTACTGAATTAATGAAGAAAACGGTCTCAAGAGAAAGGATTAAATAGAAGATGTTGCTCTTGGATATCTCGGCTATGTTTACCTGTTCAAACTAATGGCACTTGCTATATCTATGTGTGGGTGACAGGTGGACATGTTATGGATTGAGCTTTAATCAGCTTTGTGCCAGATCTGCTCACTTGTTATCATTTATTCCATGTGGAGGCGACGAGCCACCTCCTCTGGGTCTATAGCAGAAAGCGGTTCCTGTCACAGATTTAGCTTTATCACCTATTAAGGAAATCTGTTCTGAGGTTATTCTCCTTTTTATTTTGTTATTTGTCGTCTTTTCACCGAAGAGTTTTTATGACATGGTTTAGAAGTTTTTTTAATGTTTTGAAATAGTTGTTTTGTTGAAAACATTACATGCTTCCTGTATTCCCTTATTTTTTATGAAATGACTGTGAACAGAAGGCTTTTTAAAAATTAATGAGTCTTGGGCTCCTTTCTACGTACTGTGTACATAAATAAATAAATTTGTATTTGTTATAAGCAATGGCTGTTGGCTTCAATATTTGAAAAATGGAACCTGAACAGAATGTTGGGAACAGTCACGGTCTTCTCTCTACATGCCTATTTCAAGGTTTCATTTTAAATTGGGGGTACTCGGCAGTTGAATTTGTTGGTGGTTGAATCATTTGTAAGAAACATTTCCTATATTCTACTTCCTCTGTTTCCAGTAGTTTTTACTGACTAGTACATTTTCCCCTGTCAATCACTTCCAGCTGTCACTGCAATCCCATCGTCTCCTCAAGGCTCTGCACACCTTCCGGGCTCTCATTGGCTGGCTCTGATGTTACGGCAACATTCCCTGTGCATTCATTGGCCTCTCCTTTGTCGGCCCCATTGCTTTCATTGGCTGACTTTTCTGCAGTGGTGTGTTCTACAGCAGGCTCTGCTCCAGCCCCAGGGTTCTCTGTGCTAGTGGAGTTATCCTTCACACCGCCGATCTGGGTTAAATCGGCGCTCGCATCGTCATCCTCACCCCTGGCCGGACTGCCTCGCGCCACCTGCTCCTCTCTTTGGACTGCCGCTGTCTCCTGCTCTCGGCCGCTGCCGACCTTCTCCTCCAGGGCCTCCTGGCCGTCGGTGTCTGTGAGCGCGGAGCCAGACTCGCACCCCTTGGAGTCGGTATCTGTGAGCGCGGAGCCAGACTCCCGCCCCTTGGAGTCGTCCCCTGATAAAACCCCCTGGCTCTCCTCTGACTTCTTTCCCTTCCTTCCTCCGCTCTTCTTCTCCTTCGTGGAGGTCCAGTAGGTCTTCTTCTCTTGGACCTGCTTGGTTCTGATGGTCTCGCCCAGCTTCTTCATCTCCAGGCGCACCACAGGCTTCAGTTTGGGGTCCAGCTTGACCACTCGGCTGAAGTCTCTCCGGGCCTCGTCCTCATGGTAGAGAGCACAGTGCGCCCGTGCTCGCTGAAAAAGTGCTTTTAGGTTATCTGAGGAGAGGGAGAGAGACGGCTTTCTGATATGTAATAGATATAAAGTAGCCTTTCAGTATTTTCTAGTACATTCTTTCCCTTTTTTAAAACCTTTTTGAACCTAATTATACCCCCCTTTTATTCTTTCTTCCAAAATGGAAAGCCCAGTTTTATGCCTCTCTCTTTACGACAGTGTCCTCTTTCAGTTTGGTAAAAGTGCAGACTTGTACCCACCTCCTGGGAAAGGTATATAACCAGCTGCCTCGTCTTCTCACTCCACCATTACAGTGGAGGATTTTACCTCATTTACAGGAGGTCAAGACCACAGGTGCTTGACTGACCGGAGGAGTCAGTCTTGTGTGGTGAGATGGAGCATACCCTGCCAAATAACATCCTCCCTCCCTGAGTAAGGCTATGGAAATTTGTATGACTCCATGGGACTCCTGGCCAACAGTCAGCACTGACAGAGTCGGGATTAAATACTGATCCTGCGAGGTATGCACGATGGTATTGACTCTTTACCTTGGAAAGCCAGAGTAAGCAGGTTTTCACTGTTACTTAACACCACCATCTTAATAAATTAGAAACATTGATTACACATTTAACTGCTGCCTTGGTTTCTTGGGTCAGAATTTGTTGCTATTTTTAATGCAAAACAAAGACCAGCAGTCCCTGTGGGTCTCTTAAGACCACTGTATATTAGAGTAGCTGGACGCCGCACACGGGATTTCCTGTACCATCTGATAACAGCTTACCATATATGTGATGGTAGGGTATAAGGTTATTTCCCTTAGCTCCCCACATGCATGCAGTGTCACTGTGTACCTTTGTGTATGTTCAGCAGTTTGCTGTTGATCTCCAGCACCTTCCTGTGCTCTCCCAGCTCCAGCATGCACTGGCTTAGGTTTAGACTAAGTGGGAGCCGCACTTTCTCCAGGGACTCGCAGTCCTCCCCCTTTGGCTTCACTTCCTGGAGAGGGCAGAAGGGGGTAGAGTTGGGGATCAGATGATTGCTGCTTACAATCACATTCCCTTTGAATGATTCATATATGTGTTCTGGCATGTTAAAAGCCATTTCAGGGCTTTTAAGTTATTTTTAAACATGATAAATTGATAGTTATTGAAATGATTAACAATGGCAATATGTCACACAATCGGTGACAACCAGAGGTTATATAGTCAGGCTGATTATTACTCATCAAACACGTAATATTTGAACATGTTTTTTTTTTTAAAACTCACATTGGTTTGAAGGAAGTTTATGTATTCAAGCGCTTCCTTGTACTTCTCCACAGCCTCTGGGTACCGTTTTTCCTTGACGAGGAAATTGCCCTCGTCTTGGAGCAGAGGAATCAGCCTCAACATTTGCTGCCAGTCTTTACCCTCCGTCACTGGAGGCGCGCTCCGATCGGTTCCTTGGCTGCCTGTGGACTCCTGATTGGCTGCCTCAGCCTCTGGTTCTTGAGCCTCGTCTGTATTGGCAACACTCTCTTCCTCTTTCTCCTGGGCGACCCTGGTCTCCTCTTCTTCCCCCTCCTCCTTTTTTCCTCCGCTCTTCACACCCTCTTTTTCCTCCAGGATGCCCCAGTAGCTGTTCTTCTCTTCGCAGTACTTCTCTCTCATCCTCTCGGTCAGGAGCCTGAGCTCTTTGTGCACCAGCGGGGCTAGCGTGACATCCAGGTTGGCCACCATCAGAAAGTCTCTCCGAGCCTCTTTGTCGTTCCACACCGCCGCGTGGGCCTTGGCCCGCTTGTAGTAGGCCTTGACATTGCCTGGGGAGGGGAGAGATCAGACGGAAATATTCATGGCGGAACTATGTCTACTCTCTCTCTGAGTCTGTGTTTTATCGCCCTATATTGTAATTTCTTCCCAGCTTTGAATTGCCGGTATCCCATCAGGAGAGCACAGACCAGCGCTAGTGTGTCACCCGCACGCTGCTTTTTTCACTCTATTGTCCATCTGCTGACCTTCACAGGCCGTCCCTGGATTGGATAATTAGCCCAGACCCCATGGGACATTTTACGGATCCCATTGTCTCTTATCCAAGTTATACTCTGAAATGAAACTGAGGTGAAGCGCAATAAAATCAGCATTTTGTCTCAACGCACCAGCAAACACCTTGTCCTCAAGTAACCCGAAGATAATTTATGACGGTATTATTGATGATAATGTGGTTTTGTATTAAAAAAATTTTTTTAACCACAGGTGTGTTTTGTTTCCACTGCGCTGGAGCAGTAACACAAATTCACGTGTAAATTCATGTGTAAAATCCTGCGTTTCTAGGGAGTTAAAGAACTCATCTCAGATTTCCATTAGCATCCCCGTCGCTTCCTCTTCCCTTTCATACAGAGTTCCTCTGACTCATTCATTCCCCTCGCATTCAAACAGCCACTCACAACAGAGACAGAGCCTGCATCGATTAAACAGGGACGACTCCGAGAGGCGAGCGAGACCATGAAGCGGCAAGGGGGGGGATGTGGTCTAATGGATAAAAGGGGCACGAAGGGGAAGGAGGGAAAATAGGAAGGGCGCTCGCGGAAAGATAGGAGACAAAAAGTCAGGGAGGCAGAACGGGCAGATGATCTCGTTTGGCGGAGGGAGATAAGAGGGGAAAGGCGGCTCGTACAGTACGGCTAGCTGATTAGCATAAGCCTCGTTCGGGTAACGGCCAGCCGCACGCTGCCTCAGAAGCAGCAGAGGGAGGGAGGGAGCGGCCGGTACGGAGGCGTCCGGCACTCCGGAGCGCTCTTCCAGTAAAGCGGGGCTGAATGGTGTGGAGGGAGATGGATCAAAGTCTGACAGGCTGGGGCCACGGCAGCAGGCAACCAAGATCAATCAACTCAATAAAAGATGCCTGACTAAAGAAACGATGATGGTGTTTCTCCCACGCGTGTCAGCGCTAATGTATATGCAGGGCTGACTCTTGTCTTTTACTGCAGATAAAAACTGAGACGGTGTTGAGATTACTCGGGTCTCGGTGTTGGTTGATACTGTGAGCTGCCTTCAGTGTGTGCGCGTACTTGAGAAAGAGGGAGGGGAAAGAGGGGAGGAAAGAGAGGGAGAGGGGATCAGGGGGAAGAGAGAAGGAGAGGGGAAGGGGGGTAATCTCTGGTGGGTTGTGAAGGCCAGCCACCTTTGTGCTTCTCCAGCAGCTCAGTGGTCCACTCCAGCACTGTGTAATACTCCTGGAGCTCCAGCATGCACTGGCAGTAGTTGAGCACCAGGGGCGTGACGAGGCGCTCCAGGTTAATATAATCCTCATGGCCGGGCATCTCCTGCACAGAGAGAACATGAGCCCTAGGGTGAGACGGTCCGGCTGGATTGCACTAGCTTTACACTCTGGGTGCATCCCAATATTCTTCACTCCTCACCTCCTTTCCTCCACTCGTCTCCTACCCGGAAGTATGCAAAACTGCCTGAACGTTTCGAGTACGTTTCATGTAGAATATTCTGGGGGCAATTGTAATGGGTCACTTTTTGTTACAACTGCTCCCAACCCTGAACACATGAAACTAGCTAGCTTGCTGGATAGGAACAACGTCATTGAAACTTGACTAAGATATCAAAAGTTAGACATTTTCTGATCAAGATTAGACAACTACTGAATCATAGAACTAAAAGGTCAAGACAGCAAGAGAAGAACAGTGATCAAAACATTTTTTTTAAATTTTTTTTTCATACCTCCAAAACCAGTCTTTGTTAAAAAAATAAAATAAAAAAGCAGAGAATGGGGCATCAGTTGATCTTTGGGCACAAAGAAAGGGAACATCAATGCACATGTGCAGAGTGAGAATCTCAGCTCTAGCTTGTTTCAGATTGGTGCAATTTTATGATGTTGCAATTGCCCCCAGAATACCTATATCTACAGTATACAATGGACCTGCCATTGCAGTTTGTATCGACACATTAATTAATTTGTAACTATTAATATGTAATTAATATGTAATCAGCAACATTAGATTAGGACACAAAGGTTGGTTTCCGGGGCATGGAGGAAAGGTGGTGGTAGTGGAGGAAAGGAGGATGCATTTTTTGAGTATTGGGACATTCCCCCTCTCCATTTTCCTTCTTTCATCCTCTGCTTCCTGCCTATCTCCCCCTGCTTTCCCTCCTTTATTTGACAACCTATCCTTCCTCCATGCTTCACTTTCTCTTCAGCTCATTCCCCATTATTCTGTCTCTGCTCCCTCTTTCAATCATCTCTATACCTTCTCCCTTCTCTCATTTCCATTCCTCTGTTCCCGCTCATTCCTCCTTCCCTTCCACACTCCCCCTTCTCCCCTGCTCATATACCTCTCCCCCTCCTTCCTTTTCCCCTCACCTCATTCACTTCCCTTCATCCCCGCTCTGCTGTTCTGTCTCCATACCTTATCAGTTCTCAGGCCTCTATCCTTGCTCCCTTCTCTCATCTCTATACACCCCCCTCCCCACTTCCTGTCATTCCCTCTCACTCTCCCCTCTTTCCACTCCACTTCCTGTAGTTCCCTCTGCCTCTGACTGCGTCCCAATACTCAAAAAATGCAATGTATACAATGTACCTGATATTGTGGCTTGCGTCGAGACATTAATTAATATGTAACCATTAATGTGTAATCAGTAACTTTAGATTAGGACACAACGATCGCTTTCCGGGGCACGGAGGAGAAGCGGTGGTCATGGAGGAAAGGAGGATGTATTTTTCGAGTATTGGGATGCACCCCCTCTCACTCCCTCCCCATTCCATTTCCTGTCATTCTCTCTCTCTCCCTCCACTCTTCACACTCCACTTCATGTACTTCCCTCTCTCTCACTCCCCTCTTCACTTCCTGTAGTTCCCTCTCTCTCCCCACTCTACTTCTTGTAGTTCCCTCTGTCTCCCTCTCCTCTCCCCATTCCAATTCCTCTAGATCCCTCTCGCACCCTCCACTCTCCCCACTCCACTTCCTGTAGTTCCCTCTCTCTCCCTCCCGTCCACTCACCCTGGACTGCATGGTCTTGAGCAGCAGCACGGCCTCCTGGTACTTGGAGGCGGCCTCGCGGAAGCGGGCCTGCTTGACCAGGGCGTTCCCCTGCAGGTGCAGGGAGGGCACAGCCTGCAGCTTCTCATCCTTCTCCATCATCCAGGACTCACGCTTGTAGGAGAAGGGGTCCCCGACCTGGGAAGGGCGGAGAGAGGCGGGGTCAGGGGAGCACAGCCAGGGGGATGGAGGTTGGATAGGACCACACATGGACGCGTTGGATATCATGTATTACGTTCTACATTACATGATAGTGTAATTTCAGCCATTATTATGTTAATTGATAAAAAATGATTGTGCCTCATGGACGTGTGCCTGTGTGTGCATGTGTACATGCTTGTGTTGTGTGCGTTTGTGCCTGTGTGTGTCTGTGTAGCTATGTGTGTATGGATGTCTGTGTTTGTGTGCGTGCGTGCGTGCGTGTGTGCGTGCGCACGCTTGTGTGTGTCCATGTGTTTGTCTGTGTGCATGCCTGTTAGCGTCTCTGTGACTGTGCATGGATGTGTGCCTGTGTGTGTATGTGTGCTTGTGTGTGTATGTATGTGTATATACACTGCCCGGCCAAAAAAAAAGTCGCCATTGTACCCGTCATGCATAGTGCCCACTGTACAAGCCTCTGGAGGCCGTGTTATGATCTGGGGTTGCTTCAGTTGGTCAGGTCTAGGCTCAGCAACATTAGGCAGCAATAAAATGAAGTCAGCGAAGTACCTGAATGTACTGAATGACCAGGTTATCCCATCAATGGGCATATGCCAGGATGAGAATGCCAAGATTCATCGGGCTCAAATTGTGAAAGAGTGGTTCAGGGAGCATGAGGAATCATTTTCACACATGAATTAGCCACCAGATTCCTGACCTTAACCCCATTGAAAGTCTTTGGGATGTGCTGGAGAACACTTTACGGAGTGGTTCGAATCTCCCGTCGTCAATACAAGATCTCAGCCAAAAACTTATGCTACTCTGGACGGAAATAAATGTTACATTGCATAAGGTTGTCGAAACAATGCCACAACAAATGCGCGCCGTAATCAAAGCTAAAGGCGGTCCAACGAAATATTAGAGTGTGCAACTTTTTTTTTGGCCGGGCAGTGTATATACAGATCCTTTCCAAAAAATTAGAATATCATGGAAAAGTTGTTTTTTTTTCCATAATTCCATTCAAAAAGTGAAACTTTCATAGATTATAGATTCATTACACACAAAGTGAAATATTTCTAGCCTTTATTTGTTTCATTTTTCATAATTTTGGCTTACAGCTCCAGAAAACCCCCAAAACAGTATTTCAAGAAATTTGAATAGTGTGTCGAAAATCAGCATTTACTTCAGTTATTTCAGAGAATGAGTGGAGTGGCTTGACTCGAGGAATCCGACAGTTGTAGCCCATGTCCCGGATACGTCTGTACGTGGTGGTTTTTGAAGCACTGACTCCAGCCTCAGTCTACTCCCTCTGCATCTCCGCCAAATATTGGAATCGTCTTTGCTTGACAATCCGCAGAAGCCTACGGTCATCTCTTTTGCTTGTGCACCTTCTCCTGCCACATTTTTCCCTTCCACTAAACTTTCTATTGATATGCTTGGACACTGCACTCTGTGAACAGCCAGCCTCCTTAGCGATGACCTTTTGTGGCTTACCCATCTTCTGGAGGGTGTCAATGATGGTCTTCTGGCCAATTGTCAAGTCTGCAGTCTTCCGCATACTGAACCAAACTGAGATAAACTTTGCAGGTGTTTTGAGTAAATTAGATGATAGTGTGACACTCAGTCTAAAACATTCATTCTCTGAAATAACTGAAGTAAATGCTGATTTTTGACACACTATTCAAATTTCTTGAAATACTGTTTTGGGGGTTTTCTGGAGCTGAAAAATGAAACAAATAAAGGCTAGAAATATTTCACTTTGTGTGTAATGAATCTATAATCTATGAAAGTTTCACTTTTTGAATGGAATTATGGAAAAAAAACAACTTTTCCATGATATTCTCATTTTTTGGAAAGGATCTGTATATACGTATATATGTGTGCTTATGTGTGTGTGTCCATGCATTTGTCTGTGTGCACTCCTGTTAGCATCTCTGTGTCTGTGTGCACTCCTGTTAGCATCTCTGTGTCTGTGTGCACTCCTGTTAGCATTTCTGTGTCTGTGTGCACTCCTGTTAGCATCTCTGTGTCTGTGTGCACTCCTGTTAGCATCTCTGTGTCTGTGTGCTGTTGTCCTACTGTAATGAGCTCCATGATGAAGATGAGAGGCTGGGGCTCCTTCATGATCTCGTCCAGCTCGGGGAAGCCTGTGGAGTGGTAGTGGAACATGTTCCCCATGCCGCAGGTGTGCATCTGCCCCTCCAGGGGATCTCTGCCCTGGTCAGCCAGGTGTATCCCCTTAGCCACCATGGGGTACAAGCCTGTGTGCTTCAGAGAGATGGACGGAGGGAGGGAGGAAGGAGAGAGAGACTGTTTTAACACAAGTGAGGGACTGCAAGAAGGACTACTTGCCACCCTTAGGCTCTAGATGGCACCATTATTAATATCCAGCTGCAGTCTGCACCTACTTTTGCTACTTTTTGGTCTACTGCAAGTGACAAAATTGTGTAATTTATCCTTTTCTTAATTTTTCATAGGTAAGAATAATAATAGAGAGAAAATGGGGTCTTTTTTAATAGGCTTTGATGGAGGCCACAGGAGGTTATCACGTGCATGGAAATGAGTGTCTGTGAACACAATGAAATGTGTGGCTCCAGGAGCATTAGTTTCACTTTGTACAGAAGCAGTAGGGGTTGGAAATTACCATGGCATCGCACCAGAATTCAGCAACCTCTCCGACCCTCATGGAGGTGAGCAGGACTTCCCACACCTCCATCTTGAACATCTTGCCCACAAAGATCTCCGTGGGCTGCTTGTTTTTACGGCTGTCGTCAATCACCGTCCTCTCAAAGTTATCTTTAAGAGTCTGGTAGTGGAAAACCAGCTTTGTGGACAGTGAGAGAGAGAGAGAGAGAGGGGGGGGGGGGGCGGGGGGGTGGTGAGAGTTAGAATAGAATAGAAACAGGGTTTACAATAGAAACAGGAGATTGAAGGTAATGCCTTACCAGAACCTGCTGTTCTCTGGCTCCTAAAAAAGCTCTCCTACCTCACACACACACATATGCGTGTACACACACACACACACACACACAATCTAGGTGAGTGTCATTTCTGTGCGAGCGCTGGAATGAGTCATTTCATTCTGTGTCCGTCGGAGCTGAGGGGAGATGTAAGAACCTCGACAGAATGGGAGCACACACAGAGGGCCGCTCGCAGCTGCTGAATGGGGAGATTGTTGCCATTGTTGTGGAAAATTTTAGTCATCATCACCAAACCTGGGGCCATATGGCTGGATGTGACAGGTGGGGAAAAAAAATAATTTAAAAAGCCACCTTCTGCAGACGACCACCAGCAAGCTTCCGCTGCCTCATATAAACGGACCGAAATCTCTCGAGGGCTACAGTCCAGGTGGCAGGTGCACTATCGAAAATCATCTAGAGTACATTCTGGAATTAAATTTTTGGAAAAATCTGGAACAGAAGCCCGTAATAAACCCTTCAGATATACAGTTGAAGTCGGAAGTTTACATACACTTAGGTTGAAGTCATTAAAACTCATTTTTAACCACTCCACAGATTTCATGTTCGCAAACTATAGTGTTGGCAAGTCAGTTAGGACATCTACTTTGTGCATGACACAAGTAATTTTTCCAACAATTGTTGACAGACAGATTATTCCACTTTTAATTCACTATATCACAATTCCAGTGGGTCAGAAGTTTAAATACACAAAGTTCACTGTGCCTTTCACACAGCGTTCTGTCTCCTAGAGATCAATGTGCTTTGGTGTGAAAATGCAAATCAATCCCAGAACAACAGCAAAGGACTTTGTGAAGATGCTGGAGGGAACAGGTATATATCGACATAACTTGAAAGGCTGCTCAGCAAGGAAGAAGCCACTACGCCAAAACCGCCATAAAAAAGCCAGACTACAGTTTGCAACTGCACATGGGGACAAAGATCTTACTTTTTGGAGAAATGTCCTCTGGTCTGATGAAACAAAAATTTAACTGTTTGGCCATAATGACCATCGTTATGTTCGGAGGAAAAAGGGTGAGGCTTGCAAGCCGAAGAACACCATCCCAACCGTGAAGCACAGGGGTGGCAGCATCATGTTGTGGGGGTTCTTTGCTGCAGGAGGGACTGGTGCACTTCATAAAATAGATGGCATCATGAGGAAGGAAAATTATGTGGATACATTGAAGCAACATCTCAAGACATCAGCCAGGAAGTTAAAGCTTGGTCACAAATGGCTCTTCCAAATGGACAATGACCCAAAGCATACTTCCAAAGTTGTGGCAAAATGGCTTAAGGACAACAAAGTCAAGGTATTGGAGTGGCCATCAAAAAGTCCTGACCAATCGAAGATTTGTGGGCAGAACTGAAAAAGCGTGTGCGAGCAAGGAGGCCTACAAACCTGACTCAGTTACACCAGTTCTGTCAGGAGGAATGTGCCAAAATGCCACCAACTTATTGTGAGAAGCTTGTGAAAGGCTGCCCGAAACATTTGACCCAAGTTAAACAATTTAAAGGCAATACTACCAAATACTATCAGAGTGTATGTAAACTTCTGACCCACTGGGAATGTGATGAAAGAAATAAAAGCTGAAATAAATCATTCTACTATTCTGAAATTTTGAAGTCGTGATCCTAATTGACCTAAAACAGGGAATGTTTACTTGGATTAAATGTCAGGAATTGTGAAAAACAGTTTAAATGGATTTGGCTAAGGTGTATGTAAACTTTCGACTTCAACTGTATCAATGCGAAATGTACACTTGCATTACGACACAATGAAGTATTCAAAATGAGAAAGTGCTCCAGATGCTACAACACAATAACTATAGAGTCTGTTCATTAGGGCAGACGGGTCCACACCGTTACCTTTGTCCCTGGTGGAAAGTGGGGCATTGGGCCCTGGCCTCCGTGAAGAATCTTCTTCCGGACCCCTGGATGTTTCAGTAGATACATTTCCTCCATCTACGAAATATTCTTTTTTCCGCCTGGAGTTTTAAATGCGGAGTTCCTCTAAGAAGAGCAGAGGGAGCGGAGGTGGGTCAGTAGCCTGAGTAGCTGTTGTTTTTGTGGGTCTCCTGTGCTGGTAATTAGCAGTCTGTTGGTCAGGGATAACTGGTGTCCCGGGGCCTTGGTAGCCCGCCTGCTCTCTGACAGATGGTTGGATTACCGGGCCGCTGTAATCCGTTCCAGTTAATCTCCCAACCCCACCCCCTCCAAACCCCCTGAAAATCTTCAGATTAATCCCCCAGAAGACGGGAAGAGGTGGACTGGCTGGTAGAATGTGTGTCGGAGAACACGCCTGGCCCGTCTCAGGTTTTCACTCACTCTGTAATTGATATTCCACCTCACAGGTACAGGGAGGTTTACATTAAATATTACAGTAAAGATGCCCCAAGAGCCATTTCCCCATCCTCATGAAAAGAGCTGCAGCAACAAAGCTTATGAAATCATGACACAAAATGGACACACCATTCAAGTTCACGTTTTAATGCAAGACTGATACAGAAGCAAGAGTCATACACTGTGGCAAAAAGCTCACCAACACGTGTTTGAAGCAAACAACAACACTGAATAACACAATATAAAAATGTATGAAAAAAAATGCTAATGCAACCAAATTTGCATATTTGAGTAAATTTATGAGGCACTGCAACAGACGAAAGACCCTCGAAAAATCTCCATGAGGTTTCAGCGTTGGTTGGTTTTATGATCTCGTTCCGAGGGCTGCCGTTTGATGCCTTGTCTTTAGTGCCCTCTGCTGGTCACTTCTCAATCAGCGAGTCCAACTGCTCTTGCAGGGAAGCCAGCTGTTGGGAGAAGAAAATGATTTATGACTCAAGCTGGGGTGTACTTAGCAGGTCAGTTGATGCAAATTGATTATTTGTGCTATGCTCATTCTTCCATACACAAAAAGCAAACCGCTACAGTGGCAAGCTGCATTAGCTGGGAGACATGTCTCATCGTATATTGTGAGAAAACAATTTCATTACAAATATTTAAGCGAGTGATTTCAAATCGAATTTAAATCCTGCAAGATCCAAAGGTAGCCGAGAGAAAAAGGTTTGATAAATGACTGTACATCAGATATTACGGTTAAAAACATGAGACTGCAAAGCTCTGACAGGGTGTTGAATCATAACTACATTCTAATTTCCCTGAAGAAAGCGCAACTAGCTACTGCTTTTACTTCTGCTCTTATAGGTCAACTGGGAGCGAGGGAATACATGTCCAACAGAAAGTACGGATACTAAGAATGGTACCAATTGAAAATAAATGTTAAACAATTTATCTAAGACTATTTCTACTTAGATTTTATGTAGTTTTAGACAAATAAATGTGGAGTCTACAACACACTTGTAGCAGAGACGGAAGCAGTCCAGGACCCAGGCAATACGCGTTTTTATGTTTTGCCTAATTCATTGATCTCATTAGAGGGATGTCTTGCACCCCACCTTACCTGCTCCATCTCACGTTCCTCCTGGTGGATAATTTCATTCAGCAATGCCTGGAAGCGATTCTGAAACACAAATGACGGTCACTTATATTGACTTAATACGGGCAATTCCTCCCGTGAAAAAGCCATGCAATTTGTCTGCACTTGCTTGCAGGCATTTCTTGTTTGGTCAAAACGAAGAGGGACGCCATTTTATAGCCCCTTCAAATGACGGTGCCCTTTCCCCCCTTGATTAAAATAGGAATACATCCGATTCAATCTGCAGCGACACAATTCAGAGAGTAATCTGCTGTGCTACTGGAATCAGGGGGCGTTTAACAGAACCTACACCAGCTGGCAGAATCAGCTGAAACTGCTGGGGATTTTAATTGTGAGTTACACAGAAAGGGCTGTTGGCACACTTTTAAACCCTTTAAAAGTCATGAGTTGCCTGGAGTAATGCTTTACCTGAATTTTTATGTATACTTGTATGGACAGATTATGTTGTGTGTGTGTGTGTATGTTTGTATGGTGTTTGTGTTTGTATATGCACACATGTGTGTATGCATGTGTGAATGCAGGTGCCTGCATGTGCCTACAGGTGTTTGCACGTACGAGGGCCTACATGCGCCATCTCACCTTCAGCGCCTGATTCTCCACCTTCATTATGAGGTCCTCCTGTTGTTTCTTACGGGCACGGGTCTCCTGCAGCTTTGTCTTCACACCGTTGATCTGCACCTGGTACTCCATCACTGCAGGACAGAAGGGGAAGGGGCTTAACCCAGTTTAACCTCCACCGCCTTGCACGCTTCATGTACCGCTGCCAGGCAAGCCGGCTGCAGGTGAGCACAGCGCTAATGCTAACAATCTAGGGGTAATGGTGCTACATAAAACATGTCCAAACCTGGTGTGCGGCGGCTAAACTCCAGCAAGATTCTCCTTTCAACAAACCACACGCAGCCCCAGGGGAGTTAGTACATCAGTAATAAAATGATTTAGATGGGAGGAGGTTGTGCGCTTGAAGCGGAAATAACCTGAACAGGGCAGGCCCATGCTGTAAACAAAAAGAGCTTTTTAAATGCTTCTGACAGCTCTAATAAAGAGGTACTGTGGGTTCCCAGGTGTGCGAGTCTGCCTACGCGGGCGTGCGAGTGTGTGAGCGTAAGAGTGCCCATCTGCTTCCACAGCATGCTGACGGATGACTGCTACCTTTATTACCTTCACTTACATACTCTCATTACAATACATGTTGACCTGTAGACACCAGGGTAGGCCTTCAGTTCCATTTCAATTCAGGAAATTGCTGAAATTCAGTTAATCAACAGAAATCTTCATGGATTTATACATTATGTACTTTTCTTTCCATGAACTGAATTTCTGTTGATTTCCTGAAGCGAGACAGAATTGACACCAACCCTGGTAGACACCACAGGCAGAAGAACAAACGGACACAGACGGTGCACATCGAGCTGCATGTGAAAGCAGAGTAAGAACTTTCTTTGTATTCAGCGTCTTGTTTAAATGCTGGACTGTGGATTCTGCATCTCGTATCAATGCTGGACTGTGGAATCTGCATCTCGTATCAATGCTGGACTGTGGATTCTGCATCTCGTATCAATGCTGGACTGTGGATTCTGCATCTCGTATCAATGCTGGACTGTGGAATCTGCATCTCGTATCAATGCTGGACTGTGGATTCTGCATCTCGTATCAATGCTGGACTGTGGATTCTGCATCTCGTATCAATGCTGGACTGTGGATTCTGCATCTCGTATCAATGCTGGACTGTGGATTCTGCATCTCGTATCAATGCTGGACTGTGGATTCTGCATCTCGTATCAATGCTGGTCTGTGGAATCTGCATCTCGTATCAATGCTGGACTGTGGAATCTGCATCTCGTATCAATGCTGGTCTGTGGAATCTGCATCTCGTATCAATGCTGGACTGTGGAATCTGCATCTCGTATCAATGCTGGACTGTGGAATCTGCATCTCGTATCAATGCTGGACTGTGGAATCTGCATCTCGTATCAATGCTGGACTGGAATCAGCGTTTCGTTACAGCGGCGCTCGTGATAGCGGGGCTCTACTCTACCGATCTGGCTGTTCCCGTCGCTCTCGTCCCGGGTGCCGTCCGACTCGTTGAGCTTCTCCTGCAGCTGCCGCTCCAGGTCCTCCTCCGTGTCCATGATGTTCAGATCTTCGTCCTCGTGGCGGTCCCCATCGTCCTCCTCATCCTCGCTGCTGCTGCTGATGTCATTGAAGATCTCGCGAAGCTCGTCACGTTGGGCTAGCAGGGGAGGGAGATACAACACAAGGCGGTCCCATTCAGGTACAAACTGCAAAGGCACAACTTAAATCCTCTGATATTCAAATAACGGATGACCCTTAATAGGTCGCACCAATCCTTTTAGTCTGGCCGAAAAGTCATCTTAAGTTTAACAGCCATCAGATCAGGCTTTAGAAGATGTTTCTGGAGTACCTGAGGATCCATGGCCCATCTTGTGCCCTGATGTCCCAGGAGAGGAGTCCAGGTTGGCCAATGACCCGTGGTTATCTGCCTCTTTGGTCTCATCCTCTGCGATAACCTCCCATCCTGATCACCGAGTCAAGGAAGATCCTATCCCCCACCGCCTTGCATTTCACACAACAAGTCTTCAACCACACAATAATTACTCAGGATAACTCAACCTGGTCTGGTAAATGCAGGTGCCACAATGTATGAGGTATAAAAAAACTCACACACAGGCATGTGGACCCGCATGCACACACACACACACACACAAACAAACATACGCGCACACACATGCACGCATAAACACACACACACACACACACACACACACACACACACACACACACACACACACACACACACACACACACACACACACACACACACACACACACACACACACCAATGAAAGGGATACGGACACTGACAGCCTCTGCATCGGTGCTCAGCAACCTCTTCACCTCCTTCTCCACATCAGGGGACTCAATGTACTGCAGGATAAATCAGGTTAGACTGCATCCCTCCGAACGCGCCACTAACTCCACCCCCGCAAGCACGAACATACGCACACAGATGTATGTGTGTGCGCGCGCGCACCACGCGCGCACACACACACACACACACACACACACACACACACACACACACACACACACACACACACACAGACACACACAGACACACACAGACACACACAGAGCACTCTCCTCCAAAAGCAGAGGCTGGCAGCTTTCCAGGCAATACATTTGTGATTAGAAAAGGGAGAAATCAATAGTGTGCTGCATCTTAAAGGACATTTATTCAAAAGACAAAGCAGAAACCTCCCCATCGCTTACACTTTCTGTCAGTCTGATCAAAGGCGCACTTAAATTGCTTCCTTGCATACCTTAGGGGCAAATGAAGAAGTAAGGCTTTATTTATATGTAAATCTGAGGCTTACTTTCAATGCTTGTTTTTTTTTTTTTTCAGGAAATGTAGATTAGATGTTTGAATAAAGCACGGGGAAGATTGCCACCTCAGACATAAATTCCAGAGATGAAAAATTTGTGGAGGTGGGAGTTCGAGACATAAAATGGAGGTACCTTCTTTTTTGCCGTCTTCCTGAATCTTCTCTTCCTAGTGTTCTTTAGAGGGCAAGTGACTGGAGGGAGAAAAACACAGCCGTTTGATGATGAACACTTCAATCAGCGGCGGAGTGCATGCGTGCGTGCGTGCGTGCGTGCGTGCGTGCGTGCAGCGGTGCATGAAAAGCTGTCTCTGAGGCGAAGCCTCGGGAGGCCCCGTGCTGTAAATTAGGATCCAAGCATAGCGGCATTTCCAAACAAGCGCAGCGTCGGGGTGGGGGACTCACTGCCGTGGTTCCAGACAAACTTCTTGTCTTTGTCCTTGTCTTTCTTCTTGCTCTTGGGGTCTGTGGTGCCAGTGGGCTCTTCTAAGGGTGGGTAGAGATCTCCGTCTACAGTGCAAACCAACATCTGGCGAAAGAGAAAGATAAAAAGGTCACGAATGACCCGATACACAGTGACACTGCGTGCATTTTTACTGGCCACAGAAAGGTTTTCTGCCAAGACAAGTAAGATAAATGGGGAAAACCCGTCAACATGTAATTGGTTCACTAAAGGGCAATAAGGACTTTCCAATGCATTGTTTCACTTTCTTTGCAATAGAAAAAACTTGAGAGCTCTTGAATGTGCAACCAATTTAAAACTGCCTTGCAAAATTCACAAGCGTACCATCTACAACTTCTGTGGAGAAGCAAGTAATCCCCTCAGCCAAATAACTCAAATATCTATTGCTGAAGACTTTTAAGCACCTGGCCACAGGAGACTGTCTGACATAGATTCTTGTCCCATTGGCCCCTTTTACACAAGGAAATGGGCATTTTGCCCAGGATGTGTCAGGTCCATTTTTGGAAATCCACTGAAGGAGACTCTGAGGTGTGTGGTAAAGGCAGAAACAGCTTTTGGACTGGTGATGCGCCGACCCCAGATTCGACATTGGGATTTCGAAATTAAAGGCTGTGAGCAGTTATAGGAACGATGGGCTCAAGTAGCCAAATGTTCTTAATCAGCCAAACAACTTGTGCTTCATGCATATTTTACTATGACTGCCCAATGATACAATATAATAATAAGCATAGCCCACTTTGCCCCCATTTACCCTATAAGGGCATGTGTTTTCAGCAGCCCTGCTTTTAGGCCTGTAATTCTGTCCCCCAGTAAGTAGATGTGGATGCATCCTGATTACCAAGACACCCATAAAGCAATCATTAAAATGCCATCAATGCCATCACATTTCAGGTTAACTGAATCATCTCAATCAGTTACTGCCAATTCAGCATAATTGCAAAAATTGAAACAAAAAACGAAACCCTGTTCGTATTGTTGCGGCATCCGCAGAATAATCCAGTATACTAATTAGTGAATTTGTTGGATTGCACAAAACTAATTAAGATTAGTCTCTCTTTAATTAATTGTGGCTTTCTCACAGGAATCACTATGCTATGCATTCAAAAAGAGCAGGTACAGAGGTGCATAGTGGATGTGAACTGAATTGCAGTTTATCACATCTGACTGCAGAAAAGGTCTATATGTCTGTAAACCTCATCTATATCCAGGGTTTGAATTGTAAAATGTTAACAAGAGGGATGCTATTTGTTTAGTCACAAATATATCACCTGGCAAATGTCAGCAGTCTTGTAAAACGTTTTCTTGTCCACGGTTTTCAGAGACTCCAGAATGCAGGGCAAATCAACCAGTTTGCAAGCTAAAGGGACACGATCCACTCTCACTATCCCATGGCGACCATCAGCTAAAGAGAGAAAGTGGTGGAAATGCGACAGACAATGTCAAGGTTAGAGCACCATGAGTTTGTACAATCCCAAGTCCCCAAACACTGTTGTTCTTCTACATTTAAAAAAATAATTTTTTTTTGGGTACACACCTTCTAGGCTTGTCACTAACTCATTTACGTTAGTGTCATTTACAAAGTGTGTAAATTCGATTTGCTCCAGGTCTAGCTTACTGCATCTAAGATACATGCCAGTATCAGGTTATTAATTGTTTTCCAACTACCTACTACACATACCGTGCAACTCTATGGTGAGTCGGTCCTTGAGGTTCACGCTGCCAGACTGTGCGATTCTTCGAACTGTGGAGGCATATTCCTGTCACGGACAGAGCATGGGAATATAGATAAATTAATAAGTAAATCTGATGGGAACTAATATGTCAACACTGAATAAAGATTTGTGTGGCTTGGGCAGTTTTTGCTGTGACATACAATGTTGACGTTACCGAACCTTTGAGTGCAGTGAGGTGCGTCTTACCGAAGGGAGCCGCAAGACGAACTGACTTTCAAGCTCATGAGGGGCGTCATCTTTATTCTTCGACCCTAACTTGCCCACTAAACGCAAAATAAACACGTAAATATGTGTGAATGCTGGTAGATTCAATCAGCTTCATCAAGCCATCGATTTCTACTATGATGACATTTATGTTCTCATATACCAATTTACATTAGCCAAAATAGCAACTTTAAGTAAAATTGTTTCGCTACTGAAATATAAACAGTATAGATCAGCATACATTTCAAACTGGTTAATGCTGGTCCATACCGGGTAGTGCTGCTTTTATGCTGATTAAGCTGATAAAGAAAATAGCTTGCTGGTAGATCAGTTTACATCAGTCAAGATCATAATGCGCTGATCATCTTAGACCAGCTGATTCCAGCACGTTGGCCACCGGCATAACCACATTCAGATCTATATTCAGCTATGTTGCTTCAGCTAACGTTAGCGCTGCATAGCACACTAAACTAAGACAGTTTAAGCATATTTGCCAAGTACATTTAAGAAATTTGCTCGTACATAGCCAGCTAACACCAGTTATGTTGTTTAGCTAACCGTTAACGTTAGCTAATTAGCTGCTGACAACAAATGCGAATGTTATTAAGAGACCTTCCATTACCTTTCGCCTTTGAAGCCACTTTCGTCTTCTTATTCTGCATTGTGAAATCTTTATAGCCAGGCAGAAATCGACACAATAAAAAAATAAAATAAATGTAATTAAATTGCTTCCTAGTTAGCTAAATTAGCAAGCTAGTGAAAACGGAAATGAGCTATCATTAATGCTAGCTAGTGTCACTGTTAGTGGGAGAGTTACAAATGAATGGCGAAAATAATCACGTAACGTTTGCTGATAAATTATAATCGGAATATGGAAAACTGTGACACAGCTTTAAAATCTTTGGCACTAAGTTAGCTAGCTACCTAGTTAACAGTAGCATAGCTAGCTACCTAGCTAGCCATATGAGCAAAGTAGCAAACAACGACTTTTAACGTCAGCTCCCTCTTATAGATATCAGCTGATGTGTACATTTCCAAGCTAGTTAACTAAATACAATAAAACGATCCTACAAGTCTCCCTTTTTCTTCAGTAAGCATATTAATATTATTTAAGCAACCACCGCAAAATTATTTTCACCGGAAGTGCAAGACCGGAGGTATGTTACTGCTAGAAGAATAACCATAGAAGTCTGAATAGTGGAAGGTGAAGATTTCGATGGTTCTAACATAACAGAGTACCTCACTTCGTGGAATTAAGGATTGGGAATAATTTTTCATTTTATACATTACCTATATGTTATATGATTGCTTATCCTTCCCACTGTATTAAAAGAAGAAAAAAACCACAAACAACTATGGGATGACTCACCAGGGTATAGCTTAAATATTGTTTGTGATGTTTTTTCCACAATATTTCCCTGGCCCTTTAGCTCAGTGTTTGGTAATTGGTATGTGTGGACATGGTAATGAAATGTAATGCATGCATTGTTAAGTGCATACTTCCCACTACTTTTGTCACAAAACCTGTGTTTACTATTAATGTTTACATACTACCCAGTGACATACCAAACAAAGGCATAGGCTACCTTATAAAAACATAAAGATACTGCCATAACAACTCTGAAATGCAGCTGTACTGTCATTTTATTTATCAAAACGCTTAGGTATCCCAGGGTATTTGAGTTAAATTTTACTTTGGGGGAAAAGTATTATAAGTATTAATAACAATTTTTTTTATATATAACCATAAGCAATAGTGAGTAATCATTTATGTTTCAACATTTCCCTTATTTTATTAATTTAAAAAGAAAATTTTAACAAATTACTTTTTTCCTTTGAATTATTTTCTATAATACAGAATCAGTACCAGTCCGTGATCTTAAAGAAAAAATAGTTCTGGAAGTACTGAAAACCGATAACGGCTGGTTACAACAAAGTTGTACTATTCGCTGAATGTCTGATATTGCTTTTTTCACACCATGTATTTTTACAACGAAAAAAAAAGCAGACAGGATATTTGACTTGTGAAGGCTAAATGAATAGTAGGCTTTAGATGGAATTTCATCCAGCAAAGATGGTGGCTGTTGAATTTGCTGCCAGGATGTATGTATGTTGCCATATTCTTTTTGTTAAACTAGCCATTGTTATTTGATATGATATATAAACCAGAACTTATGGTTTGAATAAATAGATTAGACAACCATTTTGAAAAAAGGAAATACGTACTCGTTAATGCCATAATTTAATTATGAAAATTACATTCAGTTCAGGAATTAAACTGCCAGTGTACAGTGACAACTATTAAAATTTAACAAAGAAAACAGTCAAAGAAACAACAGAAATAGATTTTCCATCATACATATATATATGGATATTCTAGAGCTGAACAAATTGTTTTTTTGCTGCAGATCTTATGGTGTTCCCAACAGGATTCTGTAAGACCTTTGCAGATGTTATGCAGCAAATTCCTGTTCTGAATTATGAGGTAAATCATAATTAATGTTCACTCTGATGTTCTGGATTCACCTGATGCTTTTGATTCTCAGTTTTCCACACCATGAAGGCATGGATGCCTTTACAGAACCACAGCTATTAGTGTGACTTCCTGTTACATCATGAACAATCCAGACTACCCTTTCAACAAAATACACCAGGCTTCCAAGAAAAAGCAGTTGGAATGGTTTTCCCACAAACTAAATTTGCAACTTATAGGACCTACAGTGTGAGGAGTTGATGGCATCCAGGATCACATGTCTTAAGAGATTTGGCACAGGGAGTATTGGCTGAGGCACTTCAATGATAACATCTTTTTGTTTATTAACTCCCATTACTTGGCACTTCTCATGCAACAGTACACAAGCTGCCCATTCTGCCTGCCAGTTTAATCATGGCCTGCAACTGCTTGTTATGTATCTATCTGTCCGTCCAGTGGTTGAGGCCATGTTATTCGTACATAGTCTCCGAGAAAGCCCCCCGACTCCTCTGGGTCTGTTCCAGTCTGTTGAGGATGAACTGGCTCGTGTCTATGAAGCGCTCTACACAGTTCACAAAGCAGGCCTCTGTCCTTGAGTCCAGCTTTGGGCCTGGTTTGTCCATGCACTTTTCCTGTTCAGAGAACAATCAATGGAGTTATGTAAATAACAACATCACCACAACAAGTGGAACATGCCTTGGATGAAGTTAAATATTTAGCACAGTTCCCAGATAATTTTTCATATCATACTGTATACGAAGAGCTGTATGTGAAATATTGTTGTATTCATACCAAGTAATGAATTAAGTGTTATCTGCATAACAGAAATATACCTTTTTTTTGAGGGGGGGTGTTTCATTGAAACCGGAGGTAGCTAACTAGACAACTGGTTTGCTTATTGCTAACCCTGAAATACTCTGTCAACTCCAGCAGTACTACACCACGTTGTCAGCATGTTTTATCTCTTACTGAATTAAAGACGAGCAGTTAAAGTATTATGCTATAATTATGTTTTCTATTAATTACGCTACATACCGGTAAGTTAGCCATACTGAAAAAAACGTGCGACTGGACCACACCATATAGTAGGCTAGGCTATATGCAGCAACATTACTCTTTTGTGCTCCTTCGCCGACTTACCCAACACACTTCTGTCATCTGGTGGACCAGCTGCTGAAATCGCTGTTTCTGTGACTCCACTTCAATAAACTGCTGAAGCTGAGGATCTGCTGTCGCTCCTTTGCCATCCATTCTCGTGACTGATCTCACACCGAGACCTTTTATTTAAGCGTAAGTAGTGTTTAAAAAAGGGTAACTTGCGCTCTGCCGACAATGCAGTTCCTGACCTTCACGTGTAGTAGGCTGCACCGAGCACGGGAAGCGGAAAGTACGTGCACCAATCAGGAAGAAACTCACCAAGTAAAAAGGGGTGGTGTTTACATGCGAACAGGAAACGTCAAGAATGAATTTTGTATGTGTATAACCTTTTTCCCCTCCTTGTCCAACACTTTTGTCTGTTCTATGCAACTCAGAAAAACTAGATGCATGGGGACATTTGTAGTTTTCACATGGAGGTAGCTATCTTTCTGTGGTTTAAATACCCATATGGTATTCTCAGTATTTATCAATTGCTTTACCTGCAACGCAGATGTGATTGCGGCCGAAAGGCGCTATACTATTGCAATAACTAAACCGGCTGTTGGCTGAGCTCTCATTAATTTGTCAAGGTAATTCCTTGTTTATTTTGGGTGCAATTTGAATAGCTACAATTATATTATTACAATTATAAATGTGTAATCTTTGCTGACTGTGAGAATACCTCAGAGACACATTGTGGTCAGCCACAATGTAAATGTGCATCCGTGCACTCACATGAATGCACCCTCTCTCACACACACACACTCACTCTCCTGTTCCCCCACACAGGCACAAATCTACACATCCATAGCACTGTCATCACCATTCACTTGTCCAGAACACAAAAGGTTTTCCCATACCACTGTGTCAGTGATTGTCGGTCTCTGTCTCCATAGTAACAGCCGGAGGAACGCCCTGTCTGAGGAGGCTCGGATGACTTTCAGCTCTACAGCTCAGGCTTGAGGAAAGCCCCAGTGGGCTGTTGCCCCCAGCCCTACCTAGCTGGCCAGCCTCACCCACCTCGGTATCCCTTCAGAGCCATGCGACGGGACGGGAGGTGGTACTGGAAAATTTTTTCCAGATGATGCCTTTACCTGTCCAGGTAGCGTATTATACTTTATCCCATTCCTGCTCATGAAAAGTCAACAACAGATAAACTGAGAACGGAAGTGTTCTTTTGCTGTCTACATAGAAGACCGCTAAAGGAGCAAGCAGGCCATGTCTGGGCCCCCCCAATAAGTCAGCTGACCAATGGGAGAAAGGAAGTGAGACATTTTTTAAGCTGCACAGCAACAATAAGGAGATCCTCCTCAGTCCTTTTTTTTTGATTTTTCATTTTCTTTGGTGTGACTTATAAACCACTGGAGCTGCAAATTCTGCTGATCTATGAGATTGATGGAAATTCACTCACACAGTATTTGCCTCACTGAGCACCAGGAATGTCCCATCTGACAGCAGAATCAATGGAAAGATGACTGAAACAAAACTTATGTCAAGTATTGTGCATGCAAAGAAAGAAACATTTATTATTGATATTTTGTTTCATTTGTAAGCTCCCTCTCCCCTGAGTTTAAACCAAATCCACAAACCTCTGCAAAGAGGTTTCACTTGAGGCAAATAAAATGTTTACATTTATATTAGTCTATCTCAGTTAAACACAAATATTTACAACTATGCATGAATGCATATCAATAATTTATTTAAACAGTGAATAGATCTAATTAAAAATGTATTTATAAGACTACAGTCAAAAAGGCTATAAGTACGGAGAAAAGGCTAATGTTATTTCTGGATGTAGAAGTATAAGCCAATGGAAAACAATTCAAAACATTCTTCAGTGACTGTTTGAGTTCTTCAGTCACGGTTTGACAATCAGAGACTTCCTGTAATTACACTGCTTTATCGTTGTTTAAAAATGTTTCTCAAGCATAATCACAGATTTAGTTTATGAAAATTTCTAATGTTGTAATAATAATAATAATAATAATTCACATTAAGTTAAATGAATTTCACTGCCAGTACGAGCATCTGTTCCCACAAGAAAAATGGCCATTTCATGGTCACACTGGGCATTTTACACACAAACGTGCATCGTAGAAATTCTTTCAATTGATTGTGAACAGTTGTGAGGAATATTTCACCCTGGAGATCTTCAGCTGCATGCTCTCGAGCTCTAAAGGCTGCATGCTCTCGAGCTCTAAAGGCTGCTGGCTATAGCTATAGCAGGCACAGGGAACAGCAGGAGTTCAGCTGCTTTCCATGTGAGCGCACAAACGGGAGGAAGTCCTACAGGAAATGGATGATTATGAGGTCCGTGTCCCAAATCCACACTTATTGAAGCTCATAAAGCAGGTCTTGGATTATACCCACAAGGTCCTGAAACGTGGGCCTCTCTTCAGGCTTCTAAAAGGCATAAGAAGGAAATAGGTTATCCTGGTGAAGGTGAGTCTGTCGCATTCGAGACAAAGAAATAAATTCCTTATGACAATGCTCTCTTCCACTGTCTTACTTAAAGAACACTATCACAACTTGCCCTTTGTGCAGACGGAACTCTAGTACTCACATCATTCCAACAGGATGTCATGATGCTGTAAATTGGCTCATTGGCCAGCTGGGGGCGATATAGGCGCAGGCCACTGGAAACTTTATTCACAATATCTGTGTTATTTAGACGCTCATAAGGCATTCTGCCGAGGGTGTACACCTCCCACATGAGAACCCCTGGATGAGAACAAAAAATCTATGTTTATGAATGTATGAAACATAAGTCATTTCTTTCTCTATGTTTATGAATGTATGAAACATAAGTCATTTCTTTCTCTATGTTTATGAATGTATGAAACATAAGTCATTTCTTTCTCTATGTTTATGAATGTATGAAACATAAGTCATTTCTTTCTCTATGTTTATGAATGTATGAAACATAAGTCATTTCTTTCTCTATGTTTATGAATGTATGAAACATAAGTCATTTCTTTCTCTATGTTTATGAATGTATGAAACATAGTCATTTCTTTCTCTATGTTTATGAATGTATGAAACATAGTAATTTCTTTCTCTACGTTTATGAATGTATGAAACATAAGTCATTTCTTTCTCTATGTTTATGAATGTATGAAACATAGTAATTTCTTTCTCTATGTTTATGAATGTATGAAACATAAGTCATTTCTTTCTCTATGTTTATGAATGTATGAAACATAGTCATTTCTTTCTCTATGTTTATGAATGTATGAAACATAGTCATTTCTTTCTCTATGTTTATGAATGTATGAAACATAGTCATTTCTTTGTCTATGTTTATGAATGTATGAAACATAAGTCATTTCTTTCTCTATGTTTATGAATGTATGAAACATAAGTAATTTCTTTCTCTATGTTTATGAATGTATGAAACATAGTCATTTCTTTCTGGACTGAATGAGAATGGGAAAGAATACAAGGTGACTGAGACTAACCGAAAGCCCAAATGTCAGACTTGCTGCTGAACCTGCCGTAAAGGAGGACTTCAGGTGGAGACCAACGTATGGGGAACTTTGAGCCTGCAGAGCTGGTGTACTCATCATCCAGGACATACCTAGGACGCACAGGAACAGGAATGATGTCACGGATTAAAAAACTGACCAATCGTCAAAGCACCCAGATGAAGTTCCAGAACCGGCATGGCAATGCAGACTTCACTGCAGTAGAGGTTTCAGTTTTTGCTGGTTTTTATTTTATTCACGACTCGCCTCACCAGAACCCAGCTCACAGACATTTACCTTGATAATCCAAAGTCAGTGACTTTAATGGTCCCATTGCCATCCACTAAACAGTTCCTGGCAGCCTGAGCAAAAAAACACAGGATGAAAATGTCAGCTGTAATTGAAGCCCTTTTTAATATTCGGTTCACTCTATGTTACACTTCTCTGGTTCCTTGCTCCATTATCATGTACAGTAGGACACATGGATGTGAGGTTTTGTTTGTTGGTTCCTACCAGATCTCTGTGTATGAACTGCTGGGACTCTAAATAAGCCATGCCCTCGCTCACATCCTTGCACATCTCCAGGAGCAGGATGGGAGAGGGATGATTGAGGTCTTCATGAAGGTAGGTGAGCAGGCAGCCTTTGGAGAGGAACTCTGTGACTATGTAAATGGGCCTATTTTTGGTGCAGACGCCATACAACTGGACCAGGTTCTCGTGGCGGAGCTTCCTGATGTGACCCAACAGGATAGGAATCTTGTTAGTATCTGTGCCAATGACACAATGCTGATACCTTTCTGTTAGGTGGGTTATGGTAAAGCAGTGGCCTTCAAACCTTTGGACAATAAGGTTGGCGTGATTCAACCAGAACGCATCCTGTGTACCACAATGAAGGCATTTCAATACGGCTTACAAAGGATCTGCTGCACCCACACTTACATCATAATTTTGGCCTCTTCAATGAAGTCGTCCTCGGACATGGAGCCCGCTTTGATCATTTTAATGGCCACGTCGTGCTGCCCCTGCCACTTGCCATACTTCACCACTCCAAACTGCCCGTTGCCCAACTCCCTGATGAAGGTCAGGTGACGTGGGTCAATCTCCCAGACCCCTGAGCACAAAGAAACGGAGCAGAAACACAGGCTCAGCTCTCAAAGATAAGCCACTTAATCAGGCCACGCTAAGGACGGCAGCACACATCGGCCCTTGAGGCAGGGTTTCACGGGAACAGTTTTGGGAGTTTGGGAGTGCTTCCTGTCTGCGTTAAAATGCTGTTGGGCAGGAGGATGCACACACTCACCATATCCTAGGCCAGCAGTGGAGGGTGCATTTCTCGCCTGGTTTGAGACAATGTACTTCAGCCTACAAACCATGCCTAAGAACAGAATAGAACAGAATATACTTCATTCATCCTGAGACAGGAAAATCATATTACCACCAGCAGGGGACATGAAAAAAGATTAAAAAACACATTCTTATTACAGACATAAATACAACCACAAAGAGGTCCATACAGTATAGTTAATTGTAAGACAATATTTGTTTTGTGCAGTGACTGTAAACAACAGCATGGACTTGGCCCAGTATTCACATTCATCAAGATGCATGCATTATTGTTTACAAAACTATTTGCATCCACACACTTATCAGTTGTTCTGTATGAGGGATATTCTGTGAGGTTCCTTCATATAGCAGGAAACCCTATGTGAGACTTTGAATATGAGGGTGGGTGAATGTGGAAGTCCCGCAACAAGCCCCTGCTGGAGTTTCATCGATATCCCTGCAAACACTAATTGACTTTGCTAATGATCTCTTTCTTGTACCTGCTTCTCTTATATGCAAAGTTAAATAAATAAAGTGATCAGTGAGCAGTGGTTTGCGTGTGAGAGCACCTGCAGCGTTGTGTTGATGGTAATTGATGAGGTCGGGGATGCTGGCGAAGTTGTGCTTCTCAGCCAGATAGAACTGTCCCTGTGGGGTGCTGCAGATGTTGTAATGCCTGCAACTACCCGAGGTATCCCTGGGAGAACAGCAAAAAAGCAGGCTCACGAGTCTATTATCTTGAGCAACTGTTCAGTTTAGTTTAGTTTTATTTGACAATTTTAAAATACACCCCAAACATGTGCATGAATAAAATCATCGAGGATGAGCACAGTAAAGTTAAAAACATATTTCCATTGTGGTCCTCTTACAGATGGCTTGGCAAGTTTGGCAACGTTTGATATTAACTGTTAAATGGGTTAAATGGCACTGCCTCTATCACAGGGAAAGAAACTAATCCTGGTTTTGCATCCTCTAGATTGCCTCTTCTGCTTTCGTTATGTGCTGTTTTTTAGTTTCTATTCAGTTCAGTGCTTG
The DNA here is from genome assembly GCA_029718625.1 of Synaphobranchus kaupii. NCBI lineage: Eukaryota > Metazoa > Chordata > Actinopteri > Anguilliformes > Synaphobranchidae > Synaphobranchus > Synaphobranchus kaupii. The sequence goes on along the minus strand of CM056383.1, from coordinate 1,183,752 downwards.
AAGTGGAATATAATAAGTACAGGAACTAGGGTGACCAGATTTGAGGGGAATCCAGACAACCATTTAGTGCGGTTGGACACTGCGATCCTGGACCAGGGGGATGATGGGGAGATTGCGGTCATGTACAACCACTGTGTACATACAGCTTATGAGAAGTACAGGAATGCCTGAAAAACTGCCGTTACTCATATTAGCCAAAAATTTACAAGTCCTGGTACTTAGGATACTTCAAGCACTGATTCAGTTCATTCTCACGCCAGGTTTTATATTCACTCATCACAAGTCTCCTCAGAACTGACCCTCCACCCTTGGTGAACAAGGAAACTGTGTATTTTTCAGCTTTGCTTGAGTCTCGCACCAAAAATCCTCCATCTTTGTTCTGCAAAAAGAGAAAGAAAACTCAATTCTGATGTTTAAAGTGACTATGAAGGTCTGATTAACTGTTTTAAAAAAATAAAAAAATACATTAGTCTACTAAGATCATTTACTTGGATTTAGACTGTCCTTATATTTGACATATACGTAAATCCAAGGTATTTATGCCGTGGTATTTTCTGAACACAGTAAACTGTGATTTTTGAAGAATAAAGTAACACTGTAATGTCTTTTAAAGTCAGTTAAGGACAAATGTTGATAGAATTCATGCGTTTGCAATAATTCTATGAGTCAGATAATGTTGGCTAAACACTCACGCCGCAGAAGAAGGATACATTAAACTTGTACATGTCATAAAACTTGTACTTGTCACAGCATGCAAATCAGCTGACTTTAATAAAAACATGAAAATAATTTGCATCTGCAGCCTGACTGACTCAGATCCCATTCTGCTTATAACTCGCGCTTTAAAGTTACCGCTGGTGGAGCAGATAGCAACAAGAAAAAAACTAGATGAAACCAAACAAACCCTAAATGAATTATGCAAACCCAAGGCTGGTTTTGCATCAGAGTGACGAGGGGCTCCTGGAATTAGGTCCAGTCGATATGCATTTGTTTTACATACTTCATGTCACAACAGGTTGGACTTACGGGACTGTACGTGTGTTTTAGGCCAGAAGTTCCCAAACTGTCAAAGCCAAGGACCGAGTTACTCAATTAATACAATTTCAACATGTTCAAATTGGAATAAAACGTTAAAAAAATAAAATAAAAAAAGCCTAACTAGCCAGTGCAGGGTTTAGCTTGTTTGAATGTTTTCCGTGCTTAGATGAGAGAATAAAGCAGTGCATGTTTTTTCCCACATACACATCTCAAGACCCATCTTAAACCCCCCCTCACAACCCACAGTTTTGCAACCCCTGCTTTAATCTACCATTTCTGTGAGTTTCAGAAGCAGAACAGATGGTACAAGGCAGCATTTGCGTGCACAAAAAGGTTAAATATCACCACTCACCTCTTTTCGCAATAGGTTCTCAGCCTGGCTGCGGTTCATGTTCTTGCAGTACCAACTGCAAGAGGGGACAGAGGAACATACATTAGGGTTGCCACCCGTCCAGGTTTTCCCTTGGATGTCCTTGTTTTGGACTGTCTGTCCCGGAAAATGTGTTGCATTTCCTGGAACACCAAATGTTCCAGTTTTTATAAGATTTTTTTATTTTTTATTTTTTATTTAAGTGTCCATTATTGCAAAATATATACAGTGTTGAAATCTGAATAGACTTGGACAGAGCCTCTTGGTTTGTGGGCAATGTAGCCTATTTATTTATTTATTTAGTGTAATGTGGTGTCGAGGTTTTTTGTGAGTCAAAGGTGGCAAACCTAACATACATGCTTTGATTAGGGCAGGCAATGTGAGGGGCACCCGGCTGTACAGGACATAACCACAGCAAGCGATCTTCATGGGTCTTTCTTAATTAGCCTCCATCCATAAGCTCATCCATGTTGCAGCTAGTATTTGCATCCTAGAGTACCAGAGCTGTATCTGGTTCCTTTTTTCTCCAAACCTCCAAATGAAGCATGAAATAGGGCCAGATATTGAGATATATTTGGTCATGTTTATGAGGGACATCATGGGTTTTAGATGATTAGCTCTTTGTTGCTAAGCAGAGATCGGTACATCACTGTAGGATTTCTTGTAGAAATGCAGGATTGTGCCCAGTCGCTCTATCTCCTGGTTTATATCTGTGTAGTAGGCTGTAAACACCACTCACTCAAACTTCTCGAGACCATTTCCAGCCATAGTGACGTAATTACTTGGAATGTAACCTTCCTTGCTGCAAAAAAAGAGAGGTAAAACAAAAATGTGCAAAATGTACAAGCACCAACATATGAACAAAGATTACTCTGTGCAGTCTATGCTTTAATACAGATTTATAGCACTCAGCTGTGATAGCCTACTATGCCTCTATTAAATATTAACCTTATATGGAAGCAAACAATGAGATGTGAAAGTAGGATTTTCCCAGTGTGATACTGAAGGTAAATAACAGACACAACAGGAGCTCAGTCTATCTTACGCCCACAACTCCAGAAATTTACCATAGGTATGCAAATAGACGGCACACAAGTTTGTTGGCCAAATACAATCTGAAGGGAATACTGTCTGCTCACACTAACAGTGTTATATCCTGTGTTTATGTTGTCCAAATGTTTTTTAGGAATCTCCATAATGGATGGAGCTACAATGAGCTGTCAATCACTGACTTGAGACAATCAGTGAGTCACTTATAGCCTTGGGTAGCTCCCCCCATTTTTGGCTTCATCCAAACTTGCACACTCAACAGTAAATTGTAAGAAGTGTATTGTTCATGACTGTTAATGATCTATGCTACAATGACATCATTCCACTCTACCCAACGGCTTTCATTGACCCCTGCATGACCTTGCAGCATCCACACACTCTAGCTGCAGAGTTCTTATGCTTGGAACACCTGCATGCACACAGCTTCCTCCCTCCATCCCCGTTTCCATAGCAGCACCCCCTTCACCCTCCCTCACCCATTCTTGTCACTGGCTCTCCACCAGTTGGAGTCCGACATTTCGAGGATAGTGTACTCCTCGCCCTTCCGAAGCTCCAAATCCTGGTCTGTCATGGGTGTGTACTCATATTCAGCCATGACTGTCATTCCTTGGGCAGCTTCTGGCAGTCGGGGCGGGGGCTGTGGTGGGGAGTGATCTGGAAGTCTTCTCCTGATTGGACGGAGAAAGCAAGATCCGACTTATTGATGACATGTTCATTCATTTCTTGCATTTAATGAATTATACTGAGCTAAAAGAACAGACCTCTCCTGGTGTAGGAGGAAGTGGTTTCCTGGATTTTCTTCTTGATCCTTTATCGGCAAATGCTTTGAAGTAAAGTGAGTATTAGTCATCACCAAAACGGGTTTCAAACTTCTTCAAACCTTAAACATAGGATATTAGGTCTACAATTGTTTTGTGGTTTGTGTAAGTGTAGTTTAGCACATTCTGTGCTGAAATGTTAATGCCATTGCCATGTGAAGTGGCTTGAATCAATGAGCAACAGCATGATCCAATAATAATTATGTTAAATTTGTGACCCTCATCCTACAGGCTTTTCTTTTACACCTTAAAGGGGACATGAAGCACTTGGTAAAAGTGGCTCTGGTTCGTTAGCTTTTTACCTTAAATTAGATATGACCGTGCGTTCAAATCTCAAACCGACCCGTATTTGCTGGAAAAAAGAAGTTGAAATTCACTTTTTTTCCACTAGGGCGCAGCCATCTTGGACCAACTGCGGTCATGACATCACTAGGTTGGTTGGACTCTGCTGCTCAATGTATTCCTATGGGAAAATAGCTCACTTTCAGTGAGCTCAACGATGTCTCGTGAGGAAAAAATAAAGCAAAAAACACACAGGCGGTATTTTTCTATTGCCCCAAGATGCTCAAATGAGTATTACCAAACAAAACTTAATTTAAAAACTTAATTTCCACAAACTGCTTCTGACCATAGCTACTAATGCTGTGGCCTGACAAGCTGGCAACTGCAGCGCCACTGCGTTGCCTTGATAAATGGTTTGGGAGCTAAATATTGCCTATATAATTGCCTATATATTGTCTAGCTAATATTGCCTATATAAAAATAAGCGTTAGCTTGTGATGCTAGGTCGCGGTAGGGAGGCCTATATATTTGCAGACTGTTAACTAATATATTAAGGCAATGCAGCGGCGCTGCAGTTGCCGGCTGGCCATTAGTATGGTCAGAAGCAGTTTGTGGAAATTAAGTTCTAAATTAAGTTTTGTTCGGTAATACTCATTTGAGCATCTTGGGGGCAATACAAAAATACCGCGTTTTTTGTTTTATTTTTTCCTCACGATACATCGTTGAGCTCACTGAAAGTCAGCTATTTTCCCATAGGAATACATTGAGCAGCAGAGGTCCAACCAACCTAGTGACGTCATGAAGCGAATTTCAACTTTTTTTTCCAGCAAATACGGGTCAGTTTGAGATTTGAACGCACAGTCATGTCTAATTTAAGGTAAAAAGCTAACGAACCAGAGCCACTTTACCGAGTGCTTCATGTCCCCTTTAAAATCAGCAAACAAATCAAACTCCAACAACCAGTTAAATGCATAATCAATTGTTTTAATTGATCAATTAAATTCTGTGTAACAAACAACAAAACCAGCATACTCTGTGGCCCTCTGCGGACCAGGGTTGAGGTGTGTAAAATAGGAAAACCTTACTTGTGGATGGCTGTTCTTAAGGTGGCTCTGCCAGGACTTACACCCATTCTGCATCTCCAGCACTCGGCAGCCCAGGGCTTGTTTCACCTCCCTGCTGGCAGCAAAGCCATATCCCATCCACAAAGAAACGTGGATGGTACTTCTGCACCAGGTCCTTGTTGAACCGCACCACTTTAGACAGATATTAGCATCAATGCATCACATTAGCATCAACCAATCAAGCAATCCATTTTTACTGTCCCATTCCTGGGGAACTGCAGTATAGCTATACATAGTAATACACATTGGCCTACACACAACATACACAAGTCTGCCACAAAGAACACAATGTAAATAAAATATGAACATATTGAGAGCCGGTTCCTTAAGATGTAAAGTGAGTAGGCCTACAGATATTGCCTTGCCTATAAAGACAGATTGGACTTTACATTTTTTAAATGACAATGAAGTGAACTTTAAAAAAAAAAATTACTTAACAATTATTCATGTGCTAAACAAAACTCTTAAGGCATCTACAGGTGGATAAGATGCCCTACTAGGCCAGGGGAAATCTTTGGGCTTCTCTCCTGTACCTCCCTTTGGCTGATTCTGATTCGAGCATTAGTGGAGGCTGCTGGGTAAATGTAGGTGTGGTTTGTGTCATGTGGCTTACAAATGTGTTGGAACCAAAGGTGCTGACCTTGCTTCAGTTTATGTGTCCACTGTTTACGAACCTCTTCCGTCTTCGCAAAGATGTACAGTGGGCCTTCATCATAGATGATCTGATGAGTCAGAGAGAGAGAGAGAGGAGAGAGAAGAGAGAGAGAGAGAGAGAGAGAGAGAGAGAGGAGAGAGAGGAGAGAGAGAGAGAGAGAGAGGAGAGAGAAGAGAAGAGAGAGAGAGAGAGAGAGAGAGAGAGAGAGAGAGATGAGAGAGAGAAGAGAGAGAGAGAGAGAGAGAGAGAGAGAGAGAGAGAGAGGTTACAGTTCTGATACAAGGGGAAAAATACAGAGCTTCCATGTCCTCTGCTCATATGAATGGTGCATTGTAGTGTCTCAGTTTCAAAGCTCCAAAGCTGCTTCTAAAAAAAGGAAGGTACAGTTAACCAGGAAGGAAGCACAGCATCTTTCAGTGCAGATATTAATTCTGTTGCCACTTGACATTCTCAGAGAGCCAGTAGAGTGGCATGCAAATCTGTAAGTAGACGATAAAAACATGAATAATCAACTTGAAAATTGAAATGGCAAGGAAAGCACTCTATACAATAAAAGCAAAAAACATTGAATAAACTGCCTTCACAATGAAGAACTTTATTTCACAAAGAAGTCTTTAAATATGTCAGACCACAAAAACAAGCGGAAATAAAAGTGCTCAAAAAAAGGCAGCAAAATGTTTGCAAATAAAGAATAGAGATGCCGTAAGTTTGTCAAATTTAATAAGTGTGCACAAAACAAATGAATGCCACTCAAAATCGGCAGAGAAACTTGGCTATAAAGCACTGGAGCAAGCAACGTGTTTCGACACAGAGTCTTCTTCAGGCAGCGCAAGGCTGTATGAGAAGGCAGCCTTGCATGTCAGAAAAGCCTATTCTTTAACAGGAAGTTTGATATGAAAGAAGAATGTCCTGTCCCCTGTCACTCTCCACCAAGTCCAGATGTAGAAAGACCTCTGAAAATTGTGACTGGTAAAATTATAAGTGATAATCCGTCTCGAGCTTGT
>CM056383.1:901326-1176911 GCA_029718625.1 Synaphobranchus kaupii | reverse complement strand
AGCCTTCATACTTGTTTCAGTAGAGGACGGCAGTAAATTTTGGCCTTAAATTTCAAGCGGTCTGCTTTCACTTCTCCCTTTTGTGCACCTCACTGGCTGGTAAACGATGACTGCAAGCTAGTTTCAGCATACCAGCCTGCGGTCATCACTAATGTGTACATTCTGTAACCTGTAATTGTTTGTGACCTTCCTGAAACTTAACCAACATATCTATAGCTTTCTTTCAGTTAAGTAACATAGCTAAAATAAGGCACTTCCTATCAGAAGGGGACGCAGAGAAATTGATCCATGCTTTTGTTACGTCTAGGCTAGATTACTGTAATGCCCTGATATCTGGCTGCCCTAAATCCTTGCTAAATAATCTCCAGCTTGTGTAGAATGCAGCCGCTCGCATTTTAACTAGAACTAAGAAATATGAGCATATTACCCCAGTACTAGCATCGCTTCATTGGCTACCAATTAAGTTTAGGATAGACTTTAAGGTTTTGCTTCTGACCTTTAAAGCTTTAAAAGGACTTGCGCCAGTATATGTAATCTGCTTTTACCATATAAGCCAAAAAGATCACTCCGTTCCCAAGACGCAGGCTACCTAGTAGTCCCAAGAATATCTAAAAACTTGACGGGTGGTAGAGCTTTCTCCTACAGAGCGCCACTACTGTGGAACACCCTGCCAAAATTTATAAGGGAATCAGACACAGTCTCAATATTTAAGTCTAGATTAAAAACGCACCTTTATGATCAGGCTTATAACGAGCTATAGTCTGGAGACAGGACCAGAGAAGCATTTAGCCATAGAGTAATGTGGGGTGGCATCCTTTCCTTACTGTCACCTGTCAACAGCTGTGACCCCATCTTCCTGGGCTGGCTAGGATTGTTTTCCCTCTCATGACTGCATGGTTTCTCAAACTCTGTCTTCATAGCTATGCAGTCATAGATTACTCCTGGCAGGGGCACTTGTCCAACCCTCCCACCCCTCCCCCCACCCCCACCCCCCGCTCCTGCTGCTCTATTACACTTTCCCTAACTGTTTTCTCTCTCTCTTTTTTCTACATTCTGCCGGCGGGGCTTATGCCCCGCATCTCAAGAGTTGCTGTCCGGCTTCCTGTCCGTTGCCGCTTGCCCCTCCCTCCTTACCACCGCTGCCAGCTGCTCCCCGCCGCCATTGGCGCCCGGTTCCCCACCATCATTGCCGCCACATCTGGACTGTCATCTAGCTGCTGCAAATTATATTATCATGGACATTGGCTGTTTTGGACCGTGCTGGTCTTTAAGCCCTAGACCCTGAGCCGACCAGAGGAGGATGGGTTCCCCCCTTGAGTCTGGTTCCTCCCAAGGTTTCTTCCTAGTTACACCAGGGAGTTTTTCCTTGCCACTGTTGCCTTTGGCTTGCTCTTGTGGGGGGTTCAGGCTGGGTTTTGCTGTGAAGTGCATTGTGACAACTAGTTGTGAAATGCGCTATATAAATAAATATTGATTTGATTTGATTTGATTAACCTTAAGACAGCGTTTTAGAGTTCCTTTACCAATGTATTTTCTTGCAACAAATCCCAGTCAAATATGTAAACTACAAGGTATACTATGGGTAACTTGATATACGCACAAGTCCCTTGCCAGTCAGTATTTGAAATGACTGAAAAAAAAAAAAAACAATCCCAGAGAACTGATCCAGCTGATTAATTCAGATGGGACATGTTAGATATAGATATATATGTTAGATATAGCAATAAGGAAGCCCACACTGAAACAGGAGGAAGATATCTCAATTTCTTTCCTGATCATTTCCTCATTCTTCTCACTGATACCTAAAAGAACTACATACGTAACCACATAAATAAAAGAATCAACTACACAATTGGAAAATGTTTCAGTCAAACACAGAAATGGACCGGTGTACTTCCTTTGTTGTAGAAACTGTAAGTGATTCCTAATTGCTGAGTGGAGGAAGAGATAACCAAGCACACAAAGAACAGAACGTGAATGCAATGGCTGAGAGAACAGCCATAGTAATGAGACCTGTGACCAAATAAGGAGACTCCTCCTGCCTTGTTTTGGGTTTTGTCTTCAGCTCCGACTAAAAGTGAAAGCAGGTGCTGTGCTAGGCTAAGTTAGCAACACTCCCTGATGAGTTCCACAGGGAAAATAGGTTAATGTGAGCAAATGCTGAGCAAAGACACATAAAAACAACACGCTAAAATCCCAATGGTTGACATGGTCCCAAAGCTGGAGGACGTATACCAGCGCCCTTCCACTGCTCACCTGGAATGGGTACTGTCGCTCTGCGGGGTCATTCTTTTCCGGAACCACGTTCTCCACGCATTTGATCTTCTCAATGTCTACCGTTCCCTTCAAACCTTTCTTTTTCTGTTGAGACAATAAGAAAAACATTGAACTGGAGAGCAGTCAATGGGTTCTCTTGGAGCACATGTACCAATAATAACCATTAACTGCAGGTGATCAATCTCACAATATGTGGTACCAAATGCCAATAAAGGATATTTCACTTTTATTGAGTAATACAACTTGTCACATAAATACATTAAGTACTGTGTAGGCAGTGTTTTTGGTCTGTGACATTAAATGATTAAAAACAAAAAGCAAATTAAAACAATTTAGATTAAAACATACCCCTTTCTCAGGATCATAGTCATAGTAGGATATCTTATTTTGTGTCAGTATGAACAACCTTTCCTTGAAGTTGAGAGGAGAGGTTTTCCTCTTCTGCTGGGACCGTTTTATAAAAACGTCTTCCAGTATCCTTTCTGACATTGTCCAATCAGCTTTGACAGTAACTGGAGACAAAACAAGGAGACATGTTGTAAAACGTCTGTGTGGCAGGGTGGGCGTGGTTAGCCTCTGCTTGCAGAGAGAGAGTGGGCGGAGCGGCTCTCGGACCCGGAACCACAGCTGTCAGGAGTTAATCAGGACAACTAGATAATTAGCAATTGAATGATTGTTTGATTGTTTCCTGATTACATTGACAGTGAGCCTGGGCTTTAAAGGAGGGAGGCGGAAGATCACTTGTGGCTGGCAATTGACGGGAGAGGTGCAGAGAGAAGGTCTGCGAGCACCATTGCCAGCTAAAAGGAAACCAGAATAGGACAAATAAAGTGTCCGTGAAACTAGAAACCTGTGTCTTGTCTGTTCTTCCACGAGGGTGGCACTCGAGCTTGCTACAGTGGTGGCCCGTACGGGGAGGCATTAAAAAGGCAGAACAGGCAAAAAATAAATAAAAATAAAAATAAAATAAAAAAGTAAAAATGAATCCTGAGCAGGAATGGGCAGAAGCGGGGCAGCCGGTCGTGGCACTCGCCCGTATGCTGGAGGCAATGGCGCTTATGCAGGAGCGACAAGCTGCAGTACACACAGAGTAGATGGAGGCTCTGCGTGTACAGGCCACCCTCCAGACGGAAACGCTGCGACAGCTAGCCGCCGTTGTGGGGGCAGGATCCCGGGATCAGCCCTTACGAGCCCAGATGAAGATACAACTGCCAAAAATGACCGCGGATGACGACGCCCAGGCCTTCCTGGACAGTTTTGAGGTGGCCGCGGGAGGCGTGTCAGTGGCCCGCCGAGGAGTGGGTAGTCCTGCCCCTTTTAACGGGGGAAGCCCAGCAGGCGGCGCATGGATTGCCGGCTGTGGCCCGGGCGGACTACGAAAACGTCCGGAGGGCCATTTTGGATCGGCTGGGCTATAGCCCCGAGGACCAACGGCGTCGGTTTCCGGGAAGCATCCCTGGGCCGGGGGGATCGGCCGTTCGCATTCGCCCAGCGGCTCACCGACATGGCTCGGCGGTGGCTGCAGCGGACATCCGGTCCGCCGCGGGGGGTAGTGGAGCAGGTAGTACTGGAGGCGTTCATGGGCGGGCTGCCAGAGGCGACAGCTAGCTGGGGTTCGCTGCCACCGACCCACCAGCCTGGAGCTGGCCGTTGTCCTGGCCGAAGACCATCTGGCCACTGTGCCCAGCAGCCCGCCGCAAGGGCCGCCGGAACCGGCTCCCAGGAGGAGACTCCCCTGGTTTCGGTGTTTCACCCCACGGAGGATTTCCCACTCGAACAGCCTCGGGATGACACCTTACGCTTTGCCTTCGATCAGGTGATGCGTATTGATGGTCAACAGGTGCGACCTGAGGCAGCTCTTTCTCACCCGTATTTCTCGATTATTAGAGATAGATTATATCGAGTGTGTCGGGACGCTCAGACAGGGGAAGAAAATACCCAGTTGTTGGTCCCTAAAAGCCGCAGGGAAATGGTTTTCCAAGCGGCTCATTATAACCCCATGGCAGGACACTTAGGATATGAAAAAACACTCAACCATATAATGGCCCGATTTTATTGGTCGGGCATTTGGGCAGACGTACGTCGGTGGTGTGCGTCCTGCCGGAGTGTCAATTAGTGAATTCCCCGGCCATCCCAAAAGCGCCGTTGCAGCCCACTTCCATTAATAGAGGTCCCGTTTGATAGAGTGGCTATGGACCTCATCGGGCCATTTTAACGGAGCTCTCAGGGATACTGATTCGTATTAGTTCTGGTGGATTATGCGACCCGGTATCCCGAAGCAGTTCCGATGCGAAATATCTCGGCTAAGAGTGTTGCGCAGGCACTGTTTCAAATCATCTCCCGCGTCGGAATCCCGAAAGAGATTCCGACGGACCAAGGCACATCGTTTATGTCACGAACACTAAACGAACTGTACGCATTATTGGACATTCAGTCAATTAAAACCAGCGTGTACCATCCCCAAACGGATGGGCTCGTTGAGCGCTTTAATAGGACTTTGAAGTCAATGATTCAGAAGTTTGTGCACGAGGATAGTCGGAATTGGGATAAATGGCTAGTCCCTTTACTATTTGCAGTGCGGGAGGTTCCCCAGGCCTCCACGGGATTTTCTCCCTTTGAACTATTGTTCGGGCGAAAGCCCCGGGGAGTCTTGGACCTCGTTAAAGAAACCTGGGAGGAAGGTCCAAGCTCCAGTAAAAATGAATACAGTACGTCATGGACCTGCGAGAAAAACTCCATACACTGAGGAGGGTATCACGGGAGAATTTGCTCAAGGCCCAGGAACGGCAGCAAACGCACTATAATAAAGGGGACGAAACTCAGACAATTTTCACCGGGAGATAAAGTACTGGTATTACTTCCAACCTCCAGCACAAAATTGCTCGCCAAGTGGCAAGGGCCCTTTGTGGTCACACGGCGAATAGGGGAGGTAGACTACGAGGGTAGTGCGTTCGGATAGGGAAGGAGCAAAACAAATCTACCATCTGAACCTGTTAAAAGTTTGGAAAGAGGGTAGCGGCTGTCTCGCTGGTGATGGTAGGCCTAGATCAGGAGAAAGATGAGCTGGGGCCGGAGGTACCAAATTCACTTAATCAGACCCCGCCCCTTTCAGATAGCCATCTCTCGCCAAGCCAGGCAGGCAGACCTTGCCCTGTTGCAGAAGCAGTTTGCGGATGTGTTTTCTCCCCTACCCAGACGCACTAATCTCGTAACCCACCATATCGAAACCTCCCCGGGAGTGACGGTACGTTCCCGTCCATATAGACTGCCGGAACACGAAAAAATATTGGTACAGGCAGAAATAAAGGCCATGCTGGAGTTGGGCGTAATAGAGGAGTCACACAGTGCCTGGAGTAGCCCCATTGTTCTGGTAGGGAAACCAGATGGGTCTGTCCGGTTCTGTGTGGATTACAGAAAGGTGAACGACGTTTCACGGTTTGATGCTTATCCAATGCCTAGGGTCGATGAACTCTTGGATCGGCTGGGCATGGCTCGTTTTTTTTCGACACTGGATTTGACCAAGGGCTACTGGCAGATTCCCTTGTCGCCAGAGTCCAAGGAAAAATCGGCTTTCTCCGCTCCGGACGGTTTGTACCAATTTCGGACACTTCCATTCGGGTTATTCAGGGCTCCAGCCACGTTCCAACGCCTTATGGATAGGGTACGCCTTATGGATAGGGTGCTGCGTCCGCATGTCACATATGCTGCAGCCTATATTGATGATATTATCATCCACAGTAGCGACTGGGCACAGCATATGCGGCATGTGGGGGCGGTGCTCGACTCATTAAGGCGGGCGGGGCTCACGGCTAACCCGAGGAAGTGTGCAATTGGCAGAGCGGAGGTACGGTATTTGGGGTACCACTTGGGAAGTGGACTGGTGCGGCCGCTAGTGGACAAAACCGCGGCGATTGCGACCGGCCCCCGGCCCAAGACAAAAAAAGAGGTGAGGAGGTTCTTGGGGTTGGCCGGTTACTACAGGAGATTTATTCCGGCCTTTTCGAAGCTGACCAGCCCCTTGACTGATTTAACTCGAAAAGGTGCCTCAGAGCCGGTCCAGTGGACGGAGTCGTGCCGGAGGGCGTTTGAGAGGGTAAAAGAAGCACTCTGTGGGGAGCCGCTGTTGTTCACACCTAACTTTTCTCTCCCTTTCACCCTGCAGACAGACGCGTCGGACAGAGGGCTGGGGGCGGTGTTGACCCAGCAGGTGGAGGGAGTCGATCGCCCCGGTGCTGTACATAAGCCGCAAACTTTCACAGCGGGAGGTGAAGTACAGCACCATTGAGAAAGAATGCCTCGCTATCCGGTGGGCGGTCGGGTCCCTCCGGTATTACCTGCTGGGCCGCTCATTCACCCTCTGGCACCCCGGCCTAAGTCGGGCGGTGGGGGTATGTGGCAGGGTGGGCGTGGTTAGCCTCTGCTTGCAGAGAGAGAGTGGGCGGAGCGGCTCTCGGACCCGGAACCACAGCTGTCAGGAGTTAATCAGGACAACTAGATAATTAGCAATTGAATGATTGTTTGATTGTTTCCTGATTACATTGACAGTGAGCCTGGGCTTTAAAGGAGGGAGGCGGAAGATCACTTGTGGCTGGCAATTGACGGGAGAGGTGCAGAGAGAAGGTCTGCGAGCACCATTGCCAGCTAAAAGGAAACCAGAATAGGACAAATAAAGTGTCCGTGAAACTAGAAACCTGTGTCTTGTCTGTTCTTCCACGAGGGTGGCACTCGAGCTTGCTACAGTCTGAAATTTACATATGCTTTATTACTTTAAGAACACCAATAGCACCTTACTTGACAGCTTATAGACACAAGGCTATGACACCTAAAGTTACAACCCTTAAGTAACATAAATTGCTTATTTTCAAATGGAGTTCTAAGATAAATAATCATACATATTTTAAGACATAATAATCACATTACATTCAATATATATATGCAGTCAATCTCTTTAACACTGACTATTCACCATTAATTGGTATTGGACCCCTGGGATTGCAGTGTTCATTTCTGCATCCTCATCATAATATAACTAGATAAATATAAACAGGTCTCTAGCATTTCAAAATACTAAAAGTTTTGATTAGGATTGGGTTTCACTTACACAGTGTGAACTGCACTGTTCATGTAGCAGATTATGAGAGTAAGCTTATTTTGGTTGATACCGTGTACATAGTCCTGTGGTTGGGCTTGTCAAACAGAAATATTTACACCCACCTATATGACAGTTACACGTGTTGCACGTGTCCTAACTAGCTTTCAGTTTGCTGAGTGCGTTTATGTGAGTCTGGGCTGCAGTGGGCATTGTTTGTGATCTAAGCGGTCGTTTGGGGACTCAGAGTTCATTCTTACCTGATACTCATGTGCTTTTTTCAGAAGTGGAGCGACATTAGAGTGCTTGCGCAGAAACTGAGGCACAAAGAGCAAGTATCAGAGTCTGATTAACAGTCATTTGCGTGAGCCCCCTTTTCTCATGTAAATAGGACGCTTTGTCGAACATGTTTCCTCCTCAGTTTTATTTCCTTTCCCCACTTCTTCCTGGTCCTTTATTCTCCATAATATTGACACAATTGTTCTCCCCCCCCCCCCCGCAACAAAATAAATTATGAGATTTTATTCTTAAACATTCAATCCTGCTAATAATTAGCTTGTGGTCACTTTCATGAATTCATTCATTCAGGAAGGAAGTGAAGTGTGGTTATCTGCTGAAAAACCCCTTGGCAGATGTCCAAAGGGGACATGCATTCCACCTCTGTTGCGAAAATTTATATATTTTTAAAGACAAAGAGGAAATTCCTACAGTAAATTATCACCCCATTAACAAAATAGTATGTTATTTGTGCCTGGTGTAGTGTTCATTGCATATATGAATATGTTTAGCCACATTATTAGCTTTCATTTTCCCTGATTAAAAATCCAGGCAGATACTGAAATGGAACAGCCAGTTGTTAATCATTTAACACCAGAATAATGACCTGTTCTCCAGTCAAATTTTGCAGGTGGGAACTGGATGGTTGGTAGTACGACTTTCAGGAATCCAAGTGTGGCTCTCTTCTTCTTGCATGATATTGTATAATGGTTGTGGAAGGACGATACATAGCTACGAAAGATAAATATTTATGTTTTTTCTTTCAAATGATTAATATAAAACATATCAGATGTTCAGAGGCACAATATATAGGCCCAAAATATATCTATCCTACAGACTTCCTGAAAAAATGTCCTCATACTCCAGGAACTCTCTGCCGACTGTAAAGTGCATAACACATGGTAAGCCTATACTACAAAAGACATAAAATGTGCTTATACCACAAGAAACATGGGACCAAACAAAATCTAATATATTTGGTACCAAGGTCTTACTTACAGAAATATATCATTAAGCCATCTACAACTTTGGGCTCAGCTCTACAATTCACAAATTAGTTTCAAATTAAGCTTACCTCAGAGTTTATGGCTGTGTTGATTACAACTGGACAATTCTCAGACATACAGCAGCACGAATGTGCAATGCTGCTTATTTTAAACTTCTTTTTAAAACCATTTCCTGCTTTCATCTGCAGTTGATTATCACCCACTCTTCACATTGCTGATGTGCCTTGTCACACCAGACTTGAATGTGTAACTTTCTTTACTTAAAGTAGAAAAGCATTGTTGTTGTAAACGTTGTATAAAAGCAGTTCATTTTGTCTCTGGTGGGAATATGCTTACATTAACACAATATTACAATATCACTGTCAGAGACAACCAAATGTACACCCTAGTAATCAGCACTGTGCAGAGACCTTTTGAGAGGCTGGTGCTCAAAGTGAGAAAAGGGCACACCAACCTAGAAAAGCTGTTTTACTGCTAGCAATGGTGCTTCAATTGTCTTTGCTTCTGAAAACTTCTCCGCTGAATGATTATGCCTGATTGGAAAAACTAAGAAGATCTCCCCAAAGACAGAGTGGATGTAATTGTTTTGTGCGGCCTCCTATACAATATTGTTGGGTCGTTTCCATTTGAGTGTTCTTGCGCATTTTTGTCTTTTTATCCCCTTTTAGAACTAGAACTAGATTAGGACTAACTTGGACTGATCACGTCACTTCACCCTCTTGCACTACTCACTGCCATTTTATTACCCACATGTACTTGGGTGTGCAAGAGTGTTTTCATTTTGGGGTGTGTTTGTTCGGGTCTATCGCTTGATGTGTTTTGTTGGATTTTTCATTTGGTTTTTTGTATTCCTTTATTTTTACATGCGAGTTTGTCTCTGGTCCGATGCTCGATGTGTTTTGTTGTATTTTTGTATACGACCACACTGAAACAACTACCGTAAGCTGGATGTGACACTAAAGTATTGAATTACATTTTTCTTTGTTCCTCAATCAAATTTCTGATTGAGCTGAAAGAGTGCACATGTTGTGCAGGTGAGAAAGGCAGGCCACAGATTCCCCACTGACCAGAATAGTTTCTATTGTGAAATTGTGAGACAGGGTTTACTGGCTGAAATGGTCTTGTACACAAGAAAGACACTAGCTCACTGACAGTGCCAATTTTTCTGGCCATGAATGGAACCATGCCAGAGAATACACATCTAAATATGTGATTATTTATTTACTAAAATATCTGTGTATTAATATATTTCTGCTTAATCGCTTAATTTCAAAAAGCTTTGTCTATAGTTGAAATGATCGAAAAATAAAAGCATAAAATAAAACAGGTGATTAGGGACATGTGTGCATTTTTGCTGAAATATGCTAAATTATTACAAAAGAAACATTGCTATGACATTTGCTTTACATTTCAAGGCTAAACACTATTTCCAAAAAATATGTATATATATTTTTTCAGTCTTCACATACGCACATATGAAATTTCCAATTTCATAAGAAATATTGAGATAATGTGCCATCAAAATATACAATTCACCTTTTTTTAACCACTAATGAATCAGACATGAAATTCCTCAGATATTTGGCAACTGAAATAGGTTTCCTCTTTCTGAGAAAAATGTATTATCATCAACAAACTCTTTCACAAATATTACATACAGTGCCCTCCACTATGATTGGCACCCCTGGTAAAGATGAGTAAAAAAGGTTATAAAAAATTTACCGTTTGGTGAATTAGCTTAATCTCACACTGAAAATTAAAAAAAAAATCCACCCTTTAATTGAAGTAAAAAAAATCCCTTATCAAGAAATAATTATTTTTAACAAAACCACGTGTGCCACAATTAATGTGTATGCAAAAAAAATTATTACACCCTACTTTTCTGCATATAGCACAATAGCTGCTCTAGAGACCGTGCTTGCTGAGTTAGTGAACAAACAAAACAAGAGCTACTGCAAGATATTGAAGGCTGCTACTGATCATTTCTGAGAATGTTTTTCAGTGTCTTGTTTTTTCTTTTTCTTCAAATGAAATAAATGAGACAGAATTGCACAGAAAAAATGCAATGATGTAGCCTACTAACATGCTGTATAATACAGACCGTGTGTAGCAGTCACATTAGTCCCTAGTGTCCATAGGTCAAAATGACATTGTGAAAAGCAGTACTGATTAACCCCCCCACAATGCGCCCCCTACCACACACACACACACACACACACACACACACACACACACACACACACACACACACACACACACACACACACACACACACACACACACACACACACACACACACACACACACACATACTGACACACAGACAGACAGACACACACACACAGTTTGCCCCAATTGGGAGACCCCTAGTGCAATGAGTGGAGAATGCAACTCCATTTATCACTTACTTCACCCGCAACTCGTAGATCCTTTCAGAAGCTGGGCTACTGCAGACTGCGCCTTTGGGGCTTAGAGGCAGCAGAACATTAGGCTGTCCACTCTCATTGCACTTGTCAGTGTGACAGCGGTCCACGAAACCTCACCCTTATTAAGGAACTTGCTGGTTCCACTTCCCCTTTTGCTTCCTGCTTATTTTCATATCTGTTCACTGGTGAAGTCAGCTGCTGTATGCTATTAGTTTCACGAACAGGTGTATTTTAATGTAAATTACATTTTTCATAAAAAGTGTTCATTCTTAGTGTGTAAATTTAAAACACCTGTCAACTTGTAAGGAAACTCAACAAGTTGAAAAGAATTATTACTTAACATTTGCAGTGCAAAGGATATTGACATAACAGAGCTATGCAAACCACGTTTGTGGAATGCATTGTTTAGTTCTGATACTATAGCCTAGCTAATAATTTTACATTTCAAGCATTCTGCACATAATCTTACAATTTACAGTATTTACACAATTTATTCGAGGAAAACAGTGCAGCCGTGTCTACGAAGAATAACGTGCATGCCTACCACAAGGTGGCGTCCTTTTATAAACTACGCTCCCACCCACCGGGACACTAATTTGAAAGTGTTACCGGGTCAGATCTGCCTCTTCCTCCTGCCAGGGTCTGGTCTGTAACCATGGTAAGAATTATGAGACGCTTGGTTGTTTTGGCAATCAACAGCAATCTTATGGCAACACATTTCTGTATGAGGTGTCAAATAATTCCCTGTATTATATAACTAATAGGTAACACACGGGTCCCTATATTGTGATTTTTGCTTGTTAATAAACGTGTATAATTCTGTCTTAAAAGACACTCTGTCTTAGGCATAACAGCCAAGTATGGCTGCTTCTCCGTCTATGGTAAATGGCTAACACGTTATTAAAGCAACATTACTAACTTTAGCTACTGTGCAAGAGAATGAGCATTGCGTTTTTATTGAAACGATTGGTGTCATTTTATTGTCGTAAAATGTAAAGCAAAGGTGAGAAACACGCTTCTCGCTGTCCGCTGGGTGTGAACTACTAACGTTCACCGGCTAACGTTAGTAAATTAGTCTATGGGTCCAACCAAAGCCCATAGAGAAAGGAACGTACAATCTATAAAAGATTTACTATACAATCTCTGGTCGAAATTAGCTCATTGATCGTCAAGTTTCAGAGTTGTGCCATGCTAAGTGTGCAAAAGCAATATACACTACTCACAAAAAGTTAGGGATATTTGGCTTTCGGGTGAAATTATGGAAAATATAAGTTCACGCTACAGTGATATTATACGCATCATGAAAGTAGGGCATTTACGTAGAAGCATGCAATGGTGATTTCCTCATCTCAAACAATTTATTGAAACAAAAGCCAACAACAGTGGTGGGTATACCACAACAAAAATGTCAATGTCTCAATAACTTGTCATGTGCCCTTGAGCATCAATTACAGCTTGACAACGACGTCTCATGCTGTTCACAAGTCGACTTATTGTCTGCTGAGGCATGGCATCCCACTCTTCTTGAAGGGCGGCCCTCAGGTCATTGAGGTTCTGGGGTACAGAGTTACGAGCCTCTACACGGTGAGTCAGCTGATCCCATAGGTTTTCTATGGGATTCAGGTCTGGAGAAAGTGCAGGCCACTCCATTTGAGGTACCCCAGTCTCCAGCAGCCTTTCCCTAATGATGCGACCTCGATGAGCTGGAGCATTGTCGTCCATGAAGATGAAATTAGGCCTGTGTTGTTCATGCAGGGGCACAATGACTGGATTAATGATGTTATTCAGGTAGTATGGGCTTGTCACTGTACCATTCACAAAGTGTAGGGCAGTTCTGTATTGACTAGACACACCTGCCCACACTGTAACACCGCCACCACCAAAGGGTCGTCTGGTGACAACAGTGGCTGATGCATAGCGCTCTCCTTGACGTCTCCAACATCGTTGGCGGCCATAATTTCTGCTCAACGTGAATCGACTTTCATCAGAGAACAGCACTGAGGCCCACTGGTCCCTCGTCCAGCGTAAATGCTCCCTGGCCCATGCAAGACGATGACGCCTGTGCCTGGTGGTGTGGTCAGGTACCCTTGCAGGTCGTCTAGCACGCAGACCACGCTGATGTAAACGGTTTCGAATGGTCTGACGTGACACTTGGGTGCCTCTCACCTCCCTTAAATGTGCCTGGAGTTGAGTGGCATTCATCATCCGGTTCCGCAGGGCACTGTTCACAATGAAGCGGTCATCAGTGTGGGATGTGGCCAAAGGACGTCCACTTCTATGCCTTTCTGTGACTCTTCCAGTCTCTCTGTATCTCTCTTGCAACCTGCTGATGACACTCTGTGACACTCTAAGCTCAGTGGCCACTTCCCTCTGAGAACATCCTGTTTGAAGCCTCGCAATGGCGAGGTACTGTTGATCAATTGTTAGGTGTCGTCTTGGTCTCATGATGTCAAAATGTGAACAGCATGATGAAGAGGACTGTTTAAATACCAATTCTAATTGAACCAGGAAATTTATTGATCGATTCATGGATCAAACACCTGTTGTGAATTTTGCCGTTCAGCTCCTTGTTAGAGAACAGCAAGTTGTGCAAAAAGTACTGAAACATTGAATAGTTGGACATGTGCATTCAAAAGTTTAGAGAAGGTCAAATTAATTTCACCTGTAAAGGTTATAGTGCATTTTAAGTTCATCCTGAAATTTCACCCGAAAGCCGAATATCCCTAACTTTTTGTGAGTAGTGTACATTTAACTGCTAACTTGCAAGCAGTATTCCGAAGAAAGCTGTTGCATTTAACTAAACGCTGGCTAACATAACGTATAGGATCCATGTAGCTAACGGGCACATAAAGTTGTTTATATGTGATGATGACAGTAACTGAATGAATGCGTCCTCTAACGCAGGGGTTCCCAAACCGGTCCTGGGGGACCCCTGTGTATGCTGGTTTTCGTTGCAACCACAGTTGCAATCCCAGAATTTTAACAAGCTGTTAATGTTTCTTAATTAGGTGCTTTTCATGTTTGGAGGAATTATTCACCCTCTTAAGCCACATTATGTCAGAAATAGCTATGCATGCCATGAAGAACAAACTCCCCATGTTCACGTTGTGCTTATTGTGCTATATTGCAACAATTACATAAAAAGAGGTTACAAAATAATGTATTTTCACTCAAATTAAAGAGTGAAGTGAATCAATAGGCTCCTAATTAGGTTGTTGAACACATGTGTTTAACTCAATCTTTTCTTTAAGCTTATTAACACAATGCAGGTTTGGCTCGTTATCATTTGCTTTGTGTTTGAATTCTTCATTATCTACCAAATGGTTAGTTTTAGTGGCCATGTGTCCACACGTTCACCAATTAGGAGCCTATTGATTCAAATCAGTTTTTAAATGGATCTGTTAAATAATTTTCTTATCTTTTAAAAATAATATAGCACAATAAGCACAATGTGAACATGGGGTGATTATTCTACATGGCATGCATAGCTATTTCTGATATAATGTGGCTTAAGAGGGTGAATAATTCCTCCAAACATGAAAATCACCTAATTAAGAAACATTAACAGCTTGTTAAAATTCTGGGATTGCAACTGTGGTTGCAATGAAAACCAGCATACACAGGGGTCCCCCAGGACCGGTTTGGGAACCCCTGCTCTAACGTGACAAGTTAACGTATGCAGTGCCTTACCCATACTTTCTGTATCTGTCTATGGTTTAGGTGAACGTGCCGAAGACCCGCAGGACTTACTGCAAAAAGTGCAAGAGGCACCAACCTCACAAAGTTACACAGTACAAAAAGGGCAAAGACTCTCTGTACGCCCAGGGTGAGTCCACACTAACTTGAAATTATTCTGTCAACTGTCACTGACTCAGATCACTACCTTATTTATACCCATGTATAAAGGCACAATTTCACTTTGTAACCTTTTAATGTTATAGGAAAGAGGAGGTACGACAGAAAGCAGAGTGGCTATGGTGGTCAAACTAAGCCTATTTTCAGAAAGAAGGTATGTTCACCAAGTGTACACCACGCATCTCGGCATCCTGTGTGCTGCATAGTAAGGGTGTCATGTCATATGGGTGACCTTATGATGATGATGATGATGATTGAGAATAATGATTTTATTATTTGTATTTCCTGTACTGTTCTGCGTATTATCGGGCTTTAGGGAAAGCAGCGCTGCAAGACAAAACATAGTTATGTAAAACACAGTGTGAAATCTAGTGATGTGCCAGCAGTTTATGTCTGGCTTTACACTGTGGTCAGTGGAGGAGATAGATGCCGTCTAAATGCTGGAAAATTGCTGGTATGTTACTAGTCCATATGCATGATTGGAATGTAAATAACACAAGGCAAAGCCAGTCTTTACTCTCAAAAGGATGGTACACAAGCACTGTGTATGGATACCACATTCTTTTCAAAACACAACTTTTTAATTTTTACATATTCTTGCTTTCTTGGGACTGGGAAGCTATTTCATTTTCATTATATTCCAATTGTCTTGCCAGCTCTCCTGACAGATAGTTTATTATACAAATGTGCATTAAGGTAATGAATTCCAGTTAATTATCATTGACAGCGAATCTTGGAACTGTAACTCAAAACTCCATTCATGTGGAATTGCTATGCCTAAGAATGCCAATGTGCCCTGCTTTACTTCAGAGTGCAGTTAGATTTGAAATCAGGGGGCATTTGAATTCTGGACCTCTCAGTGGAGGTAGCACAAAATGATTTTTCTCTTCAGTCTTAGAATTGTGAGACTGTTCAACTCACGCTTTCAAAAACGTGAGGTATATATACATGAGATATTTATCCCTGATGCTGATATACAGGAACAATATACAGTTGAAGTCGGAAGTTTACATACACTTAGGTTGAAGTCATTAAAACTCATTTTGAACCACTCCACAGATTTCATGTTAGCAAACTATAGTGTTGGCAAGTCAGGTAGGACATTTACTTTGTGCATGACACAAGTAATTTTTCCAACAATTGTTTACAGACCGATTATTTCACTTCTAATTCACTATATCACAATTCCAGTGGGTCAGAAATTTACATACACTAAGTTGACTGTGCCTTTACATTTTTTATATTTGGTCTTTTGCATGCCATGACTTCCTGATGTCTGTGACCCAACAACATCAAAAGACTCTTTTCTAAGTAGCCTAATTTATATATCTTCGTCAGAGTAATAGCCTAGCAACATTAGCATTAGCTAGCCGAACTGACTAGGCTACATTTCATGATATAGCCTAGGCTAGCATAGCATGACAACCTATTACGTTTTGGAAAGAAAACAATATAGCCTACACTCGGCAATAGCCTACACACGGGTTTAGACTTTTTTCCCTATACCATACGCAGTATGTAGGCTATGTGAAATCTGAGAGTTTATAGGCCTGCACATAGCTGAAGACTGCAGCTTATATTTATCTTTTAAATTTATTTAGGACTATGTTTCATGTCCTGAACTTCTGTTCCATTTAAATGTAATACTTTGTTGTTTCAATAATAAATAAAAAAAACTTGAAGAAACAACATTTTTTTAAATTTTTTATGCGCATATTTTACTGAAAATGATGTGAGTGCGCCCTCTACTGGACGTATCGTAACATTGTTTTCAAAGACTCAAAAAATATATATTTTTTATAGATTATTATTAAAACGAAGCTTCGGGGAAAATTGCCAACGAAGCTTCAAAGTGTAAAAACTCTTACAAGCGATAATATAATGTCTCTGCATTTGAATCTATCTCTATGGGAATTGGGGTGTGGGACTAGATTTAGCTGTAAATTACACTGGAACAGTATGGAAAGTTTGGAAACACATGGTTGGCTAAATGGCTCAAACTCATCAAGGGTCTGACGTATCAAACAAGCCTTAAATCATCACTCTGCTGCCAGAAATACAGTAGATATGGATGGATAACTTGAAGGGTTTCTTCTCCTGACTTATTTTTCCATAGAGTTCAATAGGACAATTTGTCAGGAGAAACAACCCTTAAAGTGATCCATCCATATCTACTGCATTTCTGGCAGCAGAGTGATGGTTTGAGGCTTGTTTGATACCTCAGACCCTTGATTACTTACAGCCATTTTACCAATCATGTATTCCATACAGTTCCAGCATAATTTATAGCTAAATCTAGTCCCACCCCCCAATTCCCATGGAGATCCATTGAAATGCAGATATGTTATAGTATTGCTTGTAAGAGTACCAAAAAATAAGATATCAAGAGTCTTTTGATGTTGTTGGGTCACAGACAACAGGAAGTCATGGCATGCAAAGGATATGCGATCAAATATTAAAAATTTAAAGGCACAGTCAACATAGTGTATGTAAACTTCTGACCCACTGGAATTGTGATATAGTGAATTAAAAGTGAAATAATCTGTCTTTAAACAATTGTTGGAAAAATTACTTGTCATGCACAAAGTAGATGTCCTAACTGACTTGCCAACACTATAGTTTGCTAACATGAAATCTGTGGAGTGGTTAAAAATGAGTTTTAATGACTTCAACCTAAGTGTATGTAAACTTCCGACTTCAACTGTACATGTGTATAAAGAGAATTGGGTCTGAATATGATTTGATCAAGATTTTTTTATAAACATGCAGTTATTTACTTTTTTACATTTCTGACGTTTTGTACAATTTAGCAAAGGTGTTCATACATTTAAGGTCGCAGATACATGTAATCTATGTGTAATCACTAGTATTATATGTAAAATGGTCTCATTTTATTTAAAGGCTAAGACCACAAAAAAGATCGTATTGAGGCTGGAGTGTGTGGAGCCCAACTGCAGGTCCAAAAGAATGCTGGCCATCAAGCGATGCAAGCACTTTGAACTGGGAGGAGACAAGAAGAGAAAGGTAAGATTTGCATTGTATTTCCCGAGCACATGTTCACCTGTGTGAGTAATGTTACAACAGCTGGTGTCAAAGACTCTTCCAGATGAGGTGCCTGTGATTGGGGAGCAGATCAGGGCCCCCGTTCCTTGTATGTGGATAACTCAGTTAGCGGGCTAACTGCTCAGTAAAACCCAGAAACCTCCTGAATGTGGACCACACACATTATGGCCAAAAGTATCCGGACACCCCTTGGTCTGGGGCTGTTTTTCATGGTTTTGGCTAGGCCCCTTAGTTCCAGTGAAGGAAAATCTTAATGCCGTAGCATACAATGTCATTCTAGACGATTCTGTGCTTCCAACTTTTTGGGGAAGACCCTTTCCTGTTTCAGAATGACAATGTTCCCGTCCACAAAGTGAGGTCCATTCAGTAATGGTCTGTTGAGATCTGTGTGGAAGAACTTGATTGGCCTGCACAGAGCCCTGACCTCAACCCCATCGAACGTCTTTGGGATCAATTGGAAAGCGATTTAGCCAGGCCTAATCGCCCAACATCAGCGCCCACCTCACTAATGCTCTTCTGGCTGAATGGAAACAAATCCATGCAGCAAATTTCCAACATCTAGTGGAAAGCCTTTCCTGGAGAGTGGAAGTTGTTATAGCTGCAAAGGGGGGGGACCATCTCCAGATTAATGCCCATGATTTTGGAATGAAATGTTGGATGAGCAAGTGTCCATATAATTTTGACCATGTATGAACTAGCAAAAACACTGTTTCCAGGTTTTACTCCGCAGTTATTCAGATAACTCAGTTAGCCAGCTACAAGTTATAAGGCCCAGGTTGGTGTGGCCTATCTGTTGGGACGAACATTGTTGTGTGGAACAGTAGCTTCAATGAGTTCAATGCTTGTGTTCATTTGTTATAGTCTGAAGTTTTTGATCCAGTGTGATCACAGTATTGCCTAATCCGGACCATATCAGTGCTGGCTACGGCCGGCAGCTGTGCAGGGCTGCGTGTGATTGGCAGTGTTTGATTGGCTGCGCCCGGGGATAGGGAGGACTTCAGTCAGCAGGATCTACGCGTCTACATTGTGGACCAATGGCCCCCCTTTTGGGCAATTGGGTGCCCGCATTTGACTGGCAGACGCTTCACATCACGTTTTGGAGGAGATTGCATGTTTGTCTGAGCTCTCCTGAATTGACAGATAGGAGTCGCA
Source organism: Synaphobranchus kaupii (assembly GCA_029718625.1). Classification (NCBI taxonomy): domain Eukaryota; kingdom Metazoa; phylum Chordata; class Actinopteri; order Anguilliformes; family Synaphobranchidae; genus Synaphobranchus; species Synaphobranchus kaupii. The sequence continues at coordinate 1,157,766 of CM056383.1, read as the reverse complement.
GTGATGAACATGAACACACAAATTAGACATTAGTAAGCGGGAGACAGTAATGGTAAATAAGGTCACATGCTCACCCATTCACATAATGGGACATAAGAGCAGCCTTACTGTCGTAGGATACAGACATAATGGACAGGTTTGATTTAAATTCACCTGTTTTTGTTTTCCCTGTAGTAACTCACTTTGCATGTTTTAACCTAACAAATAAGGAACTGTCTTAATTTCACATTGTCAGTTTCCCTGTGACTGCCCAGTCTCATGTTGGGAGATGTCGTTTTGGTATATAGCTTTAGATTCTGTATGATCTCCATTTGGGAGACTTCTCCTGAACCATAATGGTTTACCTGTAAAGTGAACTTCTGTAAACCACTCTTGGCTTTCAGCCCGGTCTTGCCCATGGTTATATTTCGTAGCCATTTTTATGGCAGAATTAGTCAAACGCAGCACATTTATGTGGAATGAGTGGTGTTATGAATGTTTAATAGTGAAGCAGCTTTTTCAAAATCCATGTCCTGGTTTAGTTTTTGTTGTGCTGAGCTCCAGTTCTTTAAGCAAATACTTGTCTGGGTATTTCACTACTCCAGTTCAGGTATCCTTAAATTGTGTGCCATGGCCCGTGACCCAGAGTGAGTCGCAACTATGCTTGTTCCAGAGAGCAAGACAAGTGAATGGCTGTAAATCAAGATGGCCATCAACAATTAGCCTTGTTGTGTATGACCAGCTATGTACTGGTTTTCTGCATTACACCATAATTTGTTTTTGGTTACAAAATATTTCTCCTATTAAAATTTAACGGAAGATAAAACAAGCATTTGAACCCAGGCCATTTAGAATAATAGAGTATTGGCATTGTACTACCTTTTAATGTCTTTTGTTTTTGTTTGCCAGTCAGGTCATAGTAGTGATTGAGTTATATAATCTTTGTGCAAATTCATATTTTGTTTGGTTTTATTCTGACTGTATTCGTGCTTTTTCCTTCCAGGGCCAGGTCATCCAGTTCTAGGCTTCATCTTGGTCTTCCGGACTTTTCCATTAAGGCCATTAAAGGAATTGCAGTATACTTGGACCTGTTTGTCATTCATACAGTGAGGTCATAATCTCACAGATTGGAGGTGTGGAGACAACAATAAACCATACAAATTGTTGGTGAAATGTTTTATTCAATTTTATTTAAAAAATTTAACAAATCATAAAATGTAAAATCTCTTTAAAAAAGAGGCATACTATGATAAAGAGCAAGATATGGGCTGTGCAGTTGCAGGGCTATGTGCAGTATAGCCCAAGCTTTATTTTCCCATCATATAATTGCACAAATTAGGCGAGTTTTATTTGCATTGCACTTCATTGGTACTCAGTGAGTATTAAACATAGTTTGTTGCCTGTTAATATCAGCTGCCTAAAGTAACTTTTAATATTACTTACAGGTATCCTTTTGTGGAAAAAATTGCATTTGATTCTTTCCTTGTATATGGAGACTGCATGGTGAAATAATACTCATCTCTCTTTTACTGACAAAACTACTGATGGGAGACTTATGATTCATGATGCCTTTAATGGGTGGAGCTAAATTGAGCTGTCAATCATGGATCTATTTGAACAAACCAAAGGGTTTTAACACACAACAAAACAAATGATTGGTTCAAATCGGCGAGGCAAAGAAAATGCTTAGTAGCCCCTGCCCATTTTTGGTTCTCGTGAGCCCTCACACTGAAATCACTGGATAAAACTTTCAGAGAACTTCCCTTTGGCGTTTGTCTTTGCTGAGGTAGCGAAGCCATTTTTTAGACTGCTGCTTGGAGCACGGCTTGCCTGTGGCGGGAGAGATGACCAGCAGTGCGGTACCAGTGGGGTTCACCGGTAACTGTAGCTTGGTGAAGAGGACCTGTACGCCCAGCTCCCGGTACTGGGGCAGGATCTGGGTGACATTGCACTGGGGGATGCAGGACTTCCAGGTGAGCAGTATGGCCAAGATCAGGGGAAAGTTGCGGGGTCCGCCGATCTCCTGCCTGTTAGTCACTGCCAATGCCTGTCTGCCGTTGGACAGGGGACGCTCCCACACCTCGAAACCGTTCACCTAGAGGCCAAACGAAGCCAAAGTTGCATCAATACTGCCTCAGAGTGGGTGAGGTGAAGAATGCGTTTGTCTGCTGGTTAATTACAGAACATTGCTACACAATGAATTGTGAATTGCATTTATATAGTGCCTTTCATGATTTCAAAGTGTTATAGTGAAAAAGGAAGGGAGTAAACTCAGGATGATTTGCTGGCCAGATAACACAGCCAAGTTGGGGGTTTACACTTTGTGATAAGTTCTACAGGATCTGTATTGACCACAGTGAGGCAGGATTTTACAGATGAGACATTGCTGGTAGGGTGGGGTTCATACCTTCACTTTGCGGGTGCCCTGCTTGCCCAGTGGGTCCTGGTTGATGGCGATAATATGGCGGTTCTGCAGCAGCTGTCGAGACTGGGAATCGATGGCCCGCAGGTCGTTTGACATCAGCAGTGGAGCGGCCATGATGGCCCACAAGGCCATTTGGGTCTCCTGCTGGTCCCGGCTCAGCCCAAAGTTCCCTATTACCAGCTGAAACGGTGCCATTGCGCCGGTCAGTCAAAGAGCTCAAACTCGTTCTGGGCTTTTGGAACTTAAAGGGATAGTTCGGAATTACCCATGATGTAGTTGATTGATGGAAACCATTTTCAGCGAATTCCACGCTGTCCCTTCTTTTGGACATACATACGTTGCTAATGCTAGCGCAACTCTATGGCAACCGGTAGCATCCACTACCAAACGCACTTAAACACTCCACAGTGCACCCAAAGCAAATAAAATACGACAACAGTCTATCGGGGTTATTTTGAGTGTTTATACCATAATTTTCTTAAGTCAAGCTATCGTTGAATCCTTTACTTTGTGCTGACCTAATATTCTCTATGGAAGTACGGCGGCGGAGCGAATGTGGCCATTGCAACTTGTTACTCTTCTTTGTTGTTGTAGTCGACCAGTGCCGGCACTACATTCGTAGGTAACGTAAAGTATCGCTCCCCCGATAGACTGTCATCGTATTTTATTTGCTTTGGGTGCACTGTGGAGTGTAAGTGCGTTAGGTAGTGGATGCTACCGGTTGCCATAGAGTTGCGCTAGCATTAGCAACGTGTGTATGTTCAAAAGAAGGGACAGCATGGAATTAGCTGAAAATGGTTTCCATCAATCAACTACATCATGGGTAATTCGTAATTGAGACATGTCCAAAATTCTGAACTATCCCTTTAAGACTTGTTACGGAATGTTGCATCGCATACAGTGAGAAATTTTAAGTCTCGAAAAGCAGACATGAATTGGATGCTGTGATCCTATAACTGAACTGGTTCATCTTGATAAGGGTCCACAAACTTAATCTCAAGGTCCCTTAAAAGGGCAAACCTCTTGCTGAGGACCCCTACTTTATAGAATGCTGGCCGTTTTAACAACAGTATGTGGAAGTATGTAAAAAATGTTTTTAAAAGGTTAGCAGCATATAATATCTGTATCAATCATACTTATTACAGCACAATGTTTCATCAGAGTCTAAAATATATAATTTATGAATTTGGGGTGAAGGGTTAAAAGGGAAAATATATTCATCATTTTGTGGAGGACCCCAGTTTTGGAAGCCGTGCTTCAGCAGACAAAGGGGTGGTACCATGTCTGGGTCATTCCACCCTCCGGGCCCAGCCACTGGAACAATGAAGTTCTGATGATCAGCGGTCCAGTCCAGGATGGTCTTCACGCTGCTCCAGGAATCGTACACGTCTGCAAAGTTGCGCCAGTGGTTGCATGTCTGCTGGATTGCGGTGTAGTTGGGCTGCAATGAAACAATGGATCTAGGTCACAAAGAAAGCTCCGATATGTGGTGCACTCAAATTGGGATACACCAGTGCTGAATACAAAGGGATCCCTTGAATCGGGAAAATTCCGGAAGGTTGAAACAACTCATCCTCTATTCAGATGAGAAATGCAAAAAATGTTGCATGAAACCTCAAAAATATTCCCATTTTTCCTTTATTTCCCCAATTTGAAATTCCCAATAGCAATTATAAGCCTGTTCCACTGATGCAACATTATTTTAAAAGAGGAGGACTATACAGACAGTATTTTAATTGCTGCTGTACATTCTCTGAATTTATACATGTGGAACAACGTTTTACGCTTGCTTTTTCTGACTGAAACTGGCAATAGGCAACTGGTGCAGGCAACCTGCAGGAGCCTGATCGATCAACCAGGGGATTGGCTAATGCCCGATGAGTAATACCATCAAAGGCTTTCTGAAACCAAAAATGTGCGGGGCTTCACTTACCCCACCAGTGACTCACTGATTTGAACTGCTCATTGTATTGTGTGTAATGATCAGTTCAATCATTGTAGAAGTCCATGATGGACACTTCAGATGATAAGATGAAAAAAAAACACAGGGCCAAGTTATATTCATTAATTTAGGAAAGATTGGGTAGCATTGATTTGGAATAGAGCTAGTTTAATTAGTGTGAGCCAATAGGCCAATACAATAGCCAATGTTGTTTGTTGTAACTTGGCCTCATTTTGATATCAATACTTTTAAAGGCAGGCCTAGTTTTTGCAAGTTTTAATTAATGACTTGCAGACAGTGCCTTGTAGGTTATGCGTCAGTAACTTCGCAGTACCTGCTGACTGAAGGCTGTCCTCCCTGGATGGCAACTAACTGCCCATATGGGACTCCTGGCACCAGTTGGAGCATGGAGAGGACTCTGGACTGTGGCGTGACTTACTGCACTGAGAACAGGTGCTGAGACCTCCAAATAATATCAGGCTTTTGAAAGTTATCCCTCCAAATTATCCCAAAATATAATTTGTCATCACAGCATTTAAATGGCCTGAAATTCTTAAATCCCAACTCTTGATTAACTACCAGTATAATTTATTTTGACATTGAATGCTGAGTTAAGGACTTAAGGAGATTTACGGTCGATTGCTAAGCTGAGGCCTGCCATGACATATACTTAAGCATATGCACAGAACAGTGAAATCAATGGAATAAAATGGAAAAGGTTTATGTGGTAAGCACATGCATCAATATAATAGTCCCATTACGTTAATGTTTCAGGAGCCAAATAAATTCATTTTATGAATACAGTAATTATTTTAGGAATAGTGGTGGCTTTTAAAAATGCTTGTTACACAAATATTTGAGTCACATATCATTGCCAACAAGTTGTATGCAAATACAAAATAACTGCCATAATTAATGCATATGCAGTAAAACACTTAATATGAATGTACAGTAAATATATAAATACTGTATGCTTACACAATTGAATGATGACAGGAAAAGTGAACGGCATTAAAGAAAAATAATGTAACGGTATTATGCGTAATATTCACATAGAGTATTGAGTGCTATGGAGAACAAATTGATTTCAAAATGTGCAGGCTATGCAATAAAATGGAAAATGCAGTTTTTAATTATGCATTTACAGGGGACTGACTGCTACAAAAAGGCATAGGAATATATGTTGTGAACCCCTCTCTCTTGCTCTGAAGCAACCTTTGGGATTTATGTTTGTACTACATACATTATCTTGTCAGAACATTTCCCCGTTGCGGTTTCGAGGCGCTCGCCGTGCTTGTTATTCTTCCTACCTGGTGGAACTGCCACTCATACAGCGGCCACTCACAGGAATACAGAATACTCCTCCCAGTCTTGTTCAAGGCTATGGACATGTTTATATAACCTGTAAAACAATGCATACAACCACAAACACTTCAATGTGACAGTCTACTCCAGCCTTAAGGCTTTTAAAAAATAATTATGTTTCACATCAGAGCTTAGAATTGACAGTGCAGAATGACATCTTTTAGTGGCACCTGGACCTTGTCTTACCTCCTGCCAGTAAGGTCCAGTTGGGCATGTTGCACCCATCAAATTTCAGCAGGTCCACTCCCCACTGTGCAAAAGTCTCAGCGTCAGTGTCATAGTGGCCAAGGCTACCAGGGTAGCCTGCACACGTTTCTGTGCCTACATCGGCATATATTCCCAGTTTCAGGCCCTTGGAATGCATCTGAACACACACACACACACACACACACACACACACACACACAAACACAGAGAATTCATTAACAACACATTTAGAGAGAGTGTAATTTACTTTTCTACAGAAAACCTGGAAGTGGGACAGATATTGGACATTGTGACCAGGCAATACTTTGTAATGTAATACTCCCAAGATCCAGTAGAGGGCGGTATAGTATTTCCATTGTACTTTGTTACAACTTACATACAACAGAAAATTCCTCTTTGCATTTAAGAGCAGCAGATAGTACCCTTTCAGTATTTTTTATTTATTTTTTTAAGTCATTTAATATGAGTTAAGGACTGCTGTATTAACTGTGGCTCAGCACATTTTCCTGTTCGACAGCATATCTTGAAGGGGGTCCTGGTTTCTGCCATGCACAGCCTGTTGAAGGAACTAATGCTGCTATGGCCGTGACTCACATAGTCGGCGAGCTTCTTGATCCCCCCTGGGAACCTTTTGGGGTCTGCCTGCAGTCGGCCCTTGGGGTCGCGTTCCCGGGACGGCCAGCAGTCATCGATGCACACGTATTCGTAGCCAGCCTCCTTCCACCCATCCTTCACCATAACATCTGCCATCTCCATGTAGAGCTTCTCACTGTGGATTCCAAAGGGAGGGGGGGGGGGGGGGGGCAGAATGAAAGCTGCTGTCAATCATCCTGCATCACTGTGTCATTTCCATTTCCTGACCTGGGAGCCATTTGGGTATCCACCCGAGCACAATATGGACCCCAAAACTTACCTGGTGGCATATTAATATGTAAGAATGAGAGAAATATCTGACATTTCATGTGGAAGTTTATGATTACTATAATCACCCAAAGCTAGGGAATCCCCATCCTGGCACATAAACTGCTTATTAGCATTAAAACTCCAGTCCTTCAGCAACTATATATTCTCTTAAATAAATTGCATTGAACATGGGCATAAGCTACATGTAAAAAGGCTAAAAAAAAAACACATACACCTGTGCCATATGGAGTTGGTACTTAGAGGAAAGAGCATGTGATATATTGAGAATATGTGACTCAAGCTGAGCTGGGCTAGCGTTTAAATTTCTACCCAAAACAATAAAATGGGCAATGTGACCTACTAGTTTTTTCTTTAAACAATTTGCTGAAAAAGCAATAGTTTACACTCCGGTGGTTTAAAGTTTGTTACAGTGTGTTTGATTGACTTTCTGACACACATTCCGCTCATTGATTCCAAACATGCAGCCAGTGGTCAATTTGCAGAAGTAGCCTACAACCTATCTGATATACTACAGAGTAAATATCAATTGCCCTACAAAGCCACTGATGAAAAAGCTATGGTTTTGTTTATCATGTGTTTTGTTTTTGGTTTGGTTTATACAAGCCCTACAAGAAAACATGAGACAGTTACCCTTTAGTGAAACCACAAGGTAAGTAAAAAAGAGTCACGTAGCCCAACACACCTGACCAATGTGCAAGAACTGTGATAAGTGTCGAGAATAACAGCACACTTATCACAGTTCTTGCACATTGGTCAGGTGTGTTGTTATTCTCGACACTTATCACAGTTCTTGCACATTGGTCAGGTGATAAGTGTCGAGAACTGTGATAAGTGTCGAGAATAACAGCACCCCCCCCCCCCCCCAATGCAAATAAAGGTAAACTCCGGCGTATTTTATGTCTTTTTTCTTTCTTTCTTAGAGCCTAGGGATAATATCCTAATTCATTCAATATGAAAAGGAATGACGTACGGGTATGTATGCATTATGCAGCCCGTAAAGAAGTACAGTTAACCAGCTAGCTATGCCTTACCTTATACAATTATGAGGATCCGTGTCACAGTCTGTATTACACATAAATCTTTCCCAGTGCAGCCAGCCCATTGTCGGTGTCAGCGCGAGGCCATTGTCCATAGCTTGAACTGGGAGAATAAATGTAATTACTGCCACTAAGGCACTCAAAACGCACCTGCTCATTTTATTTAAGTATGATAGTGACTCGATACGTATAATCTATTTGCTTGTCATCAACGTCCATATGACTTGCTAAACAACACAACTACCTGTTCCTGTGATGTACTACGACCCGCCTTCTACTCGAGTTTGACAAGTAAATCTACCAGTTAAAACACGAGTCCACTAAGAGCCAACCAATCACTTACGTATTTATGTTGTAGGCTCATAATAAAAGGAAGTAGTGCATTTGTTTCCTTTTTGGAGAATAGAGACGCGTAGGCTATTAGTTTGTATCGGGGTTGATTTGCAAAGGCTTTGTTTTCACGTTTTGCGAACCGACATAATTTGAAGCCCGTGCTAGAATCCATCAGTAGCCTAGTCACGAAAAAAAACACGAGTTTGTAGCATACACTGTACAAAAAAAATTGTTTGTAGTGCCGCCGAATGCCTGTAGTTTTGTTCGCGTTCACGGTAGGTAATTAGGCAATTAGGCAAACTGGAAAAAGTAACATTCAAAGTTACGGCCAAACACAACTGAGAACAGTTCTTTGTAGTGCAACGTTGGGTTAGCTGTGTTGTGCTATCTACGTGTCCAGACTGTTCTTTCCTTTCTTGTTGACGAGAGTCACGTGCCTGGTTCAATTAACCCCTCAGACCCGTTTAATTTAACTTTTTTTTTTAGCGGTTACAACCTTCTCATTGAAGATGGCTGTAGGCGTGAACACCAGAGACAGGGAAACAAAGGTAGCAAACGCGTACATCAATGCATTTATTCGGTGAGTAAATGTAGGCGGAAATGTGATCTTCCCTGGTGGGTCGTAAATAACAAACTGAAGCCTTACTGGCTTGTTGCCCCACGCAGTGGTGGCAGATTACCCCTGTCTGACTCCCGCGTGCCGTTTCAGGCTTATAGCCTACTTGTAGTACACATTTATTTATTCCAATATAGTATGTGTGAGTATGGCCTTAGTTGTTTCATTCTCAGCAACAGTAAATTGGCCTACTCGGAAAAGTGCACTGCTTCACACACAATTAAGGTTGCAAAATTCCAGGAATATTCAAAGGTGGAAACTTTCCATGGGAATTAACTGGAAATGTTGGCGTTATTTGTACTAGCTGTATTTACCTCGTCATATGCAGACATAAATATAAACATTTTGTTTTGTCATAAGCAGACATCCATGGAAACATTTGTGAGTAGAACTTTAATTGATTCTTTCATTGAACAAAAAACATCAATGTTGAATAATAACAGAATAAAAGAAATGTATTCCCTAACCCCCCCAATAGTGTGCAGAATGCTGGGAATTATCTGTGCATGTGATGGAAGAATGTACAGTGCATGCAGAGGGCCCTGCAGTAGTGTGCAGGATGCTAGGAATTATCTGCATGTGATAAAAGAATGCACAGTGCAGGGTTGAAATTCAACTAAATTTGCATTAGATTGGGTTGTTTTAACCGAAACATGCTGCAAGATCCAGAATTGCATTTTATGTGTATTTTCCACCATAATTTGTTATAGGCTAACTTTTGCAATAAAAATTGGTCAGAATTTCCCAAATTCCTGAGCTTAACTTCCCATGGTAAATTTCCGGAAATTTTCCGCCCATTTGCAACCCTACACGCAATGTAGAAATGTAGGTAGCCTACTAATTTGGTGCCAAGCTTCTCAAATGGGTTGATGTACAGTAGGCCTAGCTACATGTGTAGGCTACATTGTGTATACCAGGAGGATTGAAGATTTAATGACCATTATAGGTTCTGAGCATTATTTTTCCTTTTTAAAATATTTGCTGAACATGTATACACTTTTTTTAAATAGTTCATGGAAATTATTATTTATTTTTTGCAGGCGCAAGGTCACTGAAGCATTTGTAAGTGACCTCACGTGAAAGGCAAAGATTACATGGCAAGGTGAAGCTCACAGCTCTTTGGTTGAGCACTCACTGCCTGATAGTTTTGAACACTAAGCAAGCCGGGGGAAAACTCATGAGCTGGCATTACCCCCAGATTACCGCCATAATCTCCACCTCCTCGCCGGTATAAAGTATAAAGTGCGAGCATTAATAAACACGAAACCTGACCTTTTCCCACAAATGTCAAGGATGTGCGTTTCAGGCCAAACACTGAGGGATAGGGGTTGATACAAACAATTTGTCATTTGCCCATAGTTCATATCAGAGTAACATCTCTGAATGTCAGATTTCAGTTTTACTTGCCACCCTCTGATGGATGGACCAATCGGCTTACTTGGGCTCTTAGTTGTAATTGGTGACTGATGGATCATAGATGTTGTCATCACGGAACCCCCCAACCCACCTACCAAGGTCTACCTACGTGTTTAGACTTCTACGTGTTTAGACTTGTACGTGTTTAGACTTCTACGTGTTTAGCTGAACTGGACATAGCCATAGACCACTCAGTTAAACAGTGCTGAGAAAAAATGGAGACCATAATACTTCTGAAATGTAACCGTGGATTTTCTCCCATCACTTCCTCCTACTTTATCTTTACTGGAAAGCAAACACAAACGTGCTCCAGGAACCGTTTTAGTCCCTGTTGCGGACAGTTTCTGCTCTCTTTCAGTTCCTACAACCCGGTGGAAAAGGGGCTAAGGTCTTGCTCCATTTTACTGTGGTGTCATGCAAGTGGGAGGATTGTCACTGTCAGCTCACATATAGAACATTTACATATGTAGAAAAGGACTAGCAGATGTTGAAAGGCATTGTAGTTTAAATACTGTGCTTTGCTGCTGTTATGATATAAATTTTATTTGGACTTTGTAGCCTATTTGTAGTTTCTTTGTTTTTGGCCAATACCAAGTTTGAGTGGGACTGGCGAGTGGCGTATGGGATGGTGTAAACTGGGTGAGAATTCAAACATCTTAGACATCTCAAAGTTCCATTTTACCTTCTGAACCACAACGGTGAAGAAGCAGTAGCCTACATTGCCTGCTTGCTATCTCGTGTCTATCACACTGTGTCAAACAGAGTTATGGGTAATGGCACAATACTGTGAAATGAATGTGGTGATTTTTACTTTTATTTCACTTTTTCTTTTTTTCTTGCTCAGCCTGTTTCTCTAGCAACCGTGGCCGGGTGTTCTGATGTTTTCCCGTCTCAGTTGATAGATGATGCCGTATACATTATGAAAGTGATTTATTGATGGACACCTTTGATGTGGATGCCGAGAGAGGCAGGCGTGTTGCTTTAATCAGCCTTTACATTGCTCCCGGGCAGCTACCAGGTGGTGCTAATGACTGCAATATTTTTTGTGACTGTGTATCTATTAATTCACTTCTGGTGCTTGTTTTGGTGCAATGGCATTTGCGGTATGTGATTTATAAGCAGTTTGATGTGTAAAACAATGCAAAGATGTCTTCTTTTTAATCATCATGAAGGCCTCTCAGCAGCGTCATTAAATATCTTTTTTGTGTTGATTTTGGTGAAACATTCATTGAATGTGTAAATTGCAAAATGTCAAGGTGATCGTCTTCCCTTTGTCAGGATTAAGGGGCCCATGAGTATTGAATTCAGGGCCTAACAGGTGGTGAATACTAACAATGGCCTACCACTTTTTTCGATGCACACTCATATAGTGTGTCACACTGCCAACACAGTGCGGAGGGGTGTTAGCGGATAAGGCACTGTGCACAGGGGTCAATAGCACTAAATAGCACAGTCAATGGCACTAAATGTTTTTTTTATTTTTTATTTACAGCAGTTGGGGAAATATCCATATGCATAGAATGTGCATTCAGGATTCACAGAACAGAAGAAAATCTACAAGAACTATTATGAAGAGAATGAAATCATCAAGGATGCACATTAAAGAGTAACTTTGGCCAATGTACTTTTTTGTTTCACTGCTATTGACAGAATCATAATGCTCTACTCTTCTGATGGCTCCATCTACTCGCCACTATTTGCAAAAACAAGTTTTATATATGGCTTCTAGTCGCTACCCCCAAAACACAAGTGGCTTTAAATTAAAAGAAATAAATCGCAACCCAGAAAAAAAAATCACAACCCCGTCATTTATGACGTAACCAAACGGAAGTGATCTATCCCACACATAAAAACAAACATGGCGGCGGCGCTCCTTTTCCGGGCCTTCCATGTGAGCTGAACAATGCAAAGGTGTGCAAACCTCTTTGAGATGGTAAAACAAAATTCAACTTAACCACAGTTTTCTTTGGGCAGAAGGGCCAATGAGCTAACATGCTCATTTCAGAGGTGTAGGCTACCCTAAGTAAAACATGCATAGGTAAATATACAAAATGACAGCACAAAGTACATATAGGCTATATGTAGAATGATGCATTTGTATATCCCTACATCTCCGAAATTAAGCACTTGCCAACGTTAAACGTTTCTAATAAAGACTCGTCACACTTACTTCAGATTGACTAAACCCCGGAAAACTAAAATAAAAAAGAGTCATGGCAACATGTAATTTTAGACGTTTTGAGTATGGACAGATGGCTCGTCTGTCACAGAGTGAATGGGGAAAGTGCACCATGTCAAGAAACCCACAGCAAAAATTATGCCTTTAATTATCATTTTATGTCGGCGCTGCTGTGGAAATGCTATTCGATAATGATATGTTCCTGATTACACATAAATATTATTAATAATTACGGTAAAAAGTGACTACTCTGGTGGAGAGTTACAAGGACTCGTGAATGAGCTCCAGTATATTTGGAAAAAATCAATATTAACTGCGTGATCAATATAGGATTCAGCTTGTAGTTCTTTAAAAAGCCATATTTGCGAAAAATGACCTTCAGTCAAGCTGTGATTATTACACTGCTGGAGTGTTCACATTCCTACTGTGGCCTTTGAAGAGCCCTAATGGTCCCGGGCCCTGTTTTAATTAGATGGAACTGCTTATTGCAGGAATGCAGCCCGTCAAAGGCACACGGCAAAATCAATGACCAGCAATAGTGGCTGTACATTTACACAGTGGTATATTTGCACATGCGCATACCGTAGGAACATACCTTAAGCGTCTTTTCAGAATTATAGGCTATTTATGGGAATTTGGAGTACCTAGCTTCCATTGTGGGCGCCTGGTTGTAGCTCACAGATACTTGTGCTCTAGAAGTCCTTGGTAGCAGTGTTGAAAGGGATGTTGTTTTATTGGGTAGTTAATCAGCAGCTCTCGCTGTAACAACACTACTATTAGCAGCCATCATCAATGTTAGTGTGCAAGTGCTTACAGAAATTACACGTTTGGACATTTGCAGAGGTGCGAAGCAAGGCAACATTAATTAAAACAGACACTATTAGAAGCATAAATGTACCGTAAAGCAAACGCAAACAATTTCAAGAGAAGGGAATTCTTGATCTTGACAGATTAGGTTGTTGATTGGGGGAGAAAAAGACTTAAGTATAGTTATTTGATGGACTCAAGTTGTAAAACTAGTTGTGTATAATCAAGTCAAGCCTGTCTAAGGCCAATGGGGAATGCGCCGTTTCTATTTTAGCTTTATTGTCATACAAAAGGAGGCTCCTGGAATAGTGAGTTTGCGTGGGGAGGTAGAAGAGGAAACGCTCAGGGGAAGTAACGGGAAACGAGCCTGCTGGCCTGTGCCATCTGCAACAGAAGTGCTCGCATAGAGAAGTCACAGAGTTGGGAGGCGTCCGTTGGGAGTGGGAAAATGGACCTGTAATAATTATTCCACATGAATTAAATCAAGCCTCTGGAATAAAGCTTTGAAAATCAAATAAGCTGTTGGAAAGTCTAACAGCGATCAGAACGACAATTTCATTGTTTTAAATGTTAGCTGTGTTACAGGGGACAATTGAAAATGCTTTTATAACGTCATGTCTTGTGTAACTTCGACATCTATTGATGAATTAGTTTTCTGTTCATTAAAAAGTTAAATAATTTTTATTTTGGAGTATGAACTGCCTGAAAAATCTGCTGATACTCGACTATTATTTCATTGAGCATTGTCACGTCAGGAGTGAAGGTTGCCACTAACTTGCACAAAGCCAAATGTTCTTGTACCAGATGGCAAAACAGTAAGTTGAGCAGTTCTGGGCATCAGACGCTAACTTAATAATGAGGGTTTTGTGAGTGAAACCCCCCTTCATACCAGTGTTTCACTTTGGCAGGATGTCAGGTGATATTTTAGAGTTAACTTGATTTCTTTTATGCCACCAAAGGTGTACTAAGCAATTTTATGCAATTTTGTAATCAAACTTGTCTTTCAAGAAATTCCGCATATCCATGAGGCTTGTGCACGTAGTGCAGTGATGTTGTTTGTAGTTGTCTCAAATCTACACCTTATGAGTGCAGACTGGCCAGGAATCCTATGGGATGACACATATTTGGCCATGGCACTACCCTGAGACATGGCAGAAATACTTTAAAGGACTAATTAGTGCGTAGTCAATACCCATTAAAAGCATCCCAAAAATGAAATAATTGTTTATGTATCAGTGGGTGATGTTGTTACACATCAACAGTTTAGTCTAATTTATGGTCCTTAATTAATCTGACCCTGGTTTGAATTTGGCTTGTACTGTTGGCAGATTCCCTAACATGCTAAAATTTATGCGACAGGATATTTACTGAAGGAGTGGTATAATGACAGTGCCAATCTAATAAAAGTAAAAAAGAATACATAAACAATGGAAGCACAATGTTGCTTCCCAGAGATATAGCAGAGCGGTGAGATCCACTTTGTGAAAAGAACATCTACAGTTGCACAGGACGATGAACAGAGGACGGGTCAGGAGGGGGTGGGGTGTGGTTGGAATCGTCTGACTTTTTTTTAACTATCTTCAGCAGTTAACAGCGTTTGATTTGAGCCTAGTTGAACCGAGGAAGATGGATTTAAATTTATCATCTGTACTCATTATTTGAAATTCTAGAGCTGTTATTTAACGGCTGTCGCTGTTGGAAGCCAGATAATGCAAGAAAAACAACGTTTTTTTCTTTCTTACTTTGGACACCACAGGGACTGTTTTAATGAGAACCCCTTTTTTTGTACACTGTAGAAAAAAAAAGCTGGTCTGTTTTTTATTATTGTTGAGATTGCATGACCCTCAGTTGATGCAATTGGTCAAAAAAACATTTGAAAGCAGTTGAATGAGCCTCTGTATTTAGTTGTGTTATGATATTGTTTCTACCTCATTGCTGTAGTCCACTCGGTGTGGTGTTTGTACAAAATGTATTTTAGGAACATTTTTGTCTTCACAAATGGTAATTTCATTACCATCACTGTGGATGAATTTCATTGTGCACCTGTAGTAGAGAATTTCACAGAGCCTTTTTGGGACGAATACCTCCTTGTGTTGTAGCATATAATTATTTACGGAAGAGTGGAATGTGAGTAATTGAGCTGTCATAATAAAGGAATAAACGATCAAGTGGAGAAAATTATTTAAGGGGTGTTGTGGGGGGAAGGGGTGCCGCGCCCATGTCTAAACCTTACGGATTGCTGTTTAGGGAGAACTCTGATACGGTGGCAATGAAAATGTGTCTGACTGCAGAGTGGAAAGTGGAATTCAGCACCTGGGCTCGGTTAAAGATGGGAGAAATTGCACAGCGGCCAGATTTTCTGCATCTGCAGGGCGTTTATGTACAGTATTTACATTTTTACCAACGTAGCTCAAGACAAATTTGAGCACATGCAGTCCTGTTTTTATGGCCAGCAGTTAGAATGACACATTGCTGCAGGCATGTAATGGGCTGTGTATGAATGGGAAGACTGCAGTGTAGCAGACACAGTGCAGTAAATAATAGAGGCGTTGGGAGCGCCCCATGGATCTCTCTCTTCATCAGTTAGCTCATTGGCCCCTCTGCCCCCAATGCTTTTACACCACAGGCACATAACTGCTTGTCAGCCAATGCAGAGCTAATAAGGTTATAATGCCATGTTTCTGATGGGAACTTTTGCCCCCCCCCCCTCCCCCAACACTGTCGGCCTATAGATGAGTCGAGAGAGCGGGTAAATGGAAGCATTTAGCAAGAACGCAAAACACTACAGTTCCCAGCAGGCTGCCTTTTCTTCCCACTCTCCATCCCTCTCCGAGCCCTGCTGTTCTGTAGTCTTCCCACAGAAGCGCTACCTCCCTGTTACTCAGCAGGATGCAGTTGCCCTGGCAACGGAGGTTGCTAAGCTGCTGTGTTCTGCTGTCTTTATTTTTTTTCTTAATCGCTGACATGAGAACCGAGAGCATGACAGAGAGTGGGTGAGGTCAAAGCTCAGTATTATTTCCAAGTGTGAAAGGTTTGCTATTTGTTGCATCACGTCTCCCAGATCCTCCTGTGTCTGGCCTTTCGTCCGTGTCTGCCCGCTTTCACAGGCACTCACTATTCACACACTGTAAAAGTTCTCATCCAGCTCTATGTATAGTAGGCTAAATATCTGATGATATGCCTACTAATCAAGGAGGCTGCATGCTGAAGCCACATGTGATAAGTCTTCCTCTGACTCCAGTCTGTGCGAGCTTAGCTGTAGTCTGCAGGTGTGAAGAAGCAGGCGTGCAACACCACGTGTTTCGGAGGAGAACCGTTGCTGTCTGCGCTCTCTCCCAAATGGGCAGCGGGGCTCGCATATGAACACTGCTGTGGTTGCAGGCAGTTGGCCATTCCAAATTAGGGTGGGAATTGGACATGCTCAGCCCCACATTGAGCACCAAATTTCTATTTAAAAAAAAAAGAAAAAATTTATTAAGACATCAATCATGCATATCCATAGAATACTGGCTCCAGCACGTTCAGAGGGCACGCGCCATTTTTGCCTCAGCTCTCTGAAAAGAATGGACACATTGCCAGTGTCGGTCCCCCCAAGTGTCTGCATTCCTGATATTATTATAGTAAATTATTAACTGAATGTTAATATTATTAATAAATTAGGTAAATGGTTGATTGTTGCTCTACTCCTGTAAAGGTTAACCATATTGCTATTGTTTTACAGCTTTGGGTTTTCATATATGAAACTTGTTGCAGTAAAGAGTTACTTTGGAATTAGATTGTGGCGTCATAAAGAAGAAATAAAGATTTGATCCAGGTTTGGGAATAGCAGTGGGATGCTCCTGCTGAAGTGCCTGGTGCTCAGTGCTAGAAAGAACTAAAGAAGGAAGCGGTTTGGTTGCGTTGTAGACAGCCGGAATGACCTTAAGAAACATCACAAGCATTCATTACCATGCTGAATGTGGCATTCTCAGAAATCCAATGTGATATTTAGCAGTGGGACTTTCCCCCCCTCATTAATTAGCATGGAGAAAATGACCTTTTTATTTATCACAGGCTTTTCACAGGGGTAGCAGAAGGCCAGGGCACTGAGATTATATGTCTTCTCCCGGGAAACGTTTCTCGCATTTCTGCCCGGCGCTGATAGAGAGCACAGGGCATCGCCATTTTATTAGAAAGCGCAGGTGTGAACGAACGCGCCGTGTTTTATTGTGTTGTTGCTTAAGGTTTGACGGGTCTGACACTTGTTTATCTGAGTGTTTCTGGGGGATATCCAAAGGAGAGGCTCCTGGGTTTTGGAGTTAAATTAGTTTGGAGGAGTGGGGTTTTCTTGAGGGGTTTGCTGCCGGCTCTTTTGATGGCTTTTGGCTCTCGCCAGATCAAAGTGTCTCTGTGTATCTGTGTAGCCAGAGAATGGAGCACTGCGTGGTCTCTCCCGGCCAGTCATATTAGAAAGCCATTAGATCCAATAAAGGATGTGTTCAAAGGCTACATCTAATCACTGCCTGTGCCAAAGCCCCCATCCCCCCCCCCCCCACCCACACACACAGGTTTACTGCTGTATATTATTTTTATTTCTTATGATTATTTTCCACGTCAGTGAATTCCTGTTCTGACAGCTATTCTGAGTGTGAACTATTTGCATTATAATGTTTTACCTTATGTATATTCATCAGTAGTAAAAGGCAAAAATGTTGCGAGTGTAAGTGACCATTCATTTTCAAAGCGATGCTATAATAGCAATTTATTTAGCTTTTATTTGACCCAACGGCCATTTTTCTCATCTGTATTCTTTTTCTGGATGCACCTGTGATAGCTCCTGTCTACTGAGTGCAACAATTCTTTTTTCAACTTGACAGACGTTGGCATCAAATTTCTCCCTGAGAGAACTCTTGGAAGCACATTTGATTCCTGAGTGGGAAACGTCACTCCCTGTTTCGAAGTGTAGAATCTAAGGCTGCAGTTTGTTCAATTCAATTCAATTTTATTTGTATCGTGCTTTTTACAGAGAACTGTCACAAAGATGCTGCACAGAGAAACAGAAGGAGAATTGAGCAAAAAACCAGGTCTTAACCCACAACCAGCAAAACGAGGTAAAAGAACTCCCCGGTGGGAAGAAAAAACACTCAACAGTGGCGAGAAAAATCTCAGAAGGAACCTGGCTATCCAGGTTGGGAAGGAACCTGGCTATCCAGGCCCATCTTTTGCTGGCTGCCCCGGTTTAATCTAAACTAAGGGTGGAATGGTTTGTTGGATCCCTTTCCTTTCAAAATTTAAATAACTGCTGTGAACCTGACGGGTCAGACAAATAAAATGTCCAGTGACCCTAAGGAGTACTGTGATAAGCACTCGTTCAGCTGAGGGCTTTGAATGGTGGCACGTACCTGTAGGCCCCTGTCTTAACAGTGGCCAGGGGTAGAGTGTTGGGGAAGGGTGCCCCACTGGATTGACAGGTAGACAATTGGCAATGGTCCTAGGGGGGTGGAAGTGGGGACAATGGCAGTTTGGATTCCTCCCGCCATGTTTTAAACAGGGTTGGGTCAATTTCCATAGCGGAATTACGTACGAATTATGTTCGTACCCATGTGTTTTAATAAGGATTTTTGCCATTTTCTGAATTGACCGAATTGAAATGGAACTGAATTCATTAAGTTCATTATGGGCGGAGGAGGGAGCCATTTAGGGTTGAGCACCATTCGCTTATGCGTGTTTAGAGCCTCTAGAAGCAGCGCTTCCTCTGCCATCTCTCAGGAAGGCCATTTTTCTTCTTCTATGGTGTGGCTTGCATTTTCCGCTTACCCCCTCACTCTGTCAGTGGCCGTGGAAACATGTGCAAACCTCCCTGCTGTCTTGTTCCCCCCGCTCCCCTTGGCATTTACGCAGGTATGAACATTAGTCGTGGGATGACAGAAGAGTTGCAGAAGAGAATTTTCCATTTACTTGTCTCATAACCCCCCCCCGCATACACACACACACGCACACACACACAAGCAGGGATCCCCTCCTCCCTTCCTGAGATTGCATATGAGTGTAATTCTTATGCGAAGGGAAGGAAGGCCATCGTACTGTATTGACTCTCAGCTCACTGCTAATTGGCTGCATTTCCTCTGTTCCTTCCTGTTCCATATATGGTCAGAATGAATAAAACAGTGCCTCAAGAGCGGAGGTGACTCGAGCAGGCCCGGGCATGGAGATGCAGTCAGCCAAGCCGAGAATCCCTATGCTAACCGGGTCAGGGTTACAACAGCTCGCCTGGATTTCTAATATACTTTAGGAGTGGTTTCACATTCTTTGAATATTGTATTACTTCTTGAAACTTCTACTCTTTTTAGTTAGAAGGGAGAGAAGTTTTTTTTTTTTTTTTTTTTTTAGAAAGAAAAAGAGGGATGAAGTGAATTTAATTGGCCTTGGGACTTGTATGCAGAAATTAAAATCCTGATCTTGCGTGCCCTTTTGTTTCTTCAGTGTTTTCCCCTGTAGCGAGCTGAAGAAAAGTTCTATCGCTGATGCTAAATTCCTTTGAAAATATAAGATTTGTTATTTTTCAATTTGTGCACCACAGTGCTGTCATAGACAGTTTATTTGTTCTTTTCTCTGAAGTTGTGGTATCCGGTTTAAGTGTACTGAAGCTGCACACTAATCTCTAATAAATGGCCACATTTGCAAAATAATGGTTGAGCTTTTTATAGGTCAATTTTTAATTGAAAACATTTTCTCCATCATTTTGTCATAATGCAGTTTGTAATGAAACCTACTTTTTGGTTCAAACTAAATCTGTGTTTCTACAATTTTATAGTAATCGTCATTTACATTGGGATAGTGGAGGTGTAGATGATGACTCTTTAAAATTAGTTTTATAACCTCTGTTATTTTATCTGCTTTCCTATCTCCTATCTGAAAACAGTAGTGGTTCATTCCCATGTTGCTGAAAAACAATTTTAAGTCAGTGTAGGAATGGAAAGAAATTCATAGATTACCATTGCCTGTATATCACGCATATCTTGTGTGAGTGAAGTGTTAAACTAAATTAACCTGGAGGTTGTGTGGCCGTTCCTCCGTCTGCCTGACTGTCCATGTTGAGCTTTGAACAAGAAAACTAAAAAATAGCTGGATTTGGAAGAAATATAGTTTAATGTTTGCCTTTGCTGCAAAAAAAAAGGGTCATTCAAATTTGGACTTGATATGATGTCTGTTAAAGGATGGAGGAAATATACAGTACATGCTACAGAGTGACACTTAAGTTTGTCTTTGTAATCATAAAAATGTATGAAATCAATCAAACCTAGCCACTGATCCGGTCTTTTCCCACCAAATTATCTCTTCCCGAATGGCTGTCTGCTGCAGGTTTATTTGATCAGTTCCGTCTAGTTGCTTTGAGCCGGTCAGTTGTACAGGAAGGCAGGCGCTGGAGTACTGGGGAGCAGAAACCTGTCAGCTGCACCTGATATTGTGAGTCCATTTTACGGACTCCTTTTTCATCGCAGCTCTTTGTGAAGTGTCCTAGATGCCTGTTCATCATAGACAGGTTTGGGGTAAGAGGGCGGGGGGAATCTGAGTGTAAAAGCAAGAGTACATCTGAAGGAATGATTGAAACCTGTGCAATAGAGTAGAGGGAGGGGTGAAATGATCACTCAGGGCTGTTTTTCTATAATTCCTCATTCTCGTCAGGACATTTCTACTCCTTCAGTCATTTTCTTTAACACGGTCCACTGAGTTTTAGAAATCTGGCTTCGAATATTGTCTTCCAACAGCCTCAAGGCACCATCAATTACAGGGGCTTTGAGGCTGTAACCTTGGGGCTTGTGCCGACAGGTTAGCTGGAAGGCACTTGGAGACATTTGAAAGGAAGCTTTTATATTATCGCCCCGCAGACACCTCAAAATGACTAGACTTGCGATTTCCCAATGTTCAGTTTTGCGACGGAGAACTGATATTGCATGTTGCCTTGCTTAAACATAGCACATTGAGCAAAAGAACGAGGCAGATGTGTTTTTGAATTCACAATGCCAATGCATCCAAAGTATCATATTTCAGTCAGAGTATTTCTGAAACTCATAACACGTTTTTTCTGCATTAGGTGTGAGCTGGGAGTGGAAAGCAAGGAGAGTCTTATTGAGCACAGCCATACTGCACTTCCTGCAGCACCATCCTTAAGACTACCTAACCGCCTCCGTTTGAGAAACGTACATGCGATATGCTGAGCGTAATAGGCCATGACATGAATCTTTATGATGTTGTCAGAGAGCTTTGGGGACGGAGAAGAAAGGGTGAAATTGAATCAGTTTTCACAGTCTCCGTGGATAACGAAAGCTATTGAAAAAGGCTAAACACCCACACATGGAATCTACATGCATTTATGACATGTATATCTACATGGAGATGCCTGGTCACATTTTTACTGCATCATCTTAATGTCTTTATATTCCTCGCATAATTTCAGCACATTCAATGTCATGCTGTGAAGATTGACTATTTTAAGGCCATTTAAAGTCAGTAAAGGTGAATGTGATCATGCTCACGTGTTTGACAGTAACAGATTCTGCTACAAGGGACAACATTATTGATCCCTCCCCCCACAGCTGTGAGTTCTGTGGCCAAATATGTCAGCCTGCCCATCAGTTTCACTATTGGGTCAATTGAAATTCTCCTCAGACGGAGTAGGGGCAGTGTGTTGATTATTGCCAAGGACAAGCCCCTGGACAGCTGACCAACACATTTGTCATGGTGACTGATCTGCCTGCTTCTCCATGCGTTGTATGTGTACTCACATCTATGAAACCTCAATATGATATCTACCTTTAAGAATGTGTAATTCCAGTTGCTTTTTTTTCATTCTTGTGGGTCCTTATATAGACAGGGATTTCATTTAAGTGGATCATACTGTAGATTGATAAAACATTCACTGAAATAGAAAATGAAGTGCAATTAATCATTGTGGACAACCCCCCAAAAAAAAGCTAAATTCCCCCGTGTGAGTAATGGTCTACCCATAAATGTGCCCTGCATGGTTGTTTAAAGAATGGACGTTTGATTTGCTCGTTTGGCTCGTCACGGATTTAATGGCAGATTAGTTTATTGATTAGATCGTTAAACATCTCCATGGTCTCTCCTTCAACCTTTGACGCTCGCTTTGGAAAAACGCAGATGACACCCACCCCTGCCCGACACCCACCCCTGGCCAACCCCCCGTCTGCCCGCCCTCAACGGATCTAATGGCGGTCTCCTGAGACGTGCGGTGTTTGTAAAAGTCCTCACGTTCCCGGGATTTAGTGTGTAATGGCAGTTGGCTTATGAATCCTGAGTAGTTGTTAAGTGGAAGGTCCATGGGGCTGTCTCATGCACGCCCTCCTGAGATTGTCGTTTTATTGAATTCCATTAGGCGCGCTGCCTCCCGGTGAAGCCGCGACGGGCGAAATGCATTCTTTTCACTGGACGAAAATGGTAACGCAGCAGGAAAATTCTGCGAAAAAAACCCCTGGGTCTATTTCTTGCATGTCAGTCATGGATTACAGACTTAGAAATACTTCAAACACACAAGAGCACAGTTTTCTTTCTAAACAAAAAAGAGCATATTCATCTTATAAAGCTGTAATTTAAAAAAAACATACAAACAAACAACCAAAAAGCAAAACAGGAATGCTGTAAAAAGCCCCGTGGACAATTACCCACGACTTCATCTTCCTGTTAAAACCCTTCACAATGCTTTTTTCTTTTGGGAACAACCAGTGTGATAAAACATATAAATGGCAGACAGGGCATACTTAACTATCGCCTGCTTTCTGGGGAAAGAAAAATCCAATGTGAAATGCAAGAGCCAATTTTTTTGACATTTTCTTATTGCTCTTCCCATTCCTTTAGAAAAATCTTCTTAAACTGTCAAAAGATAGAAGTCAGGGGATGAGCAGATGTCAGCTCTTCCCCTGGTTCATTTTCTTTGAAAAAAAAAAGAACAACCGTGTTTTTTTTTGTTTTTTTTTGCAAGGCTATATGTCTTATCTGAATGCGCGTGTCATCAAAATCTAGTGACATGAAACAATTAGGGCATCCAATTTCAGGTTTGAGTGAGTAGGAAGCGTGCTTGCATTTTCTGGGCTGAAGCAGCAGGCCCTGTTCTTTACAATGAAGGCATGCTAATGATTTGAGGAAAGTTTTAATGTTGGCAATCTATCAAAAAAACAGCTTTTGTTTTCTAACCATTTGTAAGCAGGAGGGGGACACCCAACTGTTAACAAGGGGCAGCTCAGCAGAGAGCGAACATTCCTTTAAAACGGTCCTTTCCATCACATTGCGGTTTTGATCCTCATACCACAGAATTGAGCTGCTTCATACAGCCATATAGAGGCACTAACTCGTCAGACGCTCCACCATTGGAGAACTTGAAAAATTAACCCATTCCCTGTAATGAAGTTCACAAAAAAATGCGCTGGCTATCTAGTGGGATCATGGGGGTGAGGTTTATAAGTATAAAAACTTGAAAAACACAAAAAAGAATTGGTAAATGATGTAACATCTTAGAGCTCTTCAAAGCAATACCAGGATCAACAGCAGCAATAGAAATCCTTCAGACTGTAGAAACAAAATCTCTGAAGAGTCTCACAATCTCTAAAGCTGTGTCTGCGCTTGCATAAAATACTTGAATTTGGAGTACTGGGATCGACTTGCAAGATGAAAAATAAGATATAGCCTGGACTCTTATCAGAAACAACACCTGGTGAAAACATTCTTCCATAAGGTTTGGTATACGATGAGAGTTGAAGCTGATTTATGAGACTTGTTATCTGTAAACATACGGTGAATCAATGGAGTCCAGCCTAGAACTACCTGCATTTGTGAAAACTATTGGGGGAAAATGTAGAATGATATCAGAATCAATATAGAAAATAGCAGATTCCTTGCGTTGCACTGTAGTGTAATGATTAGGGACTAGGTTAAAATTCTGAGATTTGA
The DNA here is from genome assembly GCA_029718625.1 of Synaphobranchus kaupii. Taxonomy (NCBI): domain Eukaryota; kingdom Metazoa; phylum Chordata; class Actinopteri; order Anguilliformes; family Synaphobranchidae; genus Synaphobranchus; species Synaphobranchus kaupii. The sequence continues at coordinate 1,133,592 of CM056383.1, read as the reverse complement.
GATTTGAATCCCAAGTGTAACATTGCTTCTGTATCCTGGAGAAAGGTACTTAAACCTAAATTTCTTCAGTCTTTAGATGTGAAAATGGACATGCAAATTTTTGGCAACTAATTGTGTATGCCTAAGCTCTCATTCTCAAACAGTTGTGCAAGAATAGGATGTCTCTTATGCAATATGAAATATGATGTCAGGTCAGGTTACAAGGCGGTCCCAAGCTGGTATTGTCATTTTGAGGATGACCTGATGTGCTTGGATTGGAGTATTATCAATTAAGGAATAGGCGTTTCTTTTGAAAGTATGAAAATTCTTGATAATATTACTTGACGTATTTTGTTAATTTGGTCCCCTTGGGACAGTACCATCTGCCGGACCTTCTTTGCGATGCCACAACCTCAATTAAAGGACAATATGCAGAGGCTGATGGTCTGAATTCTTTATACTTAATGTGGAGTCTTTTTAAAACTCATTAGCTGATAATAAACCTTCTTATTTTTCCATTAAACCCCCCCCCCCCCCCCCCCCCCTCTCTCTTTCGCTCTCTCTCTGTCCCCCAGGTCTACCCCCTCTCCCCTCTGCCTCAGCAGCACAAGGGATAGGAAAATAAACAATGGTTTTTGGGGACAATGGATTTCTGGTGGTAATTTTTGCTACATTAATTAAAGAAGCAGAAATATTTCTGAAATATTATATTGATAATTAGCGCTTTGGGTGTGGCCATTGGATTGCATGTTTTTTCTTTTTTGCCAGAAATGGATCACACCAAAATGTAAGAAAATGGTCAATTGTATCCCTTATGTTTGTTGATTATGCTATTTTTGGAAAAAATTATCTTGACATTTAATTTCAAAAGGACAAAAGATATGGGAACAAAAAGACAGTTTAATACTATCCTAATTATTAGCCCTTTGAAAACCTGTATTTTTCAAACTCTTTTTTTCATTGGGCCATGTCTGCTATTGTTTTCCCATCCTTTGAGAGTAAAAACGTGTCAATCCCATGGTGCAGTTACCAGAAAACATCTAATCTGTCTCTTCTGTCTGTACACTGGGTCATGGATGGAGGTGACTGCATTAAGTAAAAAATACATAGCATCCTGCAGGATATCTGTAAAGCATGTCCACATGGAGGTGGTAATGTATACCTATGGCATGCAATCTGTGTTTGGGTAGTCATTGTAAAAGGCAGAATGCATTGAAGCCAGAAATCTTAAGAAGTACACTGGATACACATTTCCTGGCAGAATATCCATTTATTCAAATTTAGACAAAAAGGAAAAAAACACAATTGTGCTGTCTGCAATTAATGGACAACTTTTATGTACAGTTTATACATTATATATATATCTTACTATGTATAATTAAAACAACATCACCACCCATTTTCATTTTGAGAAATTTTTAAAGACCCCATTTCTCCCTTTCATCCCCCATTTGTTCGGCAATTCAAAGATGTAAAAAACATTATTTTTTGTTTTTATTTTTTTAAAAACATTCATTCTGAGATGCGGTGTGCGATAAAATTCAAGTCAGTATTTTTCCATCAGTTTGAGAGCAAAATTTGCGACTTGTGAATCTCTGCTCCCAGCCGGTGGCTCAAACTGCAGAGTCCATGGAGAGTCCAGCATTTTTCTTTTGTACCCCAAAATAAGACAAGAATAAAAGAAAGAAAACACTATCACAAACAGCAGTTTTAAACACGTCAGAACTCTTTTTGAGTTTCTGTTCTCCCAGCCTCAACACCTTGGAAGTCTCACCTGAGCTCATTGTTTGTCTAGCATACATCAGCACTGTTTATCCAGTAGCAGTGAAAATGCGCCTAAAATCTCATTTAATACACGCTTTGTCCACACTTTTTTTGTTGTTTTAGATTTGACAGGCAGTTTTGGTTCTAAGAAAATGAAAAGAGAAGGAAAATGAACGTGGCAAATCGCATTAAGAAGGGCATTTGTGAACCAGGGACCTTTTACAAGGGAGCGTGGATGTCTTCGTGCCTCAGCACTTTGTAGGTGATCCAGTAAAAGATGTTGAAGATGAGGAAACTCAGGGGGAAGACTGCGCGGGATATGGTGTCGATGCGCTTGGCGCGGTCCACAAAGCGCTTGCGCACAGCGTCACTGTCATATAGGACCTCCACAGGGGGCGGCGGCTGGGTGAACACGGTGGCAGCCTCCCCCGCTCCCGCGTCCTTCATCTGCAGGCAGTGCCCCAGTCCGTATCCGCGGAAATAGAATCCGCGGCTTTCTCGCACAAGCTCTTCCTCCTGGAGAGAGGGGCAGAGAGGAGATTTAAGGCAGGGCAGAGCAGGGGTCCTCAGTCTTATCCTAGAAGGGACTGTTTGGGAACAGGCTTTCCTTCTCCCTCACTGCTAAAGCACCCCATTCAACTAATCAATGTATTGTGGTCTTCAACCCAGATCTTGCTCAACTGAATGGGGTTTTGTTGGTACTGGGCTAGATCAAAACCCGCAGCCACACCCTTACCCTTCTCAGATATGATTGGGTAGTCATTGATTTAAGACCTATCTCTCTTAATATATAGTGTGATATTTGCTCAGGAATAAACAATACTTTTGTTCATTTTAGAGTAATGGCCCTATCACAATGCCGATTTGGGTTTTAACAAAAGCTCACAAAGGCATTGCTGTTTTATGGATATCCTCAGATTTTCCCCCTACGAATGAGGGCCCATTCAGACTCTGCATGGCATATTAATAGACAACCTTGACATTGCTCTGACACATTGAGAGATTGGTTTTTCTTGGGTTTGGCAGCACATTTGGGGATTCACTCTTTAAATTTGTAATTCACAGTCATTGCACTGGCCTCTTTTGCCTGGACCACACTGGCCCTGGTGGTAACCTGGTGATACCCTACCCGGCTAGTAACATCTTGGGAGGGGAATGACTGGCAAGTTGCACGTTGCCGGCCACCACTGCCACGTCTCGCCTCCGAAAAACACCTATTTGCAGGCTCCAGAGCATGTATGTTACTGCAGCCGATGTCGGCTTGTAGAGAGACCGTATCCTCCCACAGGTACTAAAGAGTAGACAGGGTGTGCATCTGAACATCCTGTCCACCGGTGACGTCCGAGTCCCTACCCTGCAGTGCTAGTGGTGTCTGCTCTCTCTGTTGCCTTTACCTTCCCTTGGTGAAAACCGTAACCTTTTAATCTGGTGTAAAATTACAAATGTCTCTCAGCTGAGGACGCGCTGTTAAAAGTTTCCCAGCGCAGTGGCTAATTAGCCCTTCTATTTCTATCTAAACGATCCAGTACATCATGTGTTGAGCTCTAATGATGCGTTTCGGTAAAGATAATAGGCACTCATCCTTTCTATGCAGTGCGCGTCAGTTTCTGCAAGGTAGTCACAGGTCACGCTTCTATTTGATTTGTGGAGGCAGACTTTACCTCTGTGATTATTGCTTTGTGGTTTCTTGTCACTGTCCCAGATGCACAATTCTTGTCCACAGGGACTGGTAAAGACATGACCGTTTTGCAGAAAAAACTCGTTTGAAATGTGCTCTGGAAATTGCAATCCTATCAGGGCTAGCCAGAGCTGTTATTGTCCAAATGGAAAACGTTTTAAAATTGAGATACTGTATACATCCTCCACCTTGACAGAAATAGAAAATATAGCTAATCTTCAATTCTTTGAATGCTTTAGTGCACAAAAATGTTAAAAAGGAGGATAACATCAGCTAGAACTTAACCATTGCGGAACCAAACCCTTGTCCCAAAACCAAAATCTTTACAGTTGCTTGCCGAAACGGAATTAAAAAAATCACTAAAATACTCTTTGTACAGAGTCACAAAGTAGGAGTGATGTAGACGGACAGGACAACAAGGTTCGGAACCAATGTGAATCATGCTTTAATCCAATTCAAAATCTTAGGATTCATCTAGTGCGCAACATGCATCTTTCTCACAATTGTAAGCTATGTACATTGCTTTTCCCTGCTCAAATGGAAATATATAGGATGGAGCATACTTTAAAACATGCAATCAAACGGGATTAATGTGTTCAGTGCTAAATAGGCTGTTTTCTGGAGCTAACCAATTATTCTGTTGCACAAATGTTGCTTCATTTGACCGTTTAGATTTAAAATGGGCTTGGAATTGGAGAAAACCAACATTGAAATGAACATCTATTGTGTAAGCAACTGTCACACACTGTCAGATACAGGCAACATTTCTGTGAAATAACAAAGCTTATTATGCCACTAGCATATAGTATCTTTTCCCCAATCATGTGTCACCAGAGCTCTTTCAGAATTTACGTTAGGAGTTGTATATGTAGCTCAGCTTGTGCGATTGGAAAGGCCAGGAGAAACAGAAATTTATTATTATTTTTTAAAAAATCCCTGTCACATGGGAACAAATGATTATAGAAATGTTGACACAGACAAGTGAACAGTTAGTCCAGTTTAAAGTTTTTTTTTAAAAAGGAACAGAAGGATGGTATGGGTTTAACTGGGAGAGTACAAGGGCGAGAAAGGAGGAGGGAGAGAAGTGTCACCAGGCAGAGTGGTGTTGGGAAGGCAGGGTTGCCAACTCTCACGCTCTTGGGCGTGAGACGTATGCTTTCAGGCTGTGTCTCACACTACCAAAACACATCTCACGCTAAATAAAAACACCGCTACTAAAAACAAAACCACTCCGTGATCTCATACGTCCCCCACCCCACGCAACCATGCTAAATCTGACGCCAGCCAGCTCAGCAAAGTTGGCAACTCTGTGGAAAGGTCTTTTCTTGGACAACATTGGTGGGGGGGTGGGGCGGTTGGGTTAAAGGGTCATTGGGGTGTGTTTACGGTTTACCCTGGCACAGGTGTGGCAGTGCTGGTGCAGGTTGCTGTAGAAGGACACGTTGCCATGCAGGTCGTTCACTTTCCGAAGCGACTCAAAGCTTCCCGGTTGGCTAGCCAGGGCCTCCGCGGGGGGGAACGGTGCAGGTAATGGGGTGGGAATAATGGGATTTCAGAACATGAGATCTCACCTCTGGACCTCACAATGCAGGTGTGTTCTATTAGCGTGCTATTGCTAAGTCAGTTTACATATTAGTGTAATGGGTCTCAGCCATGAATACAATGCAATGTATTGGGAAGTATATGGAAGACTGGTCACCTCTGCTAAAGTTAGGTGGAGCTGAAGTTATCTGAACAGACTAACTGAAAATGAACTAAATTATACACAGATATAGATACAGGAATGGAATTAATTTGTGGGAAAAGGAAGAAATACTTTTGTTTTGGCACCTGATGGGACTACAGTTGAGGGTGGTGGAGGAAGAGCCTTTACTGAATGTTACTCGACTACCCTTAACCGATACTAACTACTATGAGCTTCTAAAAGACACATGCCCTACTCAACTTGAATTTTGCTCAATGATATCTCACACCAGGAAAGCTAAGTCTGTGGACTCCCCCTGTTGCATTTTAGATGAATTAAAGAACCGTTTTTTTTATTATGAGAGTTGGAGAGGAGGCAGAGAGATAAAGCAATTTAAAGATAGAGGTCTTTGACAGCTGTGAACAAAAGCGCTTTTTGTTACCAAGTTAAAACGGTGATGGAGAGACACAGATACAAAGCCAGGGGGGGAGTCGTGTGGACCATGAAACACTGGCCACTTTACTGAAAGAAATACACAGAGGAAACTGGAGAAAGGGATTCTGGGGGTTACACGAGGCAAGGAGAACCAGTTCTCAGACATTTACCCAAAAAATGTTACCTAAAAAAGCCCTGAAGACTAATCCAGCTGAGCTTTCCAGGTGAAAAACATTGAAAAACAGGTGTGGGTCAGATCAAGGGTCATGACAACGACGGGGGGTAAGAGGTACGGGTTTGAGAAGCTCTTTTCAGGGAGAACGGTGTTTTATTTTATTTTTTTAAGTAAGGGAGGTTTTGGGGTCAAAGGGGTCAGTGGGTTGCAGTTACCCTGGTGCCGGTGTTGCAGTGATGGTGCAGGTTGCTGTAGAAGGACATGTTGCTGGGCAGGTCGTTCACTTTCCGAAGCGACTCGAAGCTTTCCGGCTGGCTAGCCAGGGCCTCCGCAGGGAGGAACGGTGCAGGTAATGGGGTGGGAATAATGGGATTGCAGAATATGAGATCTCACCACTGGGTCTCACAGCGCAGGTGTGCTCTATTAACATGCTATTGCGCAGGTTATGGTGTACTGTAATGGATCACAAGCCACAAGTAGGGAATATCATTATTACGGAAATATATAAGAAGACCTTTCACCCCAATTAAAGTTTGACGGAAGTGGAGTAATACGACCAGTTGTGGCTCTCTCAGTATGTTCTTACATTGGCTGTTTATGATCTACTGTAATAGATCAAAATCCACAACTACGGAATGTCATTTACGAGGAAGTGCGTATATGGAGTATTTTCACCTGCACTAAAGGTTGGTGGAGCAATGCAATCAAGTGTGCTCTGTCAGGATGTTTATACAGTTTATGATTTACCCTAACTGTATGCTGATTTCCCCATAGCCACGAGTACCACACCAGGAAGATAAATCAGGAAGAGATGCTTTTTTTTTTCTCATGTTGGGTTTTCTCTTGCATGTGAAATAGGTATCCCACTGAGCGCCACGTGGCCTACACAACTGTCACTGCATCGGATGATATCCCACCTCGGGAATAGGGATTCACGAGTGCCCTCTGTTCCACTGAAATGCCTGAAACACCTGCTTTGCACAGAAATGTTCATAACGCAATTCATACCAGAGATGGAGAGGTAAAAGTGAAGGCACAGTTCTAAACAATTGTTCAGAGAATTGTGTGAGATTTGTTATTTTGTTACAGGAATGAAGAGGCAGACGGAGAACCAGGTGCTGTAGTTGAAACTGTGAAATCCTGGTGGTCTTAATTAAATGAATTATGAACAGGAAACTAAAGCAGGTTCTTTCTGGTTAATATGCAGCAAATGTGAGAAATGAGGAGACATTGAGTCTATTTGAGCTGGGTAATTAAGTTGGCTTGAAAAAGCCAATTTACTGTTCTCCTTAAAATTTTGTCTTATTCCACACCAGTTTTCTGTATGCTGCTACTCCAACAGCTTTTCAACCAGACCTACCAAATTTGGCCAGTAGCTTCATCTAGTATGGGATTGCTTTGCCTGTGCTTTTTGTGTCAATAGCTCAAATATTTTTTTATATCAAAATATTTCCCATTGCTTAACATTGATGGAACTTTCAGAATCTGAACAGCACACTTGCAACTGACATCAGCCACTGCAACTGCCACAGATACAAACCTCTCTGGCAAAGCTTCTAATGGACAAAATCTCTGGCAAAGTCAGTAACGTGGGCAACATCAATGCGAGTTCCACCCAGACTAATATTAGTTACTTTTCTGTTAGTTATAATTCTTGCAACCTAACATGCAAATTTCAACATTGGCTTTTTCAAGTCATCTTAAAATTTGTCTTCAACCATTCCTTTCTAGTTTGAACTCTATAGATTCAGAGGATGTAGACGCTGGTGTATATATGCACTGTGGCCATAAATATGGCACATATTATATACTCACACCATTTTAGACTGATTAATGAGCTTAAATGGTTTAAAGACAAAAAACAAACAAAAGCACTCATATCTGGAATCGATGTCTTTGATATAAAATGTGTGTACAATTCAGGAATATCTGGGAGCCATAATTTAATGAATCCTGTCTCATGAATCCTACTCATTCTCTCAGGCCCTTTATTAACATCTTTAATACTACAATATTATGAATTGTTGTTCGTCTACACTGTGGTGGTAGAGGTCAAGGTAGGGGTGTGGGAGGGGCTGGTAGGAGGGTGGGTAAATGACTCAATTCTGTGTGAAAATTAGTGTGAAGGACAAAATAGCTTTCTAGTGCTGTTCAGAGACCATGCTGAACCAGTGGGAGGCTGTATTGATTAATCCTAGTCAGTGGCTGTAGTACGCTCCATCAGGCAAACAGCTCTTTCTACTTGAGGTCAGGCATCCATACCACTATTATTGATAATCCAGGACTACAAGGGTTTAGTGGGGAGAAATTTCTGGAATGGGCTTTGGAGTTGGGGAGGAGAGAGAGTGTATATATCTTATTTTTATGGAGTGTCATTCTTCTTTTATTCTAGCTCTTTATTGATCCCAATCTGAGAGACATGCCATGATTGGCTCTATTTGTATTGGAGCTTTACTACTTTCCCAGGAAGCAGCAATCCAGCCATTTTAGCATCACTTAATGTGATTGTGTGCTGTTGACGCCAAAGCCGTGTTGCAGTATCTCACATTTGGTCATATGCCGGCAGATAGCCTTTGCTATATACCTTCTACAGTTCAAGAGATTTGCTGTGCATTTGGAAGATAATTCTGCATAAAACTGATCTTTTATTCTGCATTTGTTCTCTTTTTTTGTCTCCGTAAAAGTCCAAACTTTTATATTGTCCCAGCAATGCAGTGATCTTGAATGCATTGGTAGGTTAATGACCTCTCCTCACCTATGGTGGAACCGTATGACAAGGGATTGCTTGAATTGCTCAAGGGTCAGTGCTCGCTGCGGCGATACAAGTTGCCTCCCTGACATGTATTGTGACAGCCAGAATGCACAGCCCGACTGTTGGTGATATTTGTACCCCTGCATGTGGAATAATAGAACCTGAACCCCAACTGTGATAGACGGAAGTATATCGGCAAGGAGTTCATTCAAACTCACTATTCTCTGTCTTCTCTGCTTCTTCCTCAGCCTGATGAACTCTTTGTGTTGCCGGGAGACAAAGTTAACTGCCGCGTACTCCAGCAGAGCTGCAAACACGAACAGCAGGCAAACCGCCATCCAGATGTCAATGGCCTTCACATAGGACACCTGCAGCACACCACATCAAAGTGTTAGTCAGTAATCAATCAGCAAGGGGAGCCAGCGGGCAAAAATGTAGGCCAGACATTCATTTGTCAATTCAGAATATTATCAATATTAATGTGTAATCGCGTATAATTCCCAGATTAGTCCACTAAGGGGCTTGTTTGCATCCCTAACATCCCTGAAATTTAACCTTGAGAAGAATAAATATCCTTTATTTTAATATGTTATGGAAATATCTTTAAAAGCCTTGAAATTTGATACGTTTGATAATTACTGTAATTGTGAAATGGTCATGTGGGATATAGTATAGATCATAATCCCATGAACTCAATAAACTAATCACTGCGTCTAAGAACAATCGGTTCAACTGGATATACCACTTGCAGAGGCCCCATAAAGCACAGTTTTATCAGTTGAAAGTACGTGTCCTGTTTCCATGGGAACCAGAATTGCACTCTGCCGACACCATGGATGTTATTTGCCAAAGGCAGTGTGAACCCAGCAGTTAAATTCAATAGCTTTAGTTTTATGTAGGGTGATACTTACAGCCTATGTTTCTGTACATTGATAATTTCTTCCACAAAGGCACTCAAATCTACATATTTTAACTTTGCTATCAGCACAGATCTAGCCTTGGTGAGCCTGGCTTCCTAATCCCAAAATTACAAGCCCCGACATTGTGGTTTGTGTGGTAGTCAGTGGACCTGTGGTTTCTCTCTCACCTTGGGGAGCGAGGCCCGTGAGCCGGAGCTCTGAGTGGTCATGGTCAGAACTGTGGTGATTCCCAGTCCCACACGTGCTGGAGCGGCGTCCATGTTGATCCAGAAGGACACCCAGGACAGGATGACGATGAGCAGGCTGGGGATGTACATCTGGATCAGGTAGTAGCCCATCTGTCTCTCCAGGTGGAACTTTACCTCGATGCAGGTGAATTTACCTGCAGCCAGAGAAGCCAGGAGTATGAAGAACTTAGGCAGATTTGCACATGCAGAATATATCCTGTTTTTTTTCCTTGCATTGGCTTAAAGTGGACATGAGTCATTGAGCTTGTACGATCAAACATTAGAGTCAAAATGGCCGTTCATGTCCAGAAAACAACACATCTGATGAGGTCTTGTCTTGTGATACCAAGACATGTAATAGTACATCCAAAAGGCAATAGACAGGCAAAGCATGAATCAAAGGGAAAAAATATCCTACACTTAGTTTGGCACTCCCAAGGTGAATTTATTAGTGTACCTCAAAGGTAACTTTTTGACAATGGGTCTGGGTGGTGATCCATCTGGTCGATATGTTGTCTTTGTGGTGCAGCTTGTAAATTTATGTTGGGAGCATTGAACTGTGTGTGTGGGATATTTGATCTCCCCCCTCCTGTTCTGTAAGCACACCTGTGTTGTAGTGCTTTGTGCAGTAGCCCAGGTCCTTCTCTTCTTTCAGAACAAACTGCGGGAGCGTCAGGTCCTCAGCTACCTGCACGGGGGCCTCGTCCAACCACTCAAAAATCAGGTCGTTCATGGTGTAGCCAACTGTAGGGAGGAGAGAGAGAAGGAGAGGATGTGGGAGAGATGAAGAGAGAGAAAGAGCACAATCCCTCAGTGTGGCTACAATGCTTATCTCCTCCTCTGCCTGTTTGTCATGGTAAAAGGTCACCTGTCTCCAGATTCAAAGGGGCCAGCTGGTCGCCTGAAGTTCAGGCACAAGGACGAACGTGATTAGCATGCCTTTCTTGGGCTGTCTGAGGTGTTTGCACACGAATATAGCCAGCCACATGATGAACGGGTTGCTGCCTGGGACCTATAGATAGTTTGCATGGTGGGAGAACCAGGCCTGCAGATCTGTCATTGCAGCCTAGAATTCGGCAGACTTAATGTTTCCGTTTACCGGGAAGCCAAGACAGCATAGCTGAAATAACAGTGATTATTTTACCCAAAATGTCTCCTCAACCGCTTCTTCCCCCCTCATGATCCTGTACCTCTGATCATTCCATTCATTTTAGCGGGGTGAGATTAGAAGACCATTAAACATGCATGAAGCATGCAATAACACTGCGGAATGCCTGACACGTTTGAATAATACTGATGTCTATCTTAGCCCCCTGAGGCTCTGAGTTACAAAGGCATCAATAATTCAATATATTACCCACCCCCACCGACATTTTAACCAGTGGCCAGCAAACAACAAAACCATTAAACATAAAACATCTTGTTCTTGGAAGAGTGATCGGCCATTCAACATGTCCCTCTCTTGCTGGAAATGAGAATATCGGTAGGACAAGCACTTGTGCTTTTGTTCTTGTTAAGTGTATGGACTTGAATATAAGTGGGAATCCACAAGTGGATTGAAACGCTTTTGCATTTCAAATTGTTCCAAGAAATATTGAAGAGGTCCTTTTGTCGATCTTATCTGCAGGTCACTGGTTCCGCCATTATTTGTGTGCCAAATTAAAATTAATCCCTTGCAAAATAATGGCCAATTAATGTTACTGAATTGGCACTTTCTCAACTTTGAAAAAAGGTGTGAGAAAATCCAGCCTGGTAGTTTGTTTTTATATTTATAGATAACTTGACACCAAGACCTGTCCTTGGGTTAAAGAAAATTGTGCTTAGGCAACTGAGAAGAGACACAGCCTCAGATTTAAACTAGTGAAGCAGAGAAAATGAAACTTGGAATGACCCTCAGTCTTATGAAGGCAGATCTGATGGCCGAAAACATGTTTTGCAACTATAATAGGTGGCATATTATTGTACCTGAGAGAGAGACAGAGAGAACTGTTCTTGTACAGCGTGGTTGTATGATTACTTCATAATTAGCACAAATTGCGGTGGGTATTTTGTCTTTGTGAATATATACACTCTCGGTAAAAAGGTACAAACACTTGACATTGGGGTGGTGCCCTGTAGATACATAGAATTGTACCCCTAGCCAGCAGTACATAATTAATTTGTACCTTTTTTTGCTTGAAAAGGTTCTTATTAGTAGAACGTTATTGTACTTTCAGGGTACATTTGGGAAATTTGTACCTTAAAGAAGAAACATGTCCCTCCACTGTACCTTTATTTCTGAGATTGTATCCCAGAGTGTGTATTTGTAGCTAGTGTGTTCATCACTGAACTCACATTCACATTTGACAAAATATTTCCTAACAAAGAATGTGGCTCATGGTACAGCTGGTTCGTATTTTTGTTGTCGTAACTACAGATCTGGAGCCCGTTTCTGGGTCACTCTTCTCTGGGTTCCTGTGATGGACAGACAATGTAGGAAAAGCACGGGCCTGCAGATTAAGCACTTTGCCGTTCTCTTGCTGATTATGCATAGATTATGGATCTAAATGGAGGCCTCTTAGGCCCACACGCTGACTCAAGCGCTGACCATCACATTTATCAAGTTGCAGACAGGAATTACTGTGTCTACTTAATGTTTTATAATCCCTACAAGGTCATGATACCACATGATGGTTTTACTGTTTGCATGCAAAGGCACGGTAAAGAGGCGTAATTCCAACACACAGGAGAAAGTGCCTGTGCAGTATTGTGTTAGCATTAGGCTGTTTTCTACTATGTGGCACCGCTGCTTTACCACTTAAGGAAATATGTCACTTTTTCAGTTAAAAAGCAAAAATAAAGCTTTGGTCTGGAGCCATGTTACCACTAAGGCATAACTCATTAACTCTATGTGTAAGCTCACAATTTTGTTAGTTGAGTGTTCTTAAGTGAACATTCTAATGCTGATGTAACAATCATTACTGGTAACTAGAGCACTGACTGAGAATTTTGAAAAAACATTCTAAAAAAAAACAACCTACTTTTCAAAGGGTTTATGTCCGTTCTAGCAACGAATCCCATTTGAGAGCCATCACTCTCAGACTTTCTGTAACAAAGATGTGAACATAACAAGGACAGCTGTAAACCCTGCTGTCCTACATGTCCTCAGATGGCAAGGGGTTTGACTTTCTGCCCCTTGGCTGTTTCCCAGCCAGAGTACCAGGAATGTTTCTTTTTTTAAATAAATTTTACATTTTTCCCAAAAATCAAACTGTGCCTCAAGTTAACTTTCTGCCAACATATGCTTTGTGCAAGGAGCACTTTAGCAGAAGAGTGTGCACTCATTCAGTGCGCTCTCTCACAATCCATTGCCTATTATGCACACAGGCCACACAGTACTACAGGAGTACTAGCATTGATTGGATTAGATCTCACTGTCACCCGGTAACCTGTGAGTGCTAATGCAGCAGTAATTCAAGGAACCCTGGCAGACTACTCACCCTACGTTGTTAGATATGAATAATGAAATAACCCACGCTTGAATCTGTAACGTATGGACTATGGCCTTTTTCAAAATCCATTAAACTGTGGCATAATCAAACTTCAACTTCAAAATTATTACATGATTTATTACGAGTCTGTTTCACATCTATTACAGATTAATTGTGTTTACATCCAGTTTTCTGGGAACAGTTGCATCATCGCCATATCCTGTGAACGTTTATTTGAAAATGTTTATGTGGCATGGCCTTCACTGTGGTGAGTGCCGTTACCAACTCAGAGGACATGCAGAGAGAAGGGCAATGGCACTATATACATGTGCATTACTGTATAGTCACTGATTAGCACTATATACGTGTGCATTACTGTATAACAACTGATACATTTATCACTCTTTCCACAATCCCAACAAGCTGCAGGTTACAAGCAATGAGTAAACATCTCCATTTTAAACATGGCGAAATGGTCGCTTTGGGATTGTCATAGAAAGGCACTGGAAACACAGCTTGACTTATTTATTTGCTTCAGACTGTCCTTACAGTAATCTTCACACTGAGAAAGGGAGTCTGAAGGGCATGGAAGGTTAACAGAAGGAAGGTTTCTTCAGTCTGGGTCTCCTTTTCGATTTGATATAGTCTCTTTCTTTGTTTTCTTCTTAATTTTTCTCAACTAAACTTCTTTGTCTCTGAGAATGAATTGGAAAGAAAAAAAAACCTCCCAGCAAGGCGAAGAGGTGGAGCGGATAATATAAGGTGCACAAAATGAAGGTTTCATTATTGATATCCTGGAAATTGGTTTTGAGAATGGAGATGCTATCAAGGCCAAAGGTGCGGGAATCATTGGCCACAGGGCCAGGAATCTTCTATTTCTTGTGATATTCTCATCCAGTTAATAAGATTAGCGATATTATGCGGACCTTTGGGCTTTGTTACACTTCAATTATTTCTTCTTTCACAAGTGTGTATAATATGTCTTTGGTAACCATTAGCGTTATTATGTATTATTATTCCATGAAACCAATAATCTTCTCCACTCAGTCAGCATTCATTTCTAAGCTTGTGAGACTCACCATCTGAGCAGTCATTTGTAATTTCTGGGTCAGGTCAACACGATTATTATTATTTTTTTCTGTTGACACAATACATGCTTGGTTTGGCACCATTTTCGCTGCCACAAGACACTGGTGGTTTTCCTAGTTATTTTCATCAGTCACAACCGGGAATGCTTTCTGGATGATTGGGGACTAAAGTCGGAGCTAGTGTGAAATTGGGAAGGGAGGAGAGGGGAAAATAAGAGAAAGTAAATGACTCACAGCTTTCAAGCTGCATGGAACAGGTCTGAATGTCCATTGGGAAATTCTTCAAGTCCATGGGACAGGACAGGATCAGAGTCAGCCTGAGACGGGAAGACAGATAGCAGAAGCGAGACAGAGAGAATAGTGAAGCAGGAGGGGGTGTGGGGTGCATTTTCGGGGGGAGAGGGTGTGACAGAGGATTACAACAACATACTGAGAGAAAGGTCGGAGAAGCGAAGGGGGACAGATGCAAGGAGCCGTAAAAGAGGGAAGTCACGGCATAGAATTTTGATTTCAGATTACCCAGATGCACCATTTGACAGCAGCCCTGTCTGGCAGACAACATAATACCAGTGTTCATTTGAAATAAAAATAAGACGGCAAAAAAATATCCTCCGTTACCGTCTCGTTCTGTTACACCTCATGAAGTCACTGTCAAATGCGTTCTTATTTATTGCAACGCTGTAACATTAGGCCTCAAAGGAGCTGAGCGGAATAACCTTGGATATTAAGCAGTGTGGCCAAAAAGACGGCGTGTAATTACCTGCTGTAATGCATGGCCCTATTAATTACCTGCTGTAATGCATGGCCCTATTAATTACCTGCTGTAATGCATGGCCCTATTAATTACCTGCTGTAATGCATGGCCCTATTAATTACCTGCTGTAATGCATGGCCCTATTAATTACCTGCTGTAATGCATGGCCCTATTAATTACCTGCTGTAATGCATGGCCCTATTAATTACCTGCTGTAATGCATGGCCCTATTAATTACCTGCTGTAATGCATGGCCCTATTAATTACCTGCTGTAATGCATGGCCCTATTAATTACTTGCTGTAATGCATGGCCCTATTAATTACCTGCTGTAATGCATGGCCCTATTAATTACTTGCTGTAATGCATGGCCCTATTAATTGCCTGCTGTAATGCATGGCCCTATTAATTACCTGCTGTAATGCATGGCCCTATTAATTACCTGCTGTAATGCATGGCCCTATTAATTACCTGCTGTAATGCATGGCCCTATTAATTACCTGCTGTAATGCATGGCCCTATAGAAACAGGAGCTCCATGACCTGCTGTAATGCATGGCCCTATAGAAACAGGAGCTCCATGACCTGCTGTAATGCATGGCCCTATAGAAACGGGAGCTCCATGAGCAGGACCCTACATCTGTTGAGTATGTCATTATGTGACAAAAACTATTATTCTCTTGCACTTAGAGAAATACGAAAATTCATATACGTGTATTTTAGTTCCCTCACAAAAAGTGGCTCTTTTCATTGTTTGGACTACGGTGAATAGATATCACATACTTTATGTGGGCTGTGTATTTTTTGGTTAATAGTACATAAATGGCTGTTCTCCAGTTTAGTGGATTGTGAAAGTTTGAGAATCACTGGTGTACAACACCAGTAGACCTCTGGATTGAATAGCATGCCTGG
Source organism: Synaphobranchus kaupii (assembly GCA_029718625.1). Taxonomy (NCBI): domain Eukaryota; kingdom Metazoa; phylum Chordata; class Actinopteri; order Anguilliformes; family Synaphobranchidae; genus Synaphobranchus; species Synaphobranchus kaupii. Next base: position 1,117,756 of record CM056383.1, on the reverse strand, counting down.
TTTGGGGATGGGGGGTAATGGTGAGTGACCCACTGCTGCCCACTATGGGCTACTCACGGACCTGATGCTGTAGAGCACGTTGCCGTTCTGGAAGATTCGCAGCAGCTTGTTTTCGGTGGTGACCTCATGAAAGTTGGCACCTTTCTCATTGGCAAAGAACAAGTCGGGCTTCCAAATGGAGTCTAACATGGACGGATCCAGGTCCAGAGAATTGTCAGGGTACTCGCTGTAGGCCAATCGCGGGTCATTCCAGTGTTGCCGTAGAAACACATTCAGTCGGTAGTCCTGTAAAGAAATGTGGATGGTGCTTTAGGCACGTTTAAATATGTCGTTCTACAGTAGTTACTGTAATGAAGCAATGAGATGCATTAATTGCGAAGCCCTGGGATCTACTGTTCCCTCTATTGTACTGCAGTTTTACCCTTTTTGTCAATTTATTTAAAAAATGTTGCATATATATAGCAAAGGACAATGAAGTCAATATCCAGCTTTACAAAGCAAGCTTGTCTGAAAACTGCTTGATAACATCCTGAACCGCAAGCTGCAGCCTCTCCTATCATTGCAAGTTCAACATACCAATATTTTAGCATACAAAAACATACAGCACATGCAGGATGTTAGATGATGTCATTGTGTCAAAGTGAACGATTCTACAGGCAGCTCTGCTGAAAAAAAAAGGGCCCGGGCAGCACATTAATCACAATGAATAGCAGGCTTTGCAGCACACCTCCAGTGACATATTAGAGTCCCCTCCCGGTCTGACCTAACCCCCTGGAGCAAAGCCCACCGGGCAGCTCACGGCTATGTTCTGCTGACCGCGTCATTCCCCTTAAACAAAGGCTTTGTACATTTTTTTTTTCATTTTCGGTCTTGACTGTCTCAATTCTTCATTTTAATTGCGGAGCGGACAGTTCATTATCGCCGCATCAACTGATTCGGTCGTCTGCTGCAGGTAGCTCGGACGCGCTCTGTAAAAAAAGGTGTGGATGTGGAGGAGTAGTTCAAACACGCGGAGGAGCGTACCGGAGTGTTAAAAAAACGGCTTTCGTGCTGGCAGTGGGAATTGCAGTGTTAACACCGTGGCTCAGCAGGAATAGACATTAAAATAGCCAATCTCATTAAGCGACTTCACAACAGTTCAGCTATTCCTATTCTCGAAATGCCGGCTTTCAGGCAGACTTCTCTTGGTAATGTGTGTGTATGAAAAATGTATTTTGTCAGTGCTACCTAAGGAAATGTTAAACTACAAATCATAGTCCATCACTTTTATGGAGGAGTCCCCTACTGATAGTGTAGATATATGTACAGCTTTTCAGCAGGTATACATAAATATTTCAACAACTAATTTATAGGCTGTCAACAAACTATTCGTAGCAAATGTAGATATTCCAAAAACATCAGTTATATCATTGTACTGTTTGCAAAAATAGCTTTTCTGTAGATATCCATGCTCGCCATTACATTCACATACCCGTATAAGACGTGCCTGTATAAAATGTTAATTTTTTTCATGGACTACCTAATTTGCAGATGGACCTATTGCATGAAGTGGTGAATAAATAAAATTACTTTTTGACAAGAAGTCTTACCATTGTTGTTTCTGTGATGGACCCAAAGCTGTTGATGAAAATATTGCAGGTGACATTAACAGGTGGACCTGAAGCAAGAATAAATGAAAATGTTAATCTTTGTTCCCTTATGATATATCTTTATTAATATACATTATTACTGCAGTACATGTATACCTTTGTTTTCATGGCAATTGTAGTGAATGACGAACGGTTTAAATACAATTCATTCAAGTAATATTTTGTACTTTTAGTTTTAACCTCGTTTTGTTCACCTTTTTGTCTCCACCTTTTTTGACTGTGGCCTTGTGTAAGTCCTGTAGTGTGGGTTACATGTTTCTTAGAATAAAAGAATAGCTAAATATTATTTTTAAAATGTAAATTTGCATTAATTTGAATGTAGTACATCTTGCCGTTTCTTAAACCAAGAGGGATTGCTGGTTTGACGTGCTGAAGTATTGGTTGCTCCTGCAGTGAATATGAAAATTGTGGAATGTACAATTTATCAGTGCTCCCAAATATGTTGAGATATGTCCTGTTGGTAAGGCATAGTGATTTCTAATATGAATAGTTCAACACCTTATGCTTAACATCTAGTAATAAAATGGGGCTGTTGGGTGGTGTATCCATCTAAACCACTGGTTCTTTGCACAGCAGTGTGTCTCAGGGTATGGGAAGCCAATCCTGACACTACCAGTACCGTCTGTGGCTGGGAATTCCTTGGGCCAATGCATAATTAGCCATAATGTTTCCCAAGGCAGGAGTAGTTCAGTACTAGAAATACTTCATAAATTCCAGGAATGGAACAGGCTTACAATTTAATTGGACATTCCAGATTCAGGCAATAAAAGAAGGTTGTTCAAAAAACTATAGGAGTTTATTTCAGATCTGCACCTGTTTTGCTACAGAATATCACAAAGGCAACAAACCGGTCTCTCTTTAGCTAGTGTAGGCACCAAGGAAAGGACTTCAATGTTGTTTCAGGAGTGTATGAGAGAATTGATAGTTTGGTACCTCAGGAGGATATGTTATCTTCAGCCTTTGACAACGCCGAGCGTGGATTCTATTGACATACTTTAACAGTAGGAGTTTTTGCTTTATATACAAGCAAACTGAGTGAGTTTGGAGTATATTATGATTAAGAGATCTGCCATGTCTTTATGGCCTGTGGTGTCTCATTAGTTTTTTAATCTATCCTATCCTTTAGAACAGGGGCATCAAACTCAGGTCCTAGAGGGCTGCAGTTTCTGCAGGTATTTGCGGTTTCCTTTAAATCAGCTGCCAATTAAGGCCTGAGAATAAGGTGTGTGAATTCAGCCAATCAAAGACTAGAATGAACGACTGGTGCGGTAACGCACCGAATACCATCAGACACTGCGGCAATCCTGGATGTGGACACACATGCTTTAGAGCTTTGAATCTCCAGTCATTTTCAAATTAGTTGATTATGTGTACAGCAGGTATGAGTTACATTTCGTTAAGAGATAGAGTGCCACAGTGAGTTTGGCAACTGTCAGCAATGTTGCTGTAGTGTGAAATATACAGTATATGAATGTACATGGTCACAGGGAGATGGAGTGGAAGCCTGTGAGACAGAATCTGCTGACTCAACTTGTGGGGAAAATGCACATTTATCCAGTGAGTTCATCTGTGACTGACCCGGCATCCCCTCCAAATGAGCCAGAAACTCCTTCAAAAGCCCCCAAACTTTATTGCGATAAGCGTAGAAATAATCTGACAGGCTGATATGCTCGATTACAGATGATTTTTCTTTTTTGGTTGCTGGGGAGATGGCTCAAGTTGATGCAGACTGTTTAGTAAATTGGTATGGCATCCTTTCTGGGCCGTGGCCCACCCGCATACCTTTGAAGTTGGGTCTGATGCGCGCATCGTACCCGGAAGTTCTTCCCATGAGCTTGTCCAGGAAGTCCGATGGAGACATGAGCTTTGAGGCAACCCTGCCGTGGGACTTTATCTCCTCTTTACAGGAGGCAGGTCTGCCAAGCGGAAACCAGAGAGAAAATCAACAGGGAAAGAAGAGCGTTGGAATCAGATTCCAGTATAACACACTGTTTGAATGACAAAGACTTACAAGTTTCCAGTCAAAGTGACGCACCACAATGGCAAAATAATAATTATTATCATAATTATTATTATTACAACATTTGAGGCAGACACAACAGGATGGCATGTGATGTTGAGCTTCGGAGGAAAAGAGTGCATCCGCCACATCTGGCTTCCGAGGCGTGAAGCCTGAGAGGCTGACGGTTCGATTGAAAAGCTGTGCGTGTCACGCCTGGGGAGGGAGAGGAGAGCTTTGATTCTGGCTGCGGCAGCGCACCTCGCTGTGCCCGACAGCCGTGACGGGCCTGGGGAAAGGCGCTCAGGAGCCCGGGGACCTGCTTTGTGGTGGTTCTTACTCCACCGCGCCACAGCGCCCAAGCTTCGCTCCAGGCTTCCCACGCGATTGTTAGCCTATCAGCCATTATTTTCCACACCCCCCTGCGAAGCGTTGAAGATGACTGCAGCCCCCCTTCCTGGAGGATTTTTACTTTGATGTGTTGCGCAGCCAGATCGTATTTACCAAGCGCCGTGCAATCATGAGGGTCCATGGCCTCATCCTTGAATGTCTCAGAGTGCTTGTCCCTCTGGGGGCCGCTAAACTAGTTTAGCGGTTCATAATTCAGCCTTGGGAAAATGTTGTTGTACTATGAAAATGTACTATTCCTCTCAGCAACACTGTGTACTGAAAATGTTGAGTGTACTATTCCTCTCAGCAACACTGAGTACTGAAAATGTTGAGTGTAGCTACTAGTCCTCTCAGCAACACTGAGTACTGAGTACACAGTTCCTTTGTTCATAAAAAATTTACTAAGACTAGTTATGCAGAGCTAATTCTTCCATTTTTTTGTTTCGATTTTCAAAACAATATGTTTTATCTAAAATTATGTTTTGCAGTTAAGGACGATATTATTAGCAGCAAGTGATAGCCTATTTAGTTTTCAAGTGTGTATACAGTCTTCTGTGTAAAATAATCAGCATCATGTACAGAAATATAAATACTATTGTGCTGCCCTTGATGCATTATAGATCTATAGCCAATGTCTAAACCTACTCTATAGCCTAATGCAGCAGTCGCAGGCCGCTTACTATTTTCAAGAGTATGAATTAGGCTCTTTGAGAGAAGGTTTGAACCAATCTGCCCAGTGATGAGTACATGCTGTTTGAAATACAGTAGACCAACATGGCTACAGAACTGTATAGCAGTCAGATATAAAAAACGGAGTACTGGAAATCCCTGATAGTGTAGAGAGCTGAAGTTTGGCTTGGTGGTGCTCATTTGAATTTCCTGTCTTTTGCGGCTTTTGCCCAAGCCAAACTTAACACTTAAAACTTAGTTTATAGGCTGTCAATTTCTTTAAAAAATGTAATCATCATAACTATTGTTACACATCCACTTGAACGTTGAATAAACATAACTGAAGATTACACAATCATTAGAAAATGTATAGCTACCGCTAGAAAGTTCAATCAATGTTCCTATAACATTAAATATCATAACATAATAACATAACATAACAAATTTCATACATTGAATCATGAGATATATTGTAGTTAAATTTTTATTTTATTTTGTGAATTTTTCAAATTTGATAACTAATATGTCCAAAATTACTGCTTACTCCGCTAACGTTAACCCACAGAACTGTTCTGCACATTAACTTTACTCCCAGAGTGTGCACTGTGCAGATCTGGCTATGTTACTTTACTCCCAGAGTGTGCATTGTGCAGGTCTGGCTAAGTTACTTTACTCCCAGAATGTGCACTGTGCAGACCTGGTGAAGTTAACTTTACTCCCAGAGTGTGCACTGTGCAGGCCTGGCTAAGTTACTTTACTCCCAGAGTGTGCACTGTGCAGACCTGGCTATGTTACTTTACTCCCAGAGTGTGCACTGTGCAGATCTGGCTAAGTTACTTCACTCCCAGACTGTGCATTGTGCAGATCTGGCTAAGTTACTTTACTCCCAGACTGTGCACTGTGCAGATCTGGCTAAGTTACTTTACTCCCAGAGTGTGCACTGTGCAGACCTGGCTAAGTTACTTTACTCCCAGAGTGTGCACTGTGCAGATCTGGCTAAGTTACTTTACTCCCAGAGCGTGCACTGTGCAGACCTGGCAAAATTAGCTGACGAAGCACATAGGCTATGAGTTTTAAGCATTCGTGCTACCCTACATAGTATAATGCGTGTGTAGAACCACCAAACTATATTATATATGAACTAGATAATAATGTCTATTTACAGGCTAATTGCACAAATACATTGAAAATGATCAAACCACTTATAAATGGCTGGCTATCATAGAGCGTATATCAACACAGTTCAGTGCTAGGTGGCTACAAGAAACGGAAATAAAACATTGAATCATGATATATATTGTAGTTAAATTTTTATTTTGTGAATTTTTCAAATTTGATAACTAATCTGTCCAAAATTCTACTTAGCTATAATGAAGGTTTTGTTTGAAACACTTTGAAATGTATCGCGCTTGCTCAGCTAACGTTAACCCACAGAACTGTTCTGCACATTAACTTTACTTCCAGTGTGTGCACTGTGCAGACCTGGCTATGTTACTTTACTCCCAGAGTGTGCACTGTGCAGATCTGGCTATGTTACTTTACTTCCAGAGTGTGCACTGTGCAGACCTGGCAAAATTAGCTGACGAAGCACATAGGCTATGAGTTTTAAGCATTTGTGCTACCCTACATAGCATAATGCGTGTGTATGAACCACCAAACTATATTATATATGAACTAGATAATGTCTATTTACAGGCTAATTGCCCAAATACATTGAAAATGATCAAATCACTAGATGGTTGGCTATCATAGAGCGTATATCAACACAGTTCAGTGCTAGGTGGCTACAAGAAACGGACCCAGAAAAAATGATTCTGCCTGGGAAGAATTGTATGTTACAACGGATAAGGGAGATCCTCCGGTAATAATTAGGCTGCATTAACGTTACCCCACCTCCACCTTAAAACCTATCCAGTCCGAATAGGGTTGACACATAACGTTACAATTCTTAATCTGTAAATGTCAGGCTCTTCCCGTTTTAAGTTTCTTTTTTACCCAATGTAAGTTAGCAAGCTGGCTAGTGCCACATGGCAATGGAAGATATGTTAGCTAACGTTATTTAACTTGGCTAAGATAATTATTTTCGTTGCATTGTACCGAAAATAACTCCGCAACGTACGTTAAGTTAGGCTATTAACTGAGCTAACGTTAACGTTATAACGTACTTCAACTGTGTTGTGTTGGTAGGATTTTATTTAGTCTAACATTACATTCAGCCAAATATCTGGCTATTTTAAAGACGAACTAACTTAACGTTAACATTAATTGTCCTAACATTACATTGCTTGACACTATTATATTAGGTTCCATGTGGGGCTTGTAGTGCTACCTACCTAGCTAACGTTAGTTGATAGCTCACACGGTGTGGTGCTTGTAGCTTCATTAACGTTACAGATAATCTTGTGGACATGTCTCAAAGGAGTAACGTTAGTAACTAAATTAACATACATTTGTTTTAATCTCGCTCACGAAGTTAGTAGCTGTATTCTAGTTTTGTCACTCTGTAACAGTAGCTAGCCTGGCTAAATTAACATTACAGTTGTTGTTGCTGTTCGGACAGAGTTATGTGGAACTGCTGTGATCACTGACCTGGCAAAATATTAAGCAAAATAATGTTATCCAGCTCGCTCTCTCGAGTTGATTTGCCCACACGTCTTGTGTTTCAGAAAAATGTTAAACCATACGGAAAATTCAAAACTCACTTTGGACTTTTAGTTTTAAAAAAAACAAACAGTTAACGTTAGTAGTAGTACGGCTGGTTCATATCTATGGGCTGGTTTCTGTGCACTGTGGAAGCTTCAGAGATCTCGCATTGCACAAGACTGTGTGTGGTAACGGTAGTTTGAACTTTCAATTAGCCTTTGGTTGCTAGCAAATTTATGCCCCAATGTTAAAGGGTAAGTTCGCTATTTTGGACCTTGGACCCTATTTGCGGTCCGTCTTCCATGAACCTGACCCATGAAGTCCATTTTTTCGCTGATCGGTCCAGTATTGAGTTCGGTACAGATTTCCTGTAGACTCTCACTGGGCTACAATGGAAGTGAACGGGGCAATCAGAAATATTATGGAAAAACAACGATAAATGTGCTTTTATAGCTCAGTGTGTATTCTTACGGTCTCAGTATGCTCTCCTGTGAAATGTAGGCTATCGCAAACGCAAACCGAACGTTGAAACAACAGTTCCATTTGAAACAGAACTATTTCTCCTACCGCACTACCTCGCACTGCAAACTTCCGCAGTCTAGCTACGTTGTAGAGAGAGCAGTTGATCACAAATACAAATACTGACCTCCCGTTGGAGTTTACTAGCTAGTAGCCTACAGCAGAAATATTTGTAACGCAGTTTTTGTAATCATCATTTGTAATAATTCATCACAGCAATGGTGCGCGAATGTGCAGTCCCCGGTTGTGGGAATAAAATGTCTGGACGCTCAAATACCAGTTTTCACAGGCTCCCGTTCTCTGACCCAGAAAGATTGAGACTTTGGCTGGTTGTCTTACGGATCGACATAAACACTCCAGTCAATCAACTCCGTTTGGCAGACTCGTGAGTTTGTGGAGCGCATTTCGACACTACTGATTTCTGTAACCGCAAATCAGAAGCAAAACACTGGTTTCTAAAGAACACAGCTGTTCCTCGTGTCGGACCTGCAGCACTATCAAGCACCGGAGCGGAGGTAAGTTATATTTAGCTATAACGTTACTAACATTTTTATTTTTTTTGAGCGCGTCCTCTGACGCAGCACTCAATACCAACTAACAAAATCCGAGCTTGACATAAGTTGTTTTCTTGTAACAAAACTGTCGGAAACGTTCATCAACTATAACTTTTTACAATTCTATAATGTTTTATTTACAAATGCTTGACACATGGTGTCCTGTCCAAAGTTCTCATCTATCACATATCTGTTGGCAGTCATAGTGTAATGGTAATCAATGGAGATGATCCAGTGTCATCCACGGATACATCCAGATTTTCAATGGCATTCGGTAGCAACAGATCCCACTCCCTACAACACAAACTTTCCTCCTCTTTGGGCATCTGCTTGCACCTCTTGCAAGAACACCAAAAGTCCCCCGAAATTCTTGGTCTAGCCTCGGCAGCGACTTCGGATAACATTACCTGCGCAACTTCAGGCTCTCTGTCTTCTCTTGCTCTCTTATCATCCATCTCTTGTAGTTCCGTGTTCGTGTATTCTGGCTCAAATCTGTAGCCAGTAACGTCAAAGTCAAATTCTTCGTCTTCGTAATCATTACAGTCATCCATCATCCAAGTTTTTTGTGGAAATTGTAGCCTACGTTGCTGCAGGTAAACAAACGCAGACTGCTCAGCTAGATAGTTTCGTAAACGGCCGGCACACCTTCCCGCTCCCCTACCCCCGACACATAGTACTCCGCGAGTGCAGTGCAAACAAGCAACAGAGAAATGCTTACTTCCAAGCCATGCCAAGCACGTAAAAATGTTCGGATTGAGATATATTTCACAGGAGAGCATACTGAGACCGGTAACAATACACCCTGAGCTTCCCGTCTCATTTATTGTACATGAAAGCACATTTATCGAACATTTCTGATTGCCCCGTTCACTTCCATTGTAGCCCAGTGAGAGCCTACAGGAAATCTGTACCGAACTCAATACTGGACCGATCAGCGAAAAAAATGGACTTCATGGGTCAGGTTCATGGAAGACGGACCGCAAATAGGGTCCAAGGTCCAAAATAGCGAACTTACCCTTTAAGTCAATGGACAATTAATTTCCGGTATCGTAGAATTATAAAGGTTTATTTAAAAACTACAATAAACAGAAATATCACCCATCAAAAGCATTGGTCCAGGTCACGCCCGACATATCGCTATGTCAACTTTAGTGATTAGAGTTATAGAATTTGAGCTAGGTGGTTGGGGAAAAAAAGTCTTAATCTAAATGCTAATTTTTTAATGTACTTAATTGTATGACAACGGCTTTACCAATCTTTCCCGTATTTGTTTGATGTCGAGATATTGATGAGATGAGTTTATCTGCCAAGTGGCTTGGTAATTGGTGCTAAAACGGCTGAGATATTGACAGCGAAATTTGTAAATGTAAATTGCAACCAAAACCAAATTTAGGGGGACGGGGTACAGTTAATCCATGTTTTGTTTAAAATTATTCAGTAAGTTTGATTTTTGCTTTACTTGTTATATTGGCCTTCAAGCACATGTTCATTAAATTTAATTGATCACTAATCCAGTTTTCTCTGTCCCTTATGCAATGAGATCATTCAGCAGACTTGAAAATAATTTTAAAGAGCATTCTGCTCTTTAATTCTGCAACAAAAGTACAGATGAGCCACCGCAGATTTACAGATTAATGTAATTTATTGGTCTTCTTGTGGTGTTGGATTTACGCATGAATATATGTCACCTAAAATGCAGGCATCCACATTAACGCCTGGTTTCCAGGGGTCTTAAAATGTCCGTGGAAATAAGCGGCCTGCACTTAACACAAGCTTAATTCACAAAAATACTTAATGGAAGCCATTTGCAAAATCCCCTCCTGGATTCAGTGTATGCTTTCCGTTAATACATATGCATACAAAAATAATATATGCAGCAAGAGCAACATTACAGAGTGCCATTTTACACAAAAAGTTTTTAATTTGTTCGGTAATTAGTTTATTCCTTGGTGCCCACCTGGATATTTCACATGTATTTAAAATACAGTTATTGACTCAACCACACAGGCAATTTTAGTCAGCGTAATCATAGGTGAAGTAGATTTTTTACATTTACATTTAAGCATTGAGAAGGCACTCTTATCTGAGGCAAGTTATATGTGCATGCAATATTCAACAAGACAGAACAGTGCACACAGAGACAGATCAGTCAATCTTAGAGACAAGTGCATAGATTATATTTTTTAAGTGTTATCTAAGTCAAAACGGTAATAGGTTATATGAGAAAAATCCCAGATTTCAGTATCCAAAAACATCCACAAATAGCAGTGATGGTACACTTTTTACTTTAGTTGTGACCGTGTTTACGAATGTGCAGCCATCCCTACCTACGCTGTGCGACCCACTTACACGTTTTTTATTTTAATCTGGTTCCCTGCCTCACACCTGAGTGCTCATGAAGTTTGAATAAGTTCATGGATGAAGAAGTGTTGATCGTCACGCAACCACAGGGTGTGTTTATAACGCCACAGTGTGGGTCCAAACAATGTGCGTCTCTGTCCAATGCAACATCACAAAGCCACTCTCTAATGGCTTTGTCTTGTCATGTCATACAGGCCTCTACTGCTTACTTTACAACCTCTTGTGTTGGCACGTGATACGCCGAAGGGAGGCGTTGAGGTTGGTGTCACTTGGTATCCATGCATTCTGTGATTTTCTGTTACTGGTGATCATGAATGGAAAGGTCCTCACAAGGAAAGGCACTAGAAAGAATCAAACAGAAGGGATCTTCTGTGATTTTCTGTTGCTGGTGATCATGAATGGAAAGGTCCTCACAAGGAAAAGCAACAGAAATAATTAAACAGTCGAAGGGATCTTCTTCCCTAAGCGCCCTTACTGTACCTTCCCCCTGGAGAAATGAACAAGTGCTCTGAAGCGTCACGTATATTAGTCTCCTTCCACCCTCTGTAATGATGTTCTTTGTTAGAAAGGTCCAGCAAAGAACAAATTATTTAGAAAAGAAATGAACGGGGATCGGGGATTTTAATACCAGGGCTCAGACTCCAACTGCAAATGTTCGTTGTTTCAATACTTGAAAAGCGGTCATCAGTCACTTAAATTAATGAAAACGTGGGTCTGTGTAGGCGTATCAATCTGTGGCATTTATGACACTCCATAGTCTGGAATTTGATCTGGTCCATTCATCATTTGTGGTCGGTAATCCCAATGGGCGATGAATAATTGGCCATTGCATTGCCCAGGGAGGGAGGACTAGAGTGGGCTGGATATTCAGTGCCTCTATACACAGCAAAATGTCCAGTGTTAATTCAACTCTAGCAGAGTACATATGACTCCAATAAGGACCGAATGTGCTCTGTAAGAGTTGCTTTAACACTGAACATCTTACTGTGTAATTGATCTGGTGCCTTCTGTCTGCCTCCTTCAGTTGTGTTAGTTCTGTAGTCACACACAGTAACCACATAGAGACACAGTGACTGTATAAAATCACCATTGAGCTCAGTTTCTTGGCCTTATCTCATTCTTGGCGCAAAGAATCTGCAGCAAGAGCCATAAGTGATTGCGAATGCTCCTTCTACATGTTGGATTTTTATATTTTCAAAGATATTCTATCCAAAGTAATGCATAGCACCTGACCAGTACAACATGTACAGTATACTCCATTGAAAAATGTCTAATTATTGACTTGAATTGCTGCTATTCAATTTGCATTTGTACTCAGTATATAAAAAATGGGCTATAATTGTTTGTGTATACACTTTAAGGGAAGCAAAATGATCCGACAGGGTGGTGAATACTATTTGTACACATTTCACAAAATCCCTCGAAACGCCTCCTTTTCACAAACAGCTGTCAGACTCTTTGGCACAGCCAACCATTTCCCCTTTTCTCTAAATTGAAGTGAAGAAAAAAATCTATTCAAGGACAAAGCCAGGATGTCAGTTTGATTTTCGTTGACAACTTTGCAGTGCATTGGATTTTTGACTTGTTTTGACTGCAAGCATTAACTAACAAATTGCTGTGACAGTTATCTCTTTAGTGTTATTGAAATATTGACACAAGAAAAACAGGTCTCATTTAATACAATTGCTTATGCTAGCGAGGATCTCTCGAAAACTTTGACAGGAGGGAAGATGACTGATATTTTCAAAGACAAAATGCCACATGAGTGCTCTTTGGGGTCTTCATCTTATAATATCCTTGTCAGCCATCTTGTCTTAACATACAGTATGGCATTGAATCAAACTGTGCACATTCTCTCTTAATGTTGCATGCTCCCATTCAAAAACCACTGGTGTAATATTTTTCAGCCAAGTCCATCAATGCATACATTTCGAAATATTAGAAATGAGTACGTAACAATATACAAATTCTCTTCTTCCTTCACATTTTGAATGTGGCTCAAAGAAGTCGGTATCTGCTTTTGTGAATCATTCACACTCACCAGTGCTCGTTAGCAGTGAGGACAGCACTCTCTACAAGTGTTTGTTTCCTAAAATCTTTGTAAACACCTTATAACACCTTACTTTCTTACTGACTCATTGTAAGCTGTAGATTTCTGTGTGGTCTTAGCCTTCATGAGTTGAAAACTTTTTTGAGTGTCGTGACTGTTTGCGTATGAAGTGACCTTGGTCTGGCTGTTCGTTGAAAGACTGCATTTTAAATGGCGTCACAGTACTGCGCAGAGAGTCTCGGTTAGGAATTGTCTTGAGCAAAGTGTGTGTGTGCATATCTCTGTGTCTGTGTTTGTGTGTGTGTGGATATTTCTGTGTCTGTCTGTGTTTGTGTGTGTGTATGTGGATATCTCTGTGTCTGTCTGTGTTTGTGTGTGTGTGTGTGGATATTTCTGTGTCTGTCTGTGTTTGTGCGTGTGTCTGTCTGTGTGGATATCTCTGTGTCTGTCTGTGTTTGTGTGTGTGTGTGTGTGTGTGTGGATATCTCTGTGTCTGTGTCCTGAGTGTGTTCCCATGCTTGCGTGTGGGAGGGGAGGTTAGACCCTTGTTGCTATGGTTACTCTCACGTATGATGACCTCAGCTGAATGATAACCAGCGCCCCAAGAGGTGAGATCCTACGGCAGTCCTTGAAGCTTCACGCCACCCCACCACCAACCACTCATGCATTTATAATGAAGGGCCTCCTTATTCAGGATGGCATCCACCACCAGGCCAGCACGGGTCGGAGGGGGAGGAGGTATAAAGGGAAAAAGACTAAGTGGAAAATAAGAAGAGTCAATTACCCAGAGTGGAATATGTGACGCTTCTCCTCGGTCTGATATGAATTGTCCTGCAGCATGACTTGTATGTGAAGCAGGGGTCAGCAGCAATAGCGGGTGTGGGCAGGCCTAGCGAGGGGGCCACATGATCCTGAATGACTGGCAGACGAAACCGCTTCTCAGGTCATTGAAGTGCATGTAAGGGACGTTTAATTAGACTGACCTTCCAAGGCCTCCAGCTCCCTCAGTTCTCATCTTCTATGTCGGAGCCTCGAGGAAAATGTGCAACTTAGGCAAATTCCTTCCCCCTCGCTCAGACAAGGCAGTGTGGATCTTTGTTTATCGTGCGCCTGAATTTTAATGAGTGGACTGCGTTTTTATGAAATAAATATCAACCTAAAAAATAAATACCTGGGCCCAGAAATATTTATCTTTACCTGCACGGCGTTAGGGAATCGTGACTGAGTCTGTGCTGAAATTCCCTAAATGGGCAACCCAGATGTTCTACAGACATTTTCACAGCCGGAGAAACAGATACAAAGCCGTACAAGGGGGACATGGCGGCGCCATGGCAACGGAGTGATATGTCAATATATCTACCGCAGTTTAACTGCTGCGGAGGACATCATAAAACTTCAAGATGGTGTGAATTGTGAGAAACGGTGTCCTAATCTTAACAAGCTCATTAGAAAGAAAAATGAAAGTACAACATGGTGTAGTAATTGAGTGGGCATGTGCCCCTCCTGTGGTTAAGAAAAAATAAAAAGGTTGCTCTTTTTTTCTTCCTGTTTTATAAAATCAGTCCCATCTAGGTTCAAAACCATTTTGCAACCATCTAGGTTGCAAAATTCCGGGAATATTAAAAGGCGGAAACTTTTCATGGGAATATATGGGAATTAATGGAAATAAACTATTTAAAAATATATTTGTACTAGCTGTATTTACCTCGTCATATGCAGACATAAATATAAACATTTTGTTTTGTCATAAGCAGACATCCATGCAAACATTTGTGAGTAGAACTTTAATGGATTCTTTTATTGAACAAAAAACATGAATGTTGAATAAAAGAAATGTATTTCCTAAACCACCCCCCCAAAAAAGTTTTTTTATTCAAAATGGATGTAGTCCTTGGGGACTTGTGACGCATGTAGTGTCAAGTGTCCCGACAAAAGGGCACTTGCAGAAACACGTTCTTGTGAATAGGATGACCTATAACGGGCCAAGTTCTGTTCCAAAGCCAAGAACGCAAAGAAGCGAGGACGATCAAAGATCCCGGAAATGTACTTGATCCGCCCCAAATGTCGAGGATGCATCGGATGCAAACTCGCCAAACAAGTTTGCGAACTTGGATATCCCATCATTCATTGCGCAAAGCGATATGACATACGACACGGGGAAAACTTATAGTTGCTGCCTGGTTTGTAGTATAGATCGGTTTGTAGCTATTTTCTAGAATCTATGGTTTGTATAGTGAAACCACAGTCCAAACGTCAAAAGCTCGCATTAAATCTCAAAAAGGCTACACAGAGCTCTGAAGCAACGGTGCACAAACTGATAGCGACCCAAATTTGACTCTCCTGTATGCAAATGTGTAGGCTACATTACAATGCAATCAGTCCTAGTGGTAGTCGCCAATGTTAATGCTATACTGTATTTGTAAAAATAAATGCTAAAAAAATAAAAATTATTTAAATTAGATATATATATACATATGATCGCGTAAAAGCCTACTTTATTTAATCTTGTTTTGGCGCGTCATTCCTTTTTATTTATTTCTGATTTCCCCCCATTTTTTTCTCAATTTGGTAGCCAATTGAACCCCTATTCTAATTCAATTCCCCCCGTAGCAACCGCTAGAGAATCACCGCTGCACAACCCTCTCAGCCGGCTGTAGGACGGAGATCGCCACGCCCTCCTCCAAGGTTCCTGACCGTAGTTCCAACTCGCCCAGGGCCGTTCTATGCGCAGCGATTCTCTCCGAGCCCCTCCCCCCACCCGGAAGCAGCCGCCAATTGCTGCTTCCATGGGGCGCCGGCCATGCTCGGATCTGGCAGGACCGGGGCAACCCCGATCCTCGGAGCACAACCCGGCACGACTGTACCGCTGTACTACCGCGACGGCCCTGGCGCGTCATTCCTACTGCACTCCAGGAGATGGCACCGATTCACCAAAAAGCTGATAACAGTAGCAGCCGTCTGTGTTACAAAGCTAGCTAGGTTATTACTTGTAAGCGTATATTGCTCTTACAACAACATAATATTAACGGCTTTAGCTAATCATCGTGATCCAGTCCTTTTGTGCCTTTGACATACAATCTATATTAAAATATTAACTACACGTGTTCTAAGTTTTCCACTGGGAAATGGATAAAGTAGGCTACATTGTTACGTATCTGTGTACGGGACGAACCCAAGTGCAACGACCAGGAGACAGAATTCACAAAAGATGGTATTTAATAAATTAAGTGTTGGGGTAGTCCCAACACTGTACAGGAAAGGCAACACACACACAGAATTAGGAGATCTTGCGCCTGGAAGCCCGGGGCGGGCTGCTCCAAGCCGGAGCTGGACTGGAGGTTCTGGAACGGGCTGTTCCAAACCGGAACTGGACTGGACTGGAACTGGACCGGGTGGTCCACACGGGAAACAGGTACTGGAACGGAATGTCCCAAACCGGAACTGGACTGGACTGGAACTGGACCGGGAGGTCCACACGGGAATCAGGTACTGGAACGGGATTGTCCCAAACCGGAACTGGACTGGACTGGACTGGACCGGGAGGTCCACACGGGTACAGGTACTGGAACGGAATGTCCCAAACCGGAACTGGACTTGAGCGAGTGCCTGTAACACTCACGCCGGGACTGAACTGGAACTGGCAGGGGAGCGACTCACTACGGCAGGGCAGGACTGGACCGGGCTGACTGCACCGGTATAGAAAAACAAAACAGAGGAGGGTTAGTGCAAGGGAAGGCACGGGAAAGACCGGGAGGTTCTCACGGAGGTGATGGGTTTGGAAGTCGGGAGGCTTTGCGGAGGCACGGCAGGGCAGAGTGGTGTGGCGTAGCTGCGGTAGGTCCGGAGGTAGCTGACCGTCTCCAGAGCTCCAGGAGCCGGCGCCGAAGAACTGGGTGGTTTCCTCGGTCGGACAGGAACAACTGGAGAGTAGCCAGGTAGCGAATCACCCCGGAGCCTACACGCGCTGGAGGTGGAGGTACCGCAACACACACAAACAAACACGGGGAAAACAAACACTGCCACGGGAGATAGGGAGTAGGGTTGGGTGGAGGAGAAGGGAAACAAGTTAGCAAATATAATAATGACAGGAATTGTGCGGAAGGTAAACTACCAGACTGTAGTTTGCAAGGGACTATACGCTGTATGGGAAACACATTCCACAAACACGCGAATAGTTTACACGGGGAGACCAGTTAACGAGTCAAGCACTACACCAAGTGATGATAGTTAACGAACTGGCGCCGACTGGCAGCCAGCCGAAAGACTATATAGGGCTAACTAATGTGACAAAATACGAAACAGGTGTGAACATAAACCGGGAGTGATTACAAGACACCAGGTGAGGAAATGCATGCAACGAGGGGGAGGGAGTGAAAGGCGGAAGTAAACCAAAACAACCAGACGAACAAGACAGGGAAGGACATGCCTAGTCCGCGGCAGAGGGGAAAACACGGACAAAGGGATCCAACATGACACGGAGGGAAAACAGGAAAACACGGAAAACGGACAGGAAGGGAGTGGAACATTACAGTACCCCCCCCCTCAACGTACGCCACCTGGCGTACCTGGCGGCCTGGTCTTGAATGGGAAGCGACTGTGGAAATCCTGGATTAAGGTTTGATCCAGGATGAGGCCCTTGTGGAGCCATGACCGCTCCTCAGGGCCATACCCCTCCCAGTCCACGAGGTATTGGAAGCCCCGACCCTTACGGCGGATGTCAATGATGCGGTCCACCGTATAGGCCGGGGCGTTGTTGATGACCCGGACAGGAGGCGGAGGGAGGGTAGGGGCACTGAGGGGGCTGGAGGCGACAGGCTTGACTTGGGAGACATGAAAAACGGGGTAAACTTTGAGGGAGGCAGGGAGGGAGAGCTTGACAGAAACAGGGTTAACAAGACGTACAACAGGGAAGGGACCAATGAACCGGGGCCGAAGCTTTTTAGAGGAGGAGGGAAGGGAAATGTTAGACGTGGACAACCAGACCTGCTGACCGGCCCTGTATTTGGGGGCTGCGGTCCTGTGCAGGTCCGCCAGACGCTGGGACCGGGAATTGGAACGTAGGAGTGCGGTGCGTGTAAGCCTCCAAATGCGCTTGCATTTGAGGATGTGGGCCCTGACAGAGGGGACTGCTACCTCGGCCTCCTGGACCGACAGGAGAGGGGGTTGGTACCCTAACGAACACTCGAAAGGGGATAACCCGGTGGAGGTACTCTTAAGGGAGTTGTGGGAGTACTCCACCCAGGGAAGGAAACGGCTCCAGGAGGCGGGGTTGCGAGCCGTGACGCACCGCAGGGCGGCCCCCAGGTCCTGGTTCGCCCTCTCTGCCTGGCCGTTCGACTGGGGATGGAAGCCAGACGAAAGACTGGCCGAGGCCCCCAGGGCTACACAGAACGCCTTCCAGACCTGGGAGGAGAATTGGGGCCCACGATCCGACACGATATCGGAAGGGATCCCGTGCAGCCTGACCACATGTACCACCAGGAGCTCCGCCGTTTCGAGGGCGGACGGGAGCTTGGGGAGGGGAATAAAGTGGGCCGCCTTGGAGAACCGATCCACAATTGTCAAAATGACAGAGTTGCCATCTGACAACGGCAGACCGGTTACGAAGTCCACCCCAATGTGGCTCCAAGGACGGCCCGGGACAGGGAGGGGAAGGAGATGACCAGAGGGAGGCTGGTGGGAAGCCTTGCTCCTGGCGCATACAGAGCAGGCCAGAACAAAGGCACGGGTATCCTCCTTGAGGGTGGGCCACCAAAAGCTCCTCCTGACGAGGGCGGTCGTCCTGGCAACACCTGGGTGACACGCCAGGCAGGAGGCGTGAACCCACTCAAGGACCTGGGAGCGGACGGAGTCGGGAACAAACAGGGCAGGGTTAGGGTTATTACGGGGGTCAGGGTGGGAGGTCTGGGCGGACCTCACGATTTCCTCAATCCTCCAGGAGACCGCAGCCACCATACAGGACGCTGGGAGAATGGTTTCGGGGTCAGCAGGACTGGAGGGAAGGGAAAACACACGGGATAAGGCATCTGCCTTAATATTGCGGGAACCGGGGCGATAGGACAAAGAAAAATTAAACCGGGCAAAGAAAAGTGACCACCTAGCCTGTCTGGCATTCAGCCTCTTGGCAGATCTTAAATAAATTAAATTTTGGTGGTCAGTCAAAACAACAAAGGGGGTACCTGCCCCCTCCAGCCAGTGGCGCCACTCCTCAAGAGCCAGCTTAATGGCAAGAAGTTCCCGATCCCCGACATCATAATTCTGCTCAGCGGAGGACAGCCTCCGGGAGAAAAAGGCACAGGGATGGAGCTTGTTGTCTAAGGCGGCACGTTGGGACAGAATGGCCCCCACGCCGGTGTCGGAGGCGTCCACCTCGATCGTAAACTGACGGGAGGGATCAGGGTGGCAAAGGATAGGGGCTGAGGAAAACCGCGTCTTGAGTTGCTCAAAAGCACGCTGAGCTTCGGGATTCCAACAGAAAGAAAAAGTGGTGGAGGTAAGTTTTGTAAGGGGGGCAGCAATGACACTGTAATTTCGGATAAAACGACGATAAAAATTAGCAAAACCAAGGAACTGTTGTAGCAGCTTACGAGAGGTGGGTTGGGGCCATTCCGTCACCGCCTTGACTTTGACCGGATCCGCCCGGATACTGCCCTCCTCGATAATGAAGCCGAGGAACGGGACTGAAGAGACGTGGAATGAGCATTTCTCCGCCTTCACGAAGAGCTGGTTCTCGAGGAGCCGCTGGAGAACCTCCCGGACATGGAGAATGTGCTCCTGAGGGGACTTGGAAAAAATTAAAATGTCGTCAATGTAAACAAAAACGGTCTTACCCAACAGGTCTCGCAGGACGTCATTAACCATGCCCTGGAAGACTGCCGGGGCGTTAGTAAGGCCGAAAGGGACCACCAGGTACTCATAGTGGCCCAACGGGGTATTGAAGGCAGTCTTCCACTCATCCCCCTCCCGTATGCGCACCAGGTGGTACGCATTACGGAGGTCGAGTTTCGTGAAAATGACGGCCTGCGAGAGGGGTTCAAAAGCAGTGTTAATGAGGGGGAGAGGATACTTGTTGCGGATGGTGATGGAATTGAGTCCCCGGTAGTCGATGCAGGGCCGTAGTGAGCCGTCCTTTTTCCCCACGAAAAAGAACCCAGCACCAACCGGAGAAGAGGAGGGACGGATGATGCCCGAGGCGAGGGACTCATGGATATATTCCTCCATGGAGAGTTTCTCTGGTCCCGACAGACTGTAGAGACGGCCGGACGGAAGTTTGGCTCCCGCCAGCAGATCGATACAACAGTCGTACGGGCGATGAGGAGGTAGGGACAGAGCACGTGCTTTCGAGAAGGTGCGACTGAGGTCGTGATACTGTTTGGGAACGGTGGACATATCGGGTTCGGGTAGGTTGGTGCTGGGATTCTTGGACCCCGGAGGGGGAGGCGCGGAGCGGAGACAGCTAGCCAGGCAGTGGCCACTCCACGCCAGGATGCGTCCGCCCTGCCAGTCAATGTGTGGGTTATGGAGACGGAGCCAGGTCTGACCTAAAACTATGGTTGACTGTGTGGAGTTGATGAGGAGGAGTTGAATGCTCTCCCGGTGATTGCCAGAGAGGACAAGCTGTAAGGACACGGTGGAGTGGGTCACTAATCCCAAGCTCCGACCGTCTAAGGCGAAGGCAGTAATGGGTGATGGAAGAAGCTCCGTAGGTATGCCGGCCCTCTGGGCGAAGGTGGTGTCCATAAAGTTGGCGTCGGCTCCAGAGTCGATGAGAGCCGACGAAACTAAGGACTTGTCGCTCCACAGGAGAGTGGCCTTGAAGACTAGGCGATTCTGGGCTGCATGGCAGGGAATGATAGGGCTCGTCAGTACGCCTAGTTTAACTGGCGAGCCTATTCTTTTGGGCGGATTGGACACGAGGCGATCTGATGGCCAGGTTTGCCACAGTAGAAGCACGACCTGGATCGCTGACGGCGTTGGCGCTCCGCAGAGTTGACCACAACTCTGCCCAGTTGCATGGGCTCCTCTTCGGAGACCCCAGACGCCGCCCTGAATCCAGAAACAGATGGGTGAGAGCGAATATGAGGAAGGTGACCGGGATTCCCCCCACGCTCACGGGCCCGGATACGAAGACGGTTGTCGACTGCTATGGCCAGGCTAATCAGGCTATTGAGGGAGGTGGATTCCTCACGGGTGGCTAGTTGGTCTTTGAGCTCCTCGCTGAGTGCCTGGCGGAAAGCCCCCTGAAGGGCGGTGTCGTTCCATCCGGACTCCGCGGCGAGGGTACGGAATTGGATGGCCATCTCTGCGACGCTGCGACCCCCCTGACGGACTTGAAGTAGGCGCTGAGTTGCATCTCGCCCACAGGTAGGGTGGTCAAACACGCGCCGCATCTCGGCGGTGAAGGCAGCGAAGTTGTTGCAGAGCGCGGCTTGGCTATCCCAGATGGATGTAGCCCACTCCAGGGCACCTCCTCCCAGGCTGCTCATGATGAACGCGATCTTACATGGGTCGGAGGCGAAGGAGGAGGGCTGCATCCGGAAGACAATGTCGCATTTCATCAGAAATTCGCGACATTTCCCCAATTCCCCGCGGAATAGCTCCGGATGTTGAACGCGAGGCTCCCGAAATGAAGCGGACACAGGAGGGTCCGCCGGGGGGTCCGGAGCGGGCGGTGTAGGGCCCACTGGAATACGCGGAAGCGGCTGGTGAAGAGACAGCTGAGTAACTTGTTCCGTGATGCTCTTCAGTACTTCCAACACGTCGTCCAGACGACGGCCCTG
This sequence comes from Synaphobranchus kaupii, assembly GCA_029718625.1. Classification (NCBI taxonomy): domain Eukaryota; kingdom Metazoa; phylum Chordata; class Actinopteri; order Anguilliformes; family Synaphobranchidae; genus Synaphobranchus; species Synaphobranchus kaupii. The sequence goes on along the minus strand of CM056383.1, from coordinate 1,096,142 downwards.
TTGGTCGCTGACCGCAGTTTGGCAGGAGAAGGCGTGCTGAATCTGCTCCAGGTCGGCTGGGTCCATGTTTTGGGCCAGTTCGTTCTGTTACGTATCTGTGTACGGGACGAACCCAAGTGCAACGACCAGGAGACAGAATTCACAAAAGATGGTATTTAATAAATTAAGTGTTGGGGTAGTCCCAACACTGTACAGGAAAGGCAACACACACACAGAATTAGGAGATCTTGCGCCTGGAAGCCCGGGGCGGGCTGCTCCAAGCCGGAGCTGGACTGGAGGTTCTGGAACGGGCTGTTCCAAACCGGAACTGGACTGGACTGGAACTGGACCGGGTGGTCCACACGGGAAACAGGTACTGGAACGGAATGTCCCAAACCGGAACTGGACTGGACTGGAACTGGACCGGGAGGTCCACACGGGAATCAGGTACTGGAACGGGATTGTCCCAAACCGGAACTGGACTGGACTGGACTGGACCGGGAGGTCCACACGGGTACAGGTACTGGAACGGAATGTCCCAAACCGGAACTGGACTTGAGCGAGTGCCTGTAACACTCACGCCGGGACTGAACTGGAACTGGCAGGGGAGCGACTCACTACGGCAGGGCAGGACTGGACCGGGCTGACTGCACCGGTATAGAAAAACAAAACAGAGGAGGGTTAGTGCAAGGGAAGGCACGGGAAAGACCGGGAGGTTCTCACGGAGGTGATGGGTTTGGAAGTCGGGAGGCTTTGCGGAGGCACGGCAGGGCAGAGTGGTGTGGCGTAGCTGCGGTAGGTCCGGAGGTAGCTGACCGTCTCCAGAGCTCCAGGAGCCGGCGCCGAAGAACTGGGTGGTTTCCTCGGTCGGACAGGAACAACTGGAGAGTAGCCAGGTAGCGAATCACCCCGGAGCCTACACGCGCTGGAGGTGGAGGTACCGCAACACACACAAACAAACACGGGGAAAACAAACACTGCCACGGGAGATAGGGAGTAGGGTTGGGTGGAGGAGAAGGGAAACAAGTTAGCAAATATAATAATGACAGGAATTGTGCGGAAGGTAAACTACCAGACTGTAGTTTGCAAGGGACTATACGCTGTATGGGAAACACATTCCACAAACACGCGAATAGTTTACACGGGGAGACCAGTTAACGAGTCAAGCACTACACCAAGTGATGATAGTTAACGAACTGGCGCCGACTGGCAGCCAGCCGAAAGACTATATAGGGCTAACTAATGTGACAAAATACGAAACAGGTGTGAACATAAACCGGGAGTGATTACAAGACACCAGGTGAGGAAATGCATGCAACGAGGGGGAGGGAGTGAAAGGCGGAAGTAAACCAAAACAACCAGACGAACAAGACAGGGAAGGACATGCCTAGTCCGCGGCAGAGGGGAAAACACGGACAAAGGGATCCAACATGACACGGAGGGAAAACAGGAAAACACGGAAAACGGACAGGAAGGGAGTGGAACATTACATACATCCCAGCAAAAAGAGATGCACTGATGATGACTGTATACATTAATTAAAAATGTTTGGTTTCATCCTACGGTTTTCTGTCTTGTAGCTTTAAGCATTTTCCCCCATTATGCTTCATTGATAAAGCCGTAAGTTCTGTTAATTTCACTAATATATGTTTTGTGATGAATTGCCTGCTAATTTCAGAAACCTTTCCACCTTCATTTAGCTTTTAGGTAGCCTATTAAACCATGGCTATTGTCACAGCAGTTGAACAATGAGTGGTTCATTCATTTGGTCGCGAAAAGTATGGATCGATATCCCTGGGCCATCGCTAAAAAAAATTACTTTGTGCACCCCTGCTCTGAAGGACAGAACGCTAACGGACTACATATCCATTACTGCAACACACGGGCGGTTCTCGACCAATATCATCATCTCGTCTGGACAGTTTTGGCAGTGCATACCACCTTGCTAATTCGGACATTTTACTTCATTGAACCATCTGGAGGGAAATATGGGACGTCGAGTTTTTAAACAGTGCCAGCGCTGGTATATTCACAAAAAAATACTGAAACGTAAAATATACTTGATGCTCGTCCAGAAAAACTACATATTTTGTTATATTGAACAATCCAGGAAATTGATGGTAAGACATAATCACTAGAAATTGTTTAAAAGTAAGTTTTAGTTCATGTCTATGGTCTAAATCACGGGTGTCAAGATCCGGTCCTGGAGGGCCGCAGTGTCTGCTGGTTTTTGGTGCGTTTAAGCACAAGTGATTCATTTAAGTCACTAATTGGCTAAGAAGTCCACTTTGCCCCTTTGCAACCCTAGTCCCATCAAATCATTCTTGCTTCCCTCCTTACATGTGAAGGCACAATTCTGTCATTGTTGTAGCATTCATATTTTATTAAAAACTTTGGGGGGGGGGGGGGGGGGGGGGGAGACAGGATATGGGGCATATCGCTCTTGCTTTTATGAACATTTTAATGCACTACATTATGTGCCCATCGCTTGCTACATTTTACATGTGTGAAAATGTGCCTGTGCAACATTTGCTGTGCCATCAGCCTGCCAAGAGTCATACATTTTATTGTTGTGTCTGTGGAGGATGGATACAATTTAGTCTTTTCAGAAGCAAAAAATCATGTAAAGAATCAGGAAAGAGTATATACTAGAGCAGAATGTGGAAATTAAGGAAGGTGAGGGGTAAATGTGATTGGAAGGACCCATGTGAGATGGAACATGCACACACTGGTGTAGCCTTTTGGACCTGCATCTGAATCAAGCAAGACCCAAGTACATTTGATCCTGCGCCTATTTTCATTGAGCAAGCAAACCTACACCCCTCACCCAATCAGGGACAGGAACCTGCATTTTATGTCAGCATTTTATTTCAGGTTCAGGTTTGGGGTATAAAGCTTGTACCCCACACAACACTATTTTGTGATTGAACTGCCTTACTATTACCCGGTATCTTGTATACTGTAATGAAGACTATTTTGCATTATAATTTAATTGCTATTGGCCTAAACTTTGGAACTCCCGAGTTTTATTTTACAAAGGACAGAATTCATACATAAGTAACCAATAACTTTTCATTAGCAATACCATTTTCAACTGTTATTAATTATTTTTAAAGGAATGATTTTTTTTCTACTCTGTAGAGTAATTGGGAGGCATTTCCTTCCCCCCCCCCCGTATCCATGTGGGTTTCCTCGGGGTACTCCGGTTTTCTCCCACAATCCAAAGATATGCATGTTAGGCTAATTGGGGGGCGTTAGCAGGGCATTGCTGTAAAAGAGCGTGCATGCTCAGTTAACCTACTCTATAAATAAAGGTTAAATTTAAAAAAAAAAAATTCATTGCTCTTGTCACGGTTCATTTCATAGCCTTCAAAGTCTAACCTACATACAGGTACACCCAAAGAAAAAACAGAACCACTGGAAATTTAAATTTAGCTCTGAAAGCACAAGATTATGCCAATTGCCATGGTTGTGGGCCATTTCCATTCTATTTCAATCAGCTCAGGAAATTAGTTGAAGTTCAGTTCATTCATTTTTCAATTCAGGAACTCAATTTCAACTCGTTTTCTTGATTGACTGAATTCAAGTGGATTTGACCCAAAGCCCAAAGCTGTAACACATATTGATGCAATGTCGTGCTTTCTACTCTTGTCTCGGCACCTTTCTAAATTGAAGTTACCAACAGTACCGCACGTGGATCATTCGTCAGTGCTCCCGTCACTCTTGTATTTCATTTAATTGGAGCGCTGCCCCCTGTGGAACGGCATGCAGTAGCGCTTGGCTTTGCAGGCAACACATTCCGTGATGTGGCATCACAGATGCGATATAAGGAAAATGTGGCATTTCAATTAAATCACTTCTGTGCAAAATTCCCCTAACTGCTCTTGGAATGCGTCATTGTACGATTTGCTGCTTCGTGCATTCAGGGGAAGGAGAAAAGATACAGATGAGGTCAGTCGACAACACTGACAAACTCGATAGGCCGTGTGGACCATTTCCCCCCGCCGACAACAAGCTTCCCCTTTACAGCTGCCACAAAGATTGAGAGAGGAAAACCAGCCGGACCCAAAGACTCGCTGTACCTGAAGTGCTGTAAATCTGAACAAACGGACACGAGCACTTCCTTCTAACTGCATTACGCTCCCTGCAAATGCCACCGTATTGCCAGGAGCCTCTTTACAGGAAAGGCCAGATCAGACTAATGGCCGTTTGAAGGCGCGGTGACCTCCAAAGCAGCCATTTGCATTTTCTGGGTCTTGATTTCCTGATGAAGGGGTTTCAGTATGGATAATGGCAGATAAGAACAGCTTTACATTTGTCAAAAAAAAAAACTTGTATGCTTGCAGTTTTTTCCTGCTCTCATGAGAAATGATTATATTTTTTTTATTCAATTTGGAATGTCCAGTCAAAAATGCTGGCCTGTGCCATCACAGCAGTGTCTGTGTTTAGCAGTGAACACACCAGAATATGTATCCCTCAAAACGTCTTTCCCTCTGCAGCCCACCAGCCGAGCTGCGCAGACACTGTGCTGTGTGACTGCGCAGCTGAAGCAACAGGCAGATTGCAGGGCCCTTCTTCACAAGAGTCTTTACTGAGCAACAACCAGGGTGTGAAATTAACACCCACCACCAGCCAAGTGCTGGTAAACCTTTGAATGTGGCTGGTAAGATTTTCTACTCTAGCAGCCACTTTGGCAGTTAACTAACCGGATTGTGTTATATGGTAAAAGGTAATGTGGCTGGTAAAACCCACTCTGGCCTGTGGATTAAAAATTTAATTTTATACCCTGGCAACAAGCCCGGGGAAGCCCTGCTAACTGAGCCCCTCCCTGTGTGAACTCCAGTCATCGGCACAATCCCAATTTTATACTACTGTAAAGCAGGCTTGTACCATCTGCAGGGAGTCAGACAGCCCTGTCTGTCACCATTGACTCGTCAATAATTACTTTGTGGGGTCTGAGCGGAGGTTGGCATTTCTTTCTCTATGGTTTCTGTGGTTTTCCACTCCTTGGGAAGGGGAATACATTATCCTGTGTTTCCAGGGGCACTAGGAGCCTATGATCACCTTCTACTAGCCCCTGTTTAGGAAAGTGCACTGTGCATTTGATCAGTCAGTCGGTCTCTTGCCAAGGGGCTTAAGACGATGTTGAAGATCCAATATGGAGCACCTTCCCCTGGAGGTAGTGGGCTGACCCTATACAGACACCTGCAGATCCATAGAGATAAGAGCGCAGGTGCTGGGGTGTCTTATCTCTACCAGCCAGAATCAGGGTGTGAGCCGCAGTACCTTCCTACTTTCAGCACGGTTTCAAGATTTGTGTTGTGGGGTGTTAGGGGAGGGGAGGGGAGAGGGGTGGGGGAGGAGGGGGTGGTGTCCTCTGCTCCATGTCCTCTCCTTTCTTTTATTAGCAACATGCTCTGTGCTAATGAAAGAGGATCCCAGAAAATCACCAACAACAGGGAACAGCGTGTTAGAAAAGAAGCCATCGTTAATGGAAAGTGGGCAGAACAGTCCTGAAGAGAATAATTAGAGGGCAAAGGTGAAACTGAAAACAAACACACACACACACACACACACACACATACAGACACACACACAATATCTCGGTCTCTTTCTCTGTCTCATACACACAGCATTTGCAGAAGACATATGGCTGACAAGAAACCTATTTTCTGGAAACGTCAGCCAAAGTAGTATGAAAAGGCTGCAAGACCACGAATGAGATGCAAATAAGTGGAATGTCTAAGCAGGCACTCCTGCGAAAGGGTACAGTCTCTAATGGCTTTCCTCAAGGACTTTCTTTTTCAAATAACAACAAACGAGAAGAAGGAAATCTTTGACAGAAATGTTATTTTATCATGCCTCATAAAGCAACGTTTCCAGTCTGAAATTGAGCAAACTCAATTAGTTTCAATTAGACAGAGAATATATTCTGCACATGAATTGCAAGCATATGCTGTTAATTGCTTTTCATTTGAAAGTCGGGCTTGAGGAAGAATGCTAATTGTGAGTAGTATAGCCGTTCCCTCGATTCAGCGATCAACAGGGAAATGAGGGTCATTAGACACACACACATTCACACTCCCCATGCATAAAATGCCAGGCAATAATAAGCCTCCTGTGTCATTAACATACATATTGTAAGATTTAGTATGATAATCACTCAACCTGTGCTTTGACCTGTTGTACAGAAATGTATGTTTTTAGTACTCGACTCATGAAATCCCCTTTTCTTCTCATCTTAAAATCTACTCTGATGGTTTGGTTTTGCAAATCATTGACAGTTTATTAACATAAATACATTTTCCGCTCACACAATTCAAAAGATAATTAATTTTTGGAAAAAGCTTAGAAATGTTTGAAATTAAATTGGTCGTTCCAGTATTACATTTTTGCAGAGCTGATGGGAAAATGTATTGATGCACTTTTGCCTGCACTGATGCCTAAAAAGAGCTCAGAATCCATTTAGCTTAGGAAGTCTTCTCCATTTGTATTTAAAGCATGTTTGAGTGTCACGATTTTAGAGGAAAGAAATAGCGATGCTTTGCACAGGCATGCTTTCCTTCTGTCAGGCAGGCAAACGGACTCTGGCCCCTGCCTTTCTGAAGTGGCCTTCACATAACCAGCATTACAGGCCAAAGCAATCAACTACCGGAGCAAACAGGGAAATCTGCTGGAAACGAGACTAGTGTGGGGGGTTTTAGGCAGCTTGTCAGGGCTGCCTTGTGCAGTATAAGAGGCGACGGGTGTTTTGGGAATTTAAACTGAGGAGACAGACGGACGGACGGACGGGGAGGTGGGGTGTGAGGCAGAGTTTACTTCCTCACAGTGGAGGCACACGGCCAAAGCCCTCGTTACGGAGCGCTAGACGTGAGGCAGAAAAAATTGCCTAGGAACATTTCAGTGGCGCTAAAGAGTACGCAGCTTAAACATCGTCATCCTGTGCTGTCTTTCCGTCTGTTGTTCTGAAGTACTGTATATATACAGTATATCTTACTCGCCCTACATGTCTCTCTACATTGTATCCTTATCTATTCTCTTAAATTAAGTTTTTGTGCTGTATCTGCAGAACAGAACAGGAAACTGACTAATAAGTGAATTTTTCAACTGAGATGGGGTAGGTTTAGAAAGCTCCTGTGAAAAACTTGATGCTTTAAAACTATGTGTGTAATATAAAAAAACAATGATTATTAAGACAAGAAAGAAAAATCATTTAAAAACTAGTTGTCTTTGGTGTTGTTGAACCGCCAGGTACTGTTGAGCTTGCTGTCCAGTGGAATCCGCTTGGTGAGTGACCTCTACCAGATGTGGCTGTACTTGATTCAAATACATGACTGGAAAATGGAAATCTGCACGATCTGCTCACTTTCTGCTATTTTTATGGTTGTCACGTACCTGCCTCTCATACCACAAACATTTAATGCAAGACCTAACAATGCACAGCAGATCTCTGTGTGGTCTAATTCTCCTGTCACTTGTCCTCACAGAACCCATTACCCAGCTGCATAAATACCGCAGGTATTTTATTCTTTTAAATAAAAACACTAAATAGGTAAGGCAAGAAACGGTGTACAGGGGTACATGGCTTGTTGAGAGGGGAACATGGGAGAGGAAGATTTGTGACCTTGCAGTAGAGCTGAAGGCCTGTCCCACCCCATCTTAAATGCTTAATTAGACATTGATGCTAATCATTTCCACAGATTTCTTTTCAGACTTTCTTCCAACCCCCCCCCTTTCAAATTGCAACTCAATTTTTAATGTTTTGTTTTTTTGTAGCGTAATTAGTTCTGTGTATGAGGCAATGCTAATGGCAAAATGAACTTGCTGGAAATGTTAATATATTTTGCTGTCTGATTGCGGGCCTGAGGTTTAATGGTTTACACTAATCCAACCTAACCCATGAAGCCTATCGCCCCTATGCACTGAATGCCGCTGCCGATGCGTTATAATTTGTAATGCAATCTTTAATCTTATGGGAGCTGGGCTCGACATCTCCGGAGGCCTATCGAAAATAATATGTCGGTGCTGCGTTGTGTCTCCATCAAGGAAGCGATGGCCTCCACTTTTATCATAGATCTGTACGCTGTACGTCTAAAGTGTCTGCACTTTGTAAGCCTGAGTTCCCCGAACACACTGTCCCTTGGACCAGGGACGGACTGGGACTAAAAAATGGCCCTGGACTTTTTGACCCAGACCGGCCCGCAGATACTCCACCGCCCCCGCCCCGTCCAGGCACACACAAACACACCAGCCCTTAATACCACCACTTTTATTGAACAATATAATATTTATATAGAATAATATTTATTGAATAATATTTTTAAATATTTGGTCGCATATCCTTTGCATGCCATGACCTCCTGATGTCTGTGACTTATCAACATCATCAGAGTCTGGATATCTTATTTTCAGGTTGTCTGACAAGCGATACAAAAACTCTTTGCATTTATATGGATCTCTATGGGAATTGGGGGGTGGGACTAGATTCAGCTGTAAATTATGCTAATACAGTATGGAACACATTTGTTGGCTAAATGGCTTTAAGTCATCAAGGGTCCAAGGTATCAAATGAGCTTCAAACCACCGTGCTGCTGCCAGATATGCAGTAGATACTACAAGCACGTTTACATGCACACTAATACTCCGATCTGAACCCGGTTATGGCAATACTCTGGTTACTGAAATGGTCATGTAAACACCTTTATCCGATAATGTAAGGTCATAATCCGTGTTTTCGAAACCCGATTAACACCCCTGGTTTTTTGGCCAAACGTTCGATTTATTGGAGCATATAAACACCTTTCTCCGGTTTCTTTCGGCTTTTTAAAACTACGCATGTCAGGCAGAAGAGGTGGTGTAACGTCAAAATGATTCCACCCGTCAACATTTGCTATGCCTGGGGTTCCTTCAGCATCTCACTTCCAGAATTTTATTATTAAATTTGCATTTCACCGGTGAAAATATATTGTTCAGTGTTACGTGCTTGTGTTTGTACTAGCTAGTTTGTGGCTAGCACATTAAATAACTGAAATTTTCGGGAAATTCGCCAGATTTAGAGATCGGTAAAGCTAGCTTGTACAATAATATAAATCAACCACTACTAGCAATTAGCTATAAATAAGTAGCTATAATAATTACTAGCTAGCTATAATAATAATAATAACCTACTAACGTCAATTTTTGACGGGCGGATCATTTTTGTCCTTACAACGGGAAGCAGTTAGTAGCTACGTTTTCCAGAGCTGATTATGGAGAGAATCATGTAAACGCGGCTTTTGGAGTAATCACATTTCTTATGTCCATGTGAACGCAATAAGTTAAATAATGGCGTAAGCTGATCGTTTCCAGTAATCGGATATTGCTGTGCATGTAAACGTATTGTTTCTCCTGAATATTTTTTCCATTGAGTTCAACAGGAAAATTAATCAGGAGAAACAATTCGCCAGTGGTGTACGATTTATGGACATGTGTAGCTAGCCTACCAATGACCCAGTTGTAATTGTGGTTGTTCTAGCTAACGTTAAGCATCTCTCTTGTGATAGCAAAAAAATAGCCAGCTAGCCAAACCTAGCTTATCTTATCCCTATCGTCTAATGCCTTACCGGTTCAGCTTCAAGGCCTTGATTAGTTGAACTTGTGTTGTCGTCGCTGTGCTCAGTGGGCTGCTGCGGTCCTGAAAGATGTTGCGACAATTATTTCCGAAGTTGAACCATCGATGATGAGTTTGGATGTTAGTGATCTCGCGCCCTGGCGCTCAGGTGACGTAATGGAGTGAACCAATATAATTGGCTGGGGGGGAGGGGGGAGACTGACAAATTTGAAGGATTTTTAGGGATACAGAAATATCAGATGTGAAGTAAACCCCTCTGCCAAAAGTAATGGGCCGGCAGCCCACTCGTCTGGGCCGGCCAGATAGAACCACACATCAGTTTTTTTTTTTTTTTTTTTGCGTTGCATCGATCGGCCCCAATTGTCCATCAGCCCACCGGGAAAACTCCCGGTACTCCAGATGGCCAGTCCGCCCCTGCCTTGGACCACGAGTAGAATGGCTCCTCTCCTCACCAACAGACCTGGGTTTCAAATACTTTTAACTATTTAGTTACTGGTAAAATTTGAAAGAAAAAAAGTAATACCGCAGATACCACAGTAATACTGCCAATGACACAGAATTCCCAGTTAAACATATTATTAACCAAAACATGCAATCATATAAAAAAGAATCTTGTTTTGAATATGGGTTAAAATTGTAATATGGAATCTTGAAATTGTTCTGGTGTCTAAAGGGCTAAAGTATTTCAGTAATTATTTGACCCACATCTGCTCATCTCTTCCCCCAGATTCCCTCATAAAAACAACTCAAACTCTTTATATTCTTTTCAGCCAAACTCCCTTGACTTTCGCAGCCGATTTAAGAAAAATAAAGACAAAGAAAATAAATCGGTCCCCTGCACCTGCATCTCTCCATTGTAACCAATGGGAGTAAAGAGAAGTTAAGCAGGTAGTAAGGGCACTTCTCTATGAATCACCTCTTTTGTATTCACTGCATTGGTTTCACATGTTTTTCTGTGAAGGGAACATACATCATGGTGTATGGTATGAATATAGAGTTTGCCAGCGATAACACTGTGGGGCTTTGACGGGAAGAGCTCAGTAATCATTCTGACGGTCCTTTCAGGCATAACAGACATTCGTGACCCCCAAACATTTCCGTCATCGCAGTATATCGCGTAAAATCCAAGTGTTTTCAAATAAATGCCACACAAAGAAATGTGCGATGTAGTGCATTTTAACAAGTTTTTATTGAACACAGAGCTCTCTCCCATAATTTTAGAGGACTTTTCAATGGCTCCAATCTCCAAGCTTGTAAAATTAATACCATTTTTCATTTCGCATAGGTTTTTAACTTAAAAGTAAGCCTGTTCTAAGTTCTGTTTTCATTGTTTGTCTTAAAATGTAAAATAGAATAGTTGTATTTGTCATAAAATGTTAACTAAAAATACCAGTTTATTAGAAATCTTTAATTGTTTAATCTCCGATAAGAAATGGCCATTACAGGGCCATTCTTCAGTTACAGAGGGAAGGCACAGTCTTGTATTGCCTCCAGCGTGTGCCCTCAAAAGTGTTCAAGTAGCCATCGCTCTCTTTTCTCTCTGTGGTCCATCTGCTGGGCTAAGCTTCCACGGTAGCAGAAGACTGCAAGTCTTATGCGCCAGGCGTGGGCAGCCTCTGCTACCCAATGGACTGGAGGTGTTGCCAATGTGTACATGGGGATTATACCCTGACTGAATGGTCAGCTCTGGCTGGTTAGTCTCCCATTCCAGACTATGGGGTTAACACAGCACTGATAGCTTGTGCTATAGCAGGATTTGCCACTAAATGTAATTTTTTTTCTGTCAAAATGGAATTTGCGAGTTGCAATGCTGTTGGTTGTTTTAAAAAACCCTGGTCCCTTGAGAACCAAAATGGAGATCGTATGTAGATATAGTCTCGTCTTTGAAAGGTTTAAAATGGTTTCTGAATTGCAGAACAAGCGGAAGAGATATGACCAGCATCACATTGAATTCTGGGGACTACAGACCAAAAGGACAGAAGTGAACTTAAGTTTCATCAAAAACACTTGGGGCTCTATTTTCCAGAATCACGGCGCACTGGGCATGGCTACTGAATTTTGGTATTTTTGTGACCAGAGGCGAGGTGCGCACAGCTCACAATGTGCGGCACAGGTGGAAAATGGACTGGATTAGACTGAATATATTATCAGTGGGTGTGCTGCAGCTGCATTTAATTGCATTCCCTTTAAGAGCAGGTATGTCTAGGCTTAGAAACCCTTACCTTATACCTTCTGCACCTGTGACGACCAATTACATACTCTATTATTTCCACAAATTGAAATAAAGAATAGTCATCCAAATAGATATAAAAAAATAAATCACAGAAATATGATTGACCCTCTTCTGTCTTACCAAACAAACAACATTCTGTCAAATATGCTTCTCCTCAAAATCTTCTCTCTGTAAATAGGCTCCTTCTCACAAGTGTCATCCACTCATCACCTAATCATAGCCTCCTTTATTAGGCCTAATGCATGTGTAGGTGTAACAAGCCTAATTAGCCAATCAGTAAGGCTGTATGTGCTTATTGTCATTCTTCTCATTACAGACGGATGTGAGAAAAAGAATGGAATACGGTACCCCTGGGACCACAGTGCTGTATAAGAACAGCCATAAACAATTAAAAACTATTAATTAACATTATAAAAAAGATTAACAATAAATGCAAAGTATGCATTTTTCATGCTTGGGAGATTCATATTAAATTATAATTGGGCAGCATATCATCAACAAAAATGATTGATTGGCTTTTGAATTGGTTATGATCATGTGCGCATTGCTTGGCAAAGCAAAGCCCAGGAATGAGCAACTGCTGGGATGCAACCTGCACTGTAGGCCTGGTCTAAGCAGGCGGATGGTGCAGGCGCGAATCACAGACTGCTGAACCAAAATTTCAGTGCGCTGCTGAATTTTCATTGACACACCCCCAACGGCGCCTCTCCTCCCACTTCAGTGCACGGTGAGTCACCAAATCACCAAATGGGCTCAAATTTCATGACGAAAATGCCACTCGCCATGCACTGGCCAAAAGATAGAGCCCTTAATATGAAAAAATAGTAACATTTCAGTATATAATAAATGACTGGCGTCAAGGACAGCCACCAGTAAATGTCATACTGTGTGGTCATTTTTAAAAATGGACTTGCTGTAGATGGCCAGAAAACAAGTTTATTTTTCTTTTGGGCATTAAAGAGGGAGACCGTCATGCCCTGATGTCAGTGAGTGACATTCTTCTGGCAGGGAATTAAGATTTCTTTGCTGCTGACGTTACCAATTAGATAATCCTGTTTGATTTCGTTTATACATCCCCATTTCTTCCATCTCCTGTTTTGTGAAATTTGGATATACAACATTACATTTGCCTTCAGCAAGATCATTTACATCTAAAATGAGAGAGTAAAGCAGTAAAAGGATTTGACACATATAAACATAAATATATAATAATGTAACCCAAGGAGCATGAAGAAGACCTATATGACATTTAATGTTAATTTATAGGGACTTTTTCAGACATCTGAATTTTAGTCATGTATGCACTATGCCTTCCAGGGTCCAAGATCTGAAATGATTTCTGATTGGTTGCTGTCATTCTCTGTGAAACTGCCTCAGGCCTACTGATGGGCATGCGATAGAACCACAGCGAAGGAAAACTTTGATGGGCTTGTTTTGGGTCTACTATTTTTGCTTTAGCACTTATAATGAAGAGCCTTCCCCAGCATCCTTCAATAGGGTCAATGCTATGCATTGCTGGCTCCTACCCTATTGTATCAGTTTTGAGATGAAGGGACTGAAGTTCTTGTGAAGTTTTGCTGGCCACAAAACAATCTGAATCAAGACTTTCAAAACATGGAACAATGTGTGCCTTTTACAGTGATTTTTTAAATATTAACGGTTGAATGGTTTGTATTCTGGAGAAGTAAATGGGATTTTTATCCATCTGGCTTTCTCCCTCCAGCTTTCCACAAATACATATGTTGCAATATTACATTACATTTAGCAGATGCTCTTATCCACAATTTTTAGCATTTTTACATACTATCTATTTTTACAGCTGGATATATACTGAAGCAATTCAGGTTAAGTACCTTGTTCAAGGGTGCAACTGCAATATACTACCTGGGAATCAAACCTGCAACCTTTGGGTTACAAGCCCAGTGATTACAAGCCTACCCATTATACTGCACTGTCACCCATTGTGTGTTCTCTGTGCTCAATTTCTTCACATGTGGCTTGACTAGTGATAATGGATGGGTGGACAATGGATTGCCTTTATACCGTGCCTTTCATCTCATGAGCTCAAAATGCCTTGCAGTCAAGTGGGGTAAATACACCTCAATCAGTACAAATGCGTAGCACCCACCTTGGGTAAAGCATAGCGGCCATTTTGAGCCAGAACACAAACCACACATCAGCTGAGGTGCAGGAGGAGGGAAGCATTACCCTGTTTAATCTGAGGGCGATCAGATAACCAGAGTGAGAGAGCCAGGTTTTGAATTTTGCCAGGACACTCACGGTGAGGCAATATTAGCAGTGAAGTAACCACCTAGAACCAGTAAGAATATATTCAGGTGTCACAGTGGTGGAACGATTTGTGTTTACAGGTCCTGTCCAACACCAACCATTGGTCAGTATCTGCCCTTTAAAGCAGGGGTGTGGAACCTTAATTCTAAAAGGGCCGGTGTGTTTGCGGGTTTTTGTTTTAGCCCAGCACTAAGACTCCTGATTCTACTTATCAAGGCAATTGAAGACCATGATTAGTTGAATTGGGTGTCTTAGTGCTGGGCTAAATCAAAAACCTGCACCCACAGCAGCCATTTTCAGATAAGGTTCCCCACCCCTGCTCTAAAGAAAAGGCTGAGGCCAGGATTAGAGGGTGGGTAGACTGACCCGAGACTGATTGCTTGCACTGTCATATGCTGTGAGAAGCGGTGGCTGGAGTACTAGCCGCAGACCACCTTGGCTTCAGTCAAGGTGCATGTCACTCTAGTGCCACTGAAAAGCTGCTGCCTTAAAGTGATACTGCAGTCAAAAACCGACTTTCCCCGTTGAAAACCGATGTTTTGGGTTAGATTATAATCATACACAACTGTCTATGTCCGAAAATCTCATGTTTAGACAAAATAGTTTTATATGAGTTTTTGTGAAGGCTTACCAAAACGCTGGTTTCCGGGGATTCGTGACGTCACAAGATCCTTAACATAAAAATGGGTGGAGTTTAGGTGGTCCTAGGGGTGGTCTCGGCTGGGCACGTGGTATAAAAGCAGAGACCAACTGTTTTTTTTTTTCCTCTTTGAGACTGAGACCCTTGTACTGTTAACTAGTTAGTTCAAGTTCAAATGCGAATTGCTTTGTATTACTGCTAACGTTAATATTACGACTTCTATCGAGCTACTAAGGCTATGTTCACACAGCAGGCCTTAGTGCTCAATTCCGATTTATTGCTCAGATCCGATTTTTTTTGTTTGGCTGTTCACATAAATTTTTTAATGTGGCCCATATCTGATTCCAGTGTGAACCGATTGCTCTCCTCAAATGACCCGTGCAAATTAACAAAAACAAAAGACATAGCGCCTGTTACACAGCCTGCAGAAATAAACAACAAAAAGGAAGTAATCAAAGTCACAGCTTCTGCGTTAATTTTAAAGTTGATGTGCAGCTAATTATAAGGGTGAGGAGACGGGAAAAAATCCAAGGTTTTTACTAGCTTTTTGTGCTGCCATGGCTGCTACTGTGCAGAGTGACTCGTGAATGCGAGATCGGAGCCAGGAATGGGGGGACCGTGACACGGGCGGTTTAAGTGAAACTCAAGCAAGGCATGAAATTAACCTCGCTCACTCGCCTGGGCGAGGACGGGCGAGTTAAGAAAATTGAGCGCGCGGCCGTTTGGCTAGTGAGACTAGTCGATATACATTTATAAAACGGATAGTTCCGGGATGCAGATTGGTCAATACAGCGTTCCAGCCATGTTAAAATACACAATATAAAAAAGCTATAGTATCCCACGACACATCTGTTCAACTTAATGTGTAACGTATAGCCTAGCATGCGCACCCTTAGATTAAACTATTGGACCGACAACCATAACGTTCGGTAAGCAGCTACATGAGAAAACCGTGAATAATGAATACCGTGCAACAAACCAAGACAATAATATGGACAGTTCTAACATTATTTTAAATCACAAAACGGGTAACGCAGCTGTCCGCGAATGATATAAAAACGTTGCCTACTTCCGACTTATTATGGTGTATCGTTTGCCCAAAAAAAATCCACTGCTTTGCACGTTTCCCACTTATCTAAAATGACAACACATGATAATATAATGTGAATCTGTTGATAACCTACCCTGTACAATAGTGAGTTAACTAGCCCATGCGCTAACGTTCTAATGCCCTGTGTGGAAGTAAGCCGTAGGCCCAAGAAAGCCTCATATGCAAACTTATATAAATAATTAAATAATACAGTCAAGATCTAGTGGAAAAGTACTGAGATGGGGGGTGTGAGAGAGTGCAGGATAGCTCTCTGTCAGCAAGGACAGGGCATCTAGCACACCAGTCAAAACAGGAATGTTTTCCTCCTGTGTTCCATAACTAAGCTGATTAAAAGGAGTAAAGGTCACAAACAATTTTATTTGATAGATCAAGAGTGCCCCCAAGCGCATAGGGTAAGAACAGGTCATATAACATATTAATGTTTTGCCTAATTTGTTATTGGATAAAATAAGATATTATGAAAAGGTGTTACCACATATCATTGGTGTATTAGCAATGTAAAGGAGGAGTTATGATATTGTAAAAACTAATGTTTGTTATTGTTCGGGGAATTCCGAATCCTCTGCGTAGGTTTGTGGTTTTCCCATGTTGAATCAACGTTTGACCATTTAATAAAAGATTAAACTTCTGCTATTTCCTTCATCTTTATCTTGAGAATTCTTCCACTCGAAAAACCCATCTCAAATTGAACTTAATAAGGAGGGAGTCAAAGGCTTCCCTCCGCACCTGCTAGGTGTATCAAATATGACGTAAAAAGTCACATTAATTCCGATCTGACAAACTGCGGTCGCTTTGACACAATCGGTTATGTATCGGCATCTAATACCACATTCAAAAGTGGCCCAAATGAGAATTGTAAATGTCAGATTCAATGTGACACTTCCATAAAAAAAATCTGATCTGTGTCACATTTGAGGAAAAAATCGGATCTGGGCCACTTTTTACCTGCAGTGTGAACGTAGCCATAGAGGGTTATTCATCTACAACGTCTTACTTTGGTATCTTTAGCTAACTTGCCTGCATTATGCCAAGGAGTCAGATGTATTGTTCCTCGGTGTAACGCCACCAGCTCTGTTAGCTTTCATAATCTGCCGAGAGATGGAATGTATCGATAAATTAGGTAATGCAAAGCAGTCTATTGTGTGTGAGTTTAGCCCCGTTTGGTCCAGAGAACTGGTAACTTAGCTAGATAGCTAGTTATCGCCATAATTTATGAATGTTAGCTAATAAATGATAACAATTCTCTCCGGACCAAGTGGAGCTGGGCGCTACAACCAGCCATGTTCAATGTACTAACGTTATTGTTTGACTGGGTTTTGCTGTGTATTTGAATGTGTTTAATAGTAACGTTACTTTAGGCAGACAAACAAGCTAACTTAGCTAGGTAACGTTAGCTCTACCATTCGGTTACATCCCCGCCGGTCGCGAAGACGTCGCTCAACTAATACAGCGGCTGCTGCTGCCAGTGACTCGAATGAATACGGCTGTATTTCCCAAGCAACATCTTCACGAGGAAGTCTTCCACCACGAAGAAATCCTTTCAAACTCCTCCACCTCAAAACTCCCTGCAGTACTGCTGTCACTCTTGTCGCTTGTCATTTTGTTGTTTGTTTAGCTGAGGAGAGAGCAGGAAGGGGGCTGAGTTCAGTGGGGGCCTGAGTCAGTTCACCAAGACACACCCTTTCACTCCTTGACTGTATGAATATTCATAATATGACTACGTGGCACCATCGTCATATGACCACACCTACTCACGAGTTCCAGTTCAAATTGAAGCAGTAAAAAAGGCCTTAGAAAAGCCTCTGCAGTATCTCTTTAAGCACCTACTGGTATGCTAATAAATGTGCCTCTGAATATAAAGGACAGGCACATTCAAATAAGAAAATGAAATACAATATGTGTTCTAGACTGGGAATTGTACACTGTTTTGTATTAATTTATAAAGCAGGAAATCCTCTCAAATTTTTTCTCTGTGTAGCAGTATTTTCTGCAAGGTTTTGCAATGTTGGCTTTGCAAGGTTTTGCAAGGTCTGTTTGTCAGGTCCATTTACAAGGTCAGTTTCGTAAGGTTTTACAAGGTCAGTGTTCTTTCATTGTATGGCAATACGTTTTTTTAAACTGTGAGTGCGTTGTAATTGCATAAACAATATCTGGCTGTACGTATATTCTTCAGGTAGCGTAAGCAGAAAATCATGAGAATTCAGATCTACAATGCATTGCTCACTGAAACAAAAAAGGAATCATTACAAACAAGATTAAAAATCAGAAGAGTCAACCTGTAAATACGTCTTGATTTTTTAGTTGAGCCACATTAGTTGAGCTCGACACATTTAGGTGTTCACTCCTCTATGGTGGAGAAAAGTTTTCACATGCCAGACATTCAGTTCAGGTATATACCACTGGAGTGAGCTGTCCTGAATTTGGGCAGCAGTGTAGTATGATGGATATTGAACTGGGCTTGTAACCGAAAGGTTGCAGGTTTGATTTCCAGGTAGGACACTGGCATTGTTCCCTTGAGCAAGGTACTTAGCCTGCATTGCTTCAGTATATAACCAGCTGTATAAATGGATACTATGTAAAAAAATGTAAAAAAAATGCAAGAAGCTGTGTATAAGTCGCTCTGGATAAGAGCGTCTGCTAAATGCCTGTAATCTAATGCAATTAATGTATTTTAGACAATTCATTCTACACGGTCTGAGTGTCTGCTATGCTCAGCAAAATTATTCTTATAAAAAGGAAAGAAAAGGCTTCTGGTAATAATATTCTAACACTGGTGAGAATTTCTAGGATGTTTTTTTTTAAAACCCATATTGCAGGCATGAACTTGATTGTTGATTGTTGTTGCCTTTTGACAAAGATTCTCAGCAGCGGTGAGTTATACCAGTTTGCCAAAGAGTTAATCTTGTTAATGGAGCAACTGTTACACTCTACGTTCCCTCTCAGTCCCCATCCCTGTTTGTGCTCCGTGTTTTCCCCTTTTCCTCATGTTTCTTGTCTTGTTTTTACGTTTCTCTATCTGTCTTCCTTGTTGTGCAGGCTGGGCGTGGTTTCCCTTCTTGTTTCGCCTAATTCACCCTCGCTATTGCTCTGCCTATCACATTCCTTTCCCCGTTTGCATTCCTCACACCTTTGTCTCCGCTCAATCACTCTCGCATACATTCTCACGCTGAAATCACTCATTAGCTCATTGACTTTATTATATATTCTCCCGTTGTTCTTTGTCTGGTGCCAGTTCGTTAAGTCTTGTTCGTTGTAACTCTGGTCTTGTCTAGTTTTGGAATCTAAGTCATAGTCTTGCTTTGTCTTGCTAAACTAACGCTTCACAGTCTCGTTTTGTCTTGCTGAAATTAACGCGTTCTGATATTCTGCTTACCCGCCAGCCTGCAGCCTCCTGCCTGTTCTACACCACGCATCCCTGTCTCCCGCATCCCGCTCTCCCTCTGCTACGCCAACCCAGGATTCAGCCACTGTCCAGCCCCTTTGCCTGCTCCCCGCCCCCGCTCTGCCCCCCTGTTCTCGCCATCCCAGGATTCAGCACCTCTCCCTGTTCTCCCTATACTTCTGGAGTTTTTGGGCATAGTAATAAACGCTCCCCGCGAGCATTATTGTATTTCTGTCTCTGAGTCGTGCATTTGAGTTAACAGCAACAAATCTATAATCAAACTGGTAACCTGGGTGAATCAGATGCTATAGGAGGTGATAACCTGTCATATTCCATAGGTTATATATGTATATATATATATATGAGCTAACTGAAAGAAATAAGGGCATTGAATAGCTTTTGTCTCGTCAGCAGGGTTGTAAATTTTTTTATGATCCTGACATGAAAGTCAGGGGCTCCTTTTGATTTCTGTAGAGAAGTCTTCATTGTGTTAGGTTTCTATCCATCTTCTGCATGGAGCTTTCTTTGACCACCCAAAATTAGGCAGCTCCTTTTTTGCTTTGCCTCTTCGGCTACACTTTCTCTTTTACCAGGGCGCAGTAGTAGCTGTTACACATGAACTGTACACAGCCTGTGGCCAGCTTTAGCATTTACTGTTGGTTGGCTCATAAATCTGACAAACATATTGCAATGAGTACAATAAAGAGGGCAGAGACGTTGGTCGCTCAACAAATTTTACTGCATGGAAAAGACCACATCGGTTAAGTACATATTGCCGTGTAGCTAAGTACACCTAGCTAAAGCATTCGCTATCAGACAGTATCTTTGTTTCACCTAATGCAGGTTCTCGCTTTTGTCTCAAGTAACTGCGAACACAGCTTTTCAGACACCGCAGTGTCATAGATGGTGCTGGCGGCCAGACTTAAGTGTTTGTGGACTATGCTCTTAATGTGATTACATGTAGGACTGGGAAGGAGCTTTTCCCCAAATGATGGGTTTACAGATCGAGTTGTGTAATAAAGAGGGATCGCATCCATGTCGGATACCGGTGCCATTCCCTCAAGCCGTGACGGACAGCTCCTTCACTGTCAACTGCCTTGGGAAATCTCCATTAGGGACCGTGTGTGTGTGTGTGTGTGTGTGTGTGTGTGTGTGTGTGTATAGTATGCATATAATTATAACATACGTTGTGCTAGGGGGAGGAAATGATTAATGTCTCCAATTTGCTACCTGTGGCATATAAATATGGATGGAGACGTCAGCTCCAATCAGCATCTGTATGAATAACAGCCTCTGATGTGAACGCGGACCCACGCCAAATTTGCACAGCGTGATCTGCGGCCTGCTGAGTCACGAGGTCGTTATCCTTTGATTGCAGCTTCGCTGGCACAGGCTGCGCTCCCACCTGCCATGGTGGTGCTGAGGCAGACCCCTGTACCTGCATCCCACCTGTCCCTAAATCTGTGCCAGCTGGTCTCCTGGCAATGCAGCCTGAACCCATCTTCCTGTTTTAGGATTATCCCGTGGCTATCAGGCTCCCTGGGGCAAACATGCCAGCCGTCCGGTGGATGGAAGAACCATTTACAAAGGGGCACTGTACATTTTTTGGAGCTTTTTCAGCTTTATTGCACAGCGCAGTGTAGAGAGACAGGAAGAAGTGAGAGAGAGAGACGGAGAGACATGCGACAAAGGTCGCACGGTCAGATTCGAACCCCCGACGTCACTATCGCGGCTCACAATGAGCGTGCTGACAGTGCTCAATAGGCTACGCTACCGAGACACCGTCAGGACACTGTACATTTTATTGGCAATATTATACAACTTTTTAATTGAAAGATTTGGGCATGGAATAAATTCTAGTTCAATTTCAAAGCAAAACGTTACAGTGTTAACAGAACACAGTGATCACACTGCCCTTGCCAAACTGAATATCAGCAGTCATCTAACACCCACACAAGGGGCAAGAAGAGTTATGTTTGAAATAGATTTTCCTGGACCACGTGGTGTGATCAAATGACAAGGTCCTCCACAACGGTCCTTGAGGGCTGCATGGTTTGCTTTTTTTTTTGGTATTTTTGTCTTAAGATCAGCAATAAAAAAATTATTATTTTTTTTTTTAAACCTGGGGCTGTATATATACAATTCCCACTCCAATCTGGAATGTCCAACTGTCTGCAACCGCAGCCATGTTCCATGCACGAAACACCCTGCCAATTTGGGAAAATTGACACTTGGGGCCCTATCTTGGCGATCTTGGCACTTAGTCTAAGCGCATGGCGCTAAGTCCATTTAGGGCGTGTCCAAGTCCACTTTTGCTATTTTAACGGCGTGTTTTTTGGGCGCTAAGCACGGCGCAAGGTGCAACTGGGCTGAACCTAGTCTCTTCATTAATTATAGGTGTGTCTTGGGCGTGACATGCAATAAACCAATCAAAATGTCATATCCCATTCCCTTTAAAAGCCTGCTTTTCCACCTTGGCGGATTGCTTATGATGGCGAAACAGACATGCTCGTGCGTGTTTAGTGCGATCAAGGAATAGGCTATATGGATCAGTAGCAGTAGTAGTATTATGAGTTCCCGGTAATTCCTGACAGTGCTGTTTACAAAATATGTGCTGTTAAATTTCGTTAAAAGCACCTGCAACAGCTGAGAATAAGCGACCAATTGCTTCCTTCTCACCTTAGAAAACGCCAAATTAGCTTGCTTGTTTAACGAATTTCGTTTGATTATGCAATGAACTCATGTTCAAGCTTCATCCGAAGTTCTTTAGGCTACCTGCATTCTAATTTTGATTAATAACATAACTAATGTTATTTTGCCTTAATGATGACACTAAATACAACAAATCTGTCAGGTTGGCAACCTATAGGTTCAGCATATTTTCCCTTGTTTTATAATGTCCTGCTTATGGAAATGTGACCAACCTGTTTTACTGGTAGCGTAATACTTTAAAACGATTCACTTTCCCAGGAAGACCGTGAAAAGTGCGATGTACAGCAGGTGAAACAGACCTGCTCCTGTAAAGCGAACATGCAGATAATGGAATTAAAATTAATTGAAAATTAATTGTGTAACGTGCTGCAAATTTCGTTTCTAATTAGACGCTTAGTTCACATCTTTTGTTCAGTTATGGAATAACAGGTGAAATCAGCGGGGTTTTAATAAACTGAGGGTATGGAAACCTTGTCACTGTAATTAAAAAAATATGAAGGACGAAGAATAACTAAGGTTAGGCTACAATTCAGTTAACATGATGACATTTATCTCCGTTTTTTAACCATAGTCTATCGAAAAAACATGCACAGCGAGTCCGCTGTAGCCTAGGCTATTTGAAAAACAATAAAAGCGATATTCACTGGACAAGGTTTTGAACTTTTTTCAGTCACAAACCATTCTATTTAGCCTACTTACAGGCTGTATTCCTAGATAAACAGAGCTGTATTGTAATGAGATCAGAAGCGCATTTTCAGAACGCAAATGTCCGTCTATTGCAGTACGCGAGTTTTCCATTGAATGACAATTCACGCATTAGGTGCAAATGACAATTCGCACATTAGGCTTGATATAGGTGTTATCAGCTCCTTTTTAATGGATAGCCATTGTCCCGTACCATCGCACATCGCCTGGATGTTGATGGAGTGGGCTGAGAGCAATTGTTTCCCTTCGCTGAAGGAAAGGTATGTGGACCTATGGAACCTTTTATTATTATGCATTTTTGATATAGCCTACACAATAATAATATTTCGCGTTGTGCACACGCCTATGTAGATGCACTTATATGCGCCGTTAAAATAACATGTAAACAACTGCGACATGACTTTAGACCAGGTTTGTGGTGGTTCTCGCGCAAGCACTTTCTGCTGGCTCAAGATAGCAATACGCCAAAAAGAATCCTGGCCACCCCTCATCTTAAGACCAACACACCCAGTTCACTTGTGATGGCGCAAGAATACATGCTAGTTAAAGGACGTGAGCGCTAGGCGTTATTATGGACCTAGCGCCGGGTGTAAGATAGCAAAGACACTTGCGTTTGGGTTAGTGCCGCTTTGCGCCGGGTGTAAGATAGGGCCCATGGTGTCCAACAACTACTTCTATTCATATCGCAGTGCATATCGCAGTGCATATGTAGTGCATATGTAGTGCATATGTAGTGCATTTATGCACCACAGCATGGTGCCTTAACCGACTGAGCCATCCAGCAGCCCAGAGCAGCAACCAATTTAAACCCAGGGAACAGGTGACGTGAGTTAACTGTGTAATCACCTGCTTTAATTTATCAGCCTCCCTGTTAGCGGCTGTCCAGGACCACAGTTGAGGATCCCTGCATATCTGTATGATTTAATAAGACTGGAGATGGATGGTAAAAAGAAAAAAAAGATTCAGAATTTTAAAAATGACAAAATGACCTGACTGATTTTTAAATGACCTGACTGCTTATATCACATTTCAGTTATGTATGAGGGTGAGGGGGTGGTGGGGGTTAGAGAGAGAGAGAGAGAAAGAAATCTCACATCTAATGCACACAACATGTTAGGGGAAGCTTTTGATTATGTTCTCATTTGGTTATGAGATAACATTAAGATGAGAACGGCCCCCAGACCTGATCTTGGAAAATTGTATTGTTCCATTGAGTTATTGAGTTACAGAAAACGGTCCAGGCAAATAACATTCTATGGATAACCAGGAAACGGAACAAATGTGCATGTAACATTTGCCCTAACTTTCAATAAATGTTCGGGGAACTAAAAATTGCTTGCTGGGAAACTTGGGCAGACATATCAATCCTGATAAACTGGGCAGTAGCACAAAGACAGAGCTGACAGCATGTGAACAATGTCTGCCATAATCCTCAAATACATCCCATGATTAAATGGACCGGAAGGAGGAATTCTAAAAGCAAAGTTGGAACATAGCAATCATTCATTTGATTAAAAAAAGAAAAGGGGCGACTTTTTTCTGCTTTGTCCCTTCCCGGGTTATAAACAATCCGGATTATATGTTGCAGAATACTGTAAAAACATCATCCCAGTTTTCAGTTTAGTTATAAGAAACATGTCAATCTGTGGCAACATTGTTTATGTTTTTTTTAATTTAGAATGAGAAATGTGCTATGATGTTCGGCACTGATTAGCATGTAGTGGAAACTACGTTGGCTCGGTAGTTAATTTTGTTTTCCGAGTCGGCAGAATCGCTCTGACAGTCGTGGATGTTCTTATGATTTGTTGTGCCAATGATGCCATAAGCCATCATGGCAGTTTCCACTGAAGTGTCTGACAAACATCAGACTGCTGCCTTTTGAGAAGATAAAAAAAACAAAAAAACATCAAAAATAAAACTGACTGCAGGCAGGCAAAAAAAATGTCTATAATAATGATGTCCCTTCAATATATGTTTTGCTGCCCTCACAATAATATTTGCTAAAATGCTTTTTAATCATCAACAACAGCTTTTAATTATTAAAGAGCAGACGCCATTATGAGCATTATGAACCAATTAGATGTGAATGGTTGGAGGAGCCTGCAGCCAGACGAGCTCTATATCAATGCAAAGCGAGAGATTTTACGTAGCACTTTTTACGGGGTTTATCCGCCGTCCGGCACGACTAATGGTCAATGCTGCGTTCTTGCCGGCCTGCACATTACAATCAGTATGAAAATGTACTTTGTGAATGTATGTGAAAGTGACCCGCCCTGATATCGCCCTGGTAACCCGTCAGGGAAGCGGTTGTGGAAGCCGACCTCTGTTTAAGTCCCGTTTATATGTGGCTGAAGAGGAGGCAGCGTACCTCAGCCTCGAGCCTGACAGCCCCATGCCCTCTCCTCATTCTGGTCAGGTTTACTTGCATACAGCCTTTCCACCAGAGATGGAGATGCATTAAAAACCAATGTGGACCCCCATCCTCCACCCCCCACCCAACAGCCTCCCAGCCAGTCTCCAGAAATGAGTTGATTAATTGGAAGGCTTGCCGAATACATGCCTTGCATCAGGCGCCAGGGATCTCCTCGCGGGGTGGGGGGTGGGCAAGCCGTGTGATAAACGAGGTGGTCACGTTTTAATATATTTCCCACCCGTGTTGTTCTTGAGCGAGAGCAAGGAGGCGGGGGGTTGGGGGGTGGTGATGCTTTCCCATCTTTAGTGGAGGGAGATGTTCTTCCCAGTCACGTGTGCTTGTATCCACATGTCCCCACTTTGTGCTAATCTTCAATGGTGAGCTTTTTTCATATCTCCCGGGATGCACCTGGGGGGTCCATATATCCATGGAAAGGAAGAGGTGTAGCAAAAAATAGGCATGGGCGGGATGTTGACAGCCCTCCCAAATGGTATAATCCTCCTGGGCCGTCAGTGAGTGATCTAGGAGAGTCCTGCCCCCCCCCCCCCCCGTCTGTTGTCCCATTATTTTCCAGGGCTTTAATTCCACAAGGTACTCTGGAGAATGTACTGTCATAGATATTATTCCAGTCCAGCTAGAGGACAGGTGGGAATAGATTCCAGCCTTTTCCTCAACAGCCCATTAAAAGAAGATGAGGTATGAACAACAAAAGCAGGAAGAAACTAATCATATTTTATGGATGAGAGTGTCTGTACAGGAACTCCTGCTAGGCGTATTAGCAAGGCGTATTTCTGGACCTAGTTGGTTTGCAAAAACACTCGTCAGTACACTCTTCAATCTTATCTACCATGAGCTAAAAGGTAAAACCGATCCTAGATCAGCTCTCCTGCTATGGGACACCTTAGGAATGTGAGCAATAGAAGATTTTGAATGCGTGTCCCGCTTTACAGAGCGGTTTAATCTGGCGGGCGTATATGCTGCTGGTCATCTCCACGGGCGAAGTCAAATTCCGACAGGGGGAGAATAACGGGGTGAATAACACCATTATCAGCAGTTGGAGCTCGAAAGTGAATGTGGGAACCAAAAGAACGGGAAGCTATCTCAACGCTGGCTGCCCGCGCAGCCCATAAACTGGGGTTACGGTCTCCGGGCGCATAGTCGCGCATGCTTAATCTTCCCATCAGGGCCACACTGAGCGGGCAGGAGAGAGAGAGAAGGAGAGGCGTGAGAGGGCACCCAGGGGCACGCATCGCGCCTCTGAAGGGTATAATGGGCACACACAGTCATCTGCTGTAAGCCACAGGCAAAGCCATCCTGTGGACACCTGGGGCAGCTAATTAGTTTAAATACCTTAACTCTTTAGATGCCAGTTTAACTCCGGCAGGTTACGGACGATGGTGAAAGAAGCTTGTCAATCTGGATTCTGGGTTTTCAACAGGGGGTCCGCGGACCCCTGGGGGGTCCTTGAAGCTACTGTAAGGGGTCCCTGGCCAGACTTGATACACGACGACGATATATAGATTTGGGAAAATACTTCAGTCCTCTATATCCTTTGTTTATTTTTAAATATAACCATTTTTAACTTATAATGGGGGTCCCGTGGGTGGGACATCAGAAACCCTGGATCAGTAAGTTTGGAAACCTCTGTTCTAGACCCATCTCATCTTGTTTTACCAAGATCAGTCAATAGCATGGCTTGTTGAGAATTCACAGGGATCTACAGAAGTGTCAGCATCTGGTCAGTAGTAAATATTTCAGTTAGGTATTTGACCCAAGTCTGGTGGACACCACTATCAAGTATGTTCAGACTGCATCCCTCAGCATTCTGGTTTATTGATAGATTAGTTCCTTCCTTGAGTTTAAAACAACTGGCCAAGTTTGACAGTGCAAGTTTAGTTATAATTTTTTTAAAACGTACTGATGCATTTCCTTAGAAAGGAACATGCTATCATATAGCCTCATGGCAAAGCCTCACCTTTGCCTCTCTTCTTTGGAGGGTCAAAGGTTACAGCCTGCATGTTTGTCACTTTATGCACATTATCTGCATAAACAGTGTCATCTGTGCTGATTTGAGCCGTGGTTGAAGCTGGTTGTATCACAAGATGTAAAGAGGTACAATATGGTAACTAGCTAACACGGCAAGTTTCAAGAATGCTGGAGAATCCCAGTAGATTTCCTTTAGACAACTTTGTAAAAAGATTGATCTGCCAACAGTTTTAGATCGTATTTAATGTTCAAACAAGTTCTGTCAGTCATAGAGGAATGTTCTTGGCTGGTTAACTTTGAGTCATGAAAAACCCAGAGGATACATGTCTAACATTTTAGCAGCAATGTGAATGCAGGTATTAAAGTTCCATATTCCCTGATGAATTTTCCAAATAAAACTACAATGAATGACCATGCGCAATTTAAATATATATTTAAATGAAATAACAAAACCAAGTAACGCTCTTAAGAACATTCCTTCATTGTTCCCTGTATTTCTTGTTCAAGAGGAATCAGGAAAACTTATGTGGAGAACATTTACCCAAACCTTCCGTGAATACACTGGCAAACAGAAATCACAAGGTGGTTTCGCCCTTTGAAGGGCCATTCACCTTATACCAGGCCAGCCACGTTAACCCAGGTCACCGCGGAAAGTGCTGATGGGTTTAAGTTTAACGTTTAAATCGATTGCGCACCGTTATTTTACCCTTCAGCCGGGGGGGCTGAACCTGAATGTTCCCAGCAAAGGGTCAGCCATATTAATGGCTGACACACATTAGTTATCAAACAATGTAATCCCTGGAATGCGTGTGTGTGTGTCCCCTGAAAGAGCACGTCAATGAAGTAAACATTTAGGCCAGCTGTGTTTCCCCCGCTCGTCCGAGCGCACCAGTCAGATTTTCTTCTCAACAGTGGGCAGGCTGTGATTAGCGGTATTGAATTTAATTTGCTCCTTACAGCAAGCGGGCTGGGGGTCAGTGGTGCCCAGACACCAGACGCTAATTTATTCTGCCCTGGGTGGAATAACACTGCTCTGCGGTGGCGTTCTAATTTCATGCTGTTGAAAGCAGTGGGGCTCCCTCGAAACCCTGGTGTTACCTGACGGGCGCAGTCGTAATCCACCCCACTCTGCCCCCCCCACCCCTCCCCTCCCCCCCCCCAACACAGTACTCTCCCAGGACTCCGTTATGTTAGCCGCGCGTAACGCAAGGGGGTGGAAATGGCTTCTCCCGTTCGCGCGGGGCGGCAATCTGAATAACTGCGTTCACTGTCTGTCCTTTAACGTTGGTGACGTTGAAAACGCACAACGTGCGAAGACCACCCGGAGAGAGGGCGAATTATCCCTACCGCACACAGTGACACGATAATTACGAAATGGCACTGATTTTGTAATTGGATTTTCATGTTTTACATATATTTCACTAATTACAATGATTTAGATCCGGCTAAGGATACAGAATTCACTTTTAAATATCAATGTGGAAATGAGGATCTTAAAAGGATTCTCAATCAGAGTTTTCTATCTTGAAATTTCAAATGTTGTACTTTAAAAAAAATGTAAGATATGAAAGAACATGTGAAGTTTGCTTCAGAAAACCTCTTTAAAAACCTGCTCATGGCTTTTAGGTTTGGGTTTTTATGAATTGGAGTTTTTCTTATTGCCAACATCAGTAATCTGATACACTCTTTTCTACCTTTGTTTAATGACTGTTGCTCTCCTGCTTCAGTTTTATTTCTGTGATTTCTTTTTTAAACTATATGATACAGAAGTGTCAGCTTTTCCGCCCTTCACATGATATGCTTGCACTGTCGAAAATCCAGGGGTATGGTCAGTTCCAATTCAGTCCACTCAATTGAGCAAATAAATTGAAATTCAGTTCATGAACTGAAGAAAGCCCTTTTACAGTTAATGAAGTGAATTACAATTTATTTAGTGAATTGAGCAACATGAAATGGAATTGGTCTGTTGGGCACAAGGGACACTGTCCAAAAATCCCAGATGTGTTCTAGCTCTTGGACGTGCTCAGCGATTAGGTGTGCGTCTCTCATAGGTGTGTGTGCCTCACTCCCGCCTCTCTGCGCCTCTCTTGCCCTCTGGCCCCAGCCTCTGACGTGCGGGCCGGAGCTGGCCCTGGAGCTGGGGAATGATGAAGGCATTTATAATTGGTCCAGTACATTGCCCCTAATTGTAGCGAACATAATGACTTTCAGCGAGGAGGCCAGGAGCAGAGCGCTCCCCCAAGATCAATACGCACTCATTTCAGTCTGTCAGAGCATTCCGGGGGTTTCCCCTCTCGGCACAGCGGCCAGTATTTCCTCAGGAATGAACGCTTTGCGTCCACGGAAACCACAGCGCTTTTAAATATGCTATAAATAAATGTATTTTTAAAAATAGGACCGGTGTTATGCTTTCCCCTTGATTACTTAGAGCTGCACCTCGTTTCCTGTTGGTTAGGCACTGTCCTCCCCTGGGTGGGCCTGACCCAATAATCAGGTCCCTTAGGTCCCTGCAACCACCGGCGGGACCCCTAATTATTCTAATATGTATATTATTTAGCGCGTGGGCGGATTGATGCAGGCCCCCAAATCGAATCCTGCTTCGGGCCCCTCAAAGGCTAGAGTGCCGGCACTGGTCCTCCCCCTCCCCCTCCCCCTCCTCCAGTTCCCCGAAACGCGTGGCCCTTTTTAGCTCTGTTGATTTCCCAACTTGCTTTCTGTCCTCTTGAATCCGGGTCACCTCGCCGTACGATAAAGCCCGGCACGTATCCGAGCAAACAAAACTCTTATTTGGATTCCGCCTCCTAAAAAATGCATGCGCTGCTGGCTTCATTCCGTGTGCCCCACATTTCAGTGCCAAAGTGACGCACGGTGCCTGCATACTGATAACTCTCCAGTAGACCGTTCATGCCCGATCATTAGGGAGCGTTGGGGAGGATTAAAAGTTTACGCCCGGCTCATCCGCATCGGTTGCGCTTGATGATGTGTTTGTTATTCGCCGCTCAGAATGTCATTTCAACCACAGGTTAATGAAAGTCGTCCGCAACGCTATCCAGCTTAAATTAAAATTTGATTGGCGCTTTTTGTTCCCCTGTAATAGGCTTAAAAGCATCTTTGTGTTTACAGATACACTGGTTGTTTACATGATTACAAAATGCTTTCTTCAGATGAGTTAAATGGGTAGCAGATTGGTACAGTGGTCTGGGAACAAGATGGGTGTTTACAGGTTTGAACCGTCTGCAGTTTTATAGCTGTTGTGTCTCTCAGAGGGATATTTTTGAATAAGATTACCTTCGTAAAATATTCAGCTATATTAATGTATTACATTTTAACTCTAAGCTGTAAAAGTCATCTTAGGTCAATGTATGATGTGTTTACTTCAGTACTAAACCCCACTGGTGTGCTCAGGAAGTCCACGGCACACTGTCCAATGGAATAAACGTTCTTCCTTTTTGCAAAAAAATGGCTTGTTTTCAGTTATTTTTTAGCAATTTTGTTGAGTTTTGATGAACGTCTTTTTCTCTCCCTGTTTCCTTCAGTTGTTAGTCTGCCTGCAGGTGTGTGTTTGT
Source organism: Synaphobranchus kaupii (assembly GCA_029718625.1). Classification (NCBI taxonomy): domain Eukaryota; kingdom Metazoa; phylum Chordata; class Actinopteri; order Anguilliformes; family Synaphobranchidae; genus Synaphobranchus; species Synaphobranchus kaupii. Next base: position 1,065,516 of record CM056383.1, on the reverse strand, counting down.
GCCTTGGATGTGTCAGAACAATAATGACTGCAAATCAAAGCGTGTGAACAATTGTGTATTTATCGCTAGTTCAATCAATCATGTTCAGTCTTCAAGACTGAACAAATGTTGCCTGAAATTTCATGGACATTGAAAACTCAAGCTCAGTGAAAAATCAGTTTGTGTGAGCCTCTGTTCTGTTTTGCAGTAGGACATGGTGTAATGGGCAGTACACATCTGAATAGTAGATGAATGTATTGCAGGTTTTCATAAATGTGATAGACAGTTTGTTTGTTCTTTGTGGAGTCATTTTGTAATAGGGTTGTGCTCTTTGCCTTTCTCAGAGGTACTGTAACCGAGCTCGCTGAAATCAGTGCCTGGGATCTTTGGACTGGTGTGTGCCAAAAGTTTGGCAAACTATCTGTGGCCTTTCACCACTGAAACTCTGTGCTCAAATCTCATTCCCAGCACAGCACATTCATACAGTATTTATATTTCAGTGTGCCAGGGTGGTATATATATATTGGTGATGGTTATGTGTGCTTAGCTCCAGAGGAGCTAAGAGATGCAAGAGCGAAAGCAGAAAAAGGGATAAAAAATGAGTTCTAATGGAATTTCTCAGATACTACAGTAGTGGTCTTGAACATAGATGAACTGATGAGGGTAAATATCTTTGAACAAATGTTCGGCTGATCCACAGTAGCCAGCCAATTATTTGATTGTTTGTGGATGTGTTTGGCTGTAAACAACTCATCCAAGTCCAAGCTATTCCACGGGTCAGCTGTTTCTCTTTTTGGGAGGGGTTATTATTTCAATGATGTCACAGCAGTTTTATAATTCTGTTCAAGTCCTAGTGGATAATAGCAAATATTTCAAATGTAATGAGTTCATGCAAAAACAGTGGCCTAATGATGTTTAGACAAACATGCTGCAGGCATTTTGTTTCTATGTTAGGGAAATCAGTAGTAGTGTTTATACAGTATATATTTTGATCCTGTCAACACACACACGCAGACGCACACACACACACATGCACGCGCACACCCCCCGATCACATGAACTCTTGTCTTATTTACATCTCATTTGCGTAAGCACTGATCGATCCGTTTGTACAGAATACCCTGGATGTAGATGGCTCTCTCTAGTGAGTCATATTTTTGCCCTATTTATTTTTATATATTAAATTCTTTCCCCTCCCCGTCTTTGCCTCTGCGCCTCACTGAAGACACAGGCTGGAGTGGCCAATCCAAGCTCCCATATTTACTGCTGCTCCCAGCACCAGTGAACTCATTTACCCACATCCCACATGTTTTCACACAGCGTGAGCCCCGTCTCAGCCACTGCACTACCAGTTGGATGGTATTGGGACTGGCGCTGCCAAAACAGCATTCAGGTTTGATTGTTTCCTCCCTCCCTCCGCCCCACACACACACACACACACACACGCACACACACACACACACATGCACGCACAGACACACACACGCGCGCACGCACACAGACACACACACACACGCACGCACGCACACACACACACACACACGCACGCACGCACACACACACATACACACACACACACACACACACACACATGCACGCACAGACACACGCACACAAACACACGCACGCATACACACAAATGTGCACACACACACACACACACACACATGCACGCACAGACACACACACAAACACACACACACATGCATGCACAGACACACACACACGCACACACAGACACACACATGCACACGCATGCACGCACACACACACACACACACACATGCACGCACAGACACACACAGACACACACATGCACACGCATGCACGCACACACACACACACACACACACACACACACACACACGCACACACACACACACACACACACACACACACACACATGCACGCACAGACACAGTGAACAGGCTCCCAGAGCCCGGTTTAGTTCAGTCAGTCCCAAGGCGGGGCAGTGGAGATGATCCACGCTCCTTCCCCTGTGAACCCTCACCCTCACCCCACCCCACCCCACCCCACCTCACCCCACCCCGCCCCACCCCACCTCCTCTGCCCGGGGCTGTTGAAAGGCATCTCCTCCTTTGCTGACCTGACAGCCCCTGATTCCTGCAGAAAGGTGCTGTCCTGTGGCTAGGGCAGCCTCAGAACCTCCAGACCTCCAGAGACTGGATTGGGATTTATACACATCCTAATTCCAGGCCCTTCACATCTGGGCTTCACAGCCTATGAAATGGGAAAAGCGACGACCGCACACGCTCCTCTGGAACTTTTTATTTATTTATTTATTTAATTAATTTGTTTGAATACAGTAACAGAGAGGAAGAGATGGGAGCCGTTTTCTGTTCACAGATTTTCTTTTCTCCTTCCGACACCCACGCACGCCTTCAGACACACTTCTTTCTCAGCATTGAGGAGGAGGTCTCTCTTTGTCATACAACTAGCACAAGCACCATATTTTCAGCCGTGGGACACAAATACACTTACAACATAGAGTGTCATTGCCTGGTCATGCACAGACCTTCGTTTGAACCCGTTTCATTCCATCGACGAGGTGTTTTGGGAAGTGAATAGTTACAGCATTTCAACTGTCTATAGTGTGTACATGTATTTAATTGCCTGGAAGTATATTACTGTATATATGTAAATTATCTGTTAATATACTTAACTCTGAGATCTGTCTCTTCCCGAAAATGCGATTCACAGCCAGTTCTCTATTAGTTATGAACTTTACCTTAAAATGTCAGCCTGAAATTTTAGACCTGCGCATATGAATATCTTGGTTCATACGCAGCGTTATCTATGCCTGGCAGTGTTTGCCATTTTAAAGCCCACGTGTCTGCTTGTTACACACTATCTTCAAGGTGGTGAGATTATTTTAACTGATGCCATTTCTATTGTCAAAGAATTCCTCTTTTCTTTTGATGCCATGTGAATAGAATATTTGTGGCTGCTATCATTAAGTCATTTGCCAAATGGGTTTTGCTTGGAGCTGAATACAATTACAAGTGTGATTTCAAATAAAACATTTAGTCTGAAGGATATTGCTTATGAATAATTAAAGCTTAATTAAGACAGTATTATGCTTCACCAATATCATAAGTAATAAGCATGCTGCTTAATGGGCTGCTTCACACAAAATACTCAATAATCAACCCCCAGTTTTTGGTTGAACTTATTACTGTTTCTACAAATGATATAATTACACCATTTCCAGCACCAGAAAAACAGTGGTTGCTCAGTTTGTGTTTATTTTCCATCAGGAAATCTGTTGTAAGCATGTTTCTCAAGTCTCCCTCCCTTTCGGCTCAAATAACATAAATTAATCACTTTTAACCGTTGAACCCTGTTTGTGTCCAATGGATCTTGTATGCTTTATTCTTTATTGTTTTTCCTGCATTGAACAGTCATTCTTCATTTTGGCCTCAGTTGCCAGCAGTTATCCACGTTTAATTCATTGCCATACAAAGCCCAGAGCTCATTGATCACGGCACTATTGACTGAGATTTGCAATTGTTCAGACTTCAGCAAGCCTGTATGATACCATTGGACATCAATCCCCAGTGAATGCATATGGGTGAAGGCTGAAGATGTTTGCCTACACACACCAGTCTGCAGTAAACAAAGAGCTTTATTAAACTTCCCATTATATCTGCCTATTCTCCCAGCAATAAGTTTTTTCCATAGTAACCAGACAGAAATGAAGCAGCCCCACAGCGCATATTATTACACTGAGAAAAACATAGAATAGTTACACAATGCAATAAATACATGACACATTTTCAAAAAAGTGTGCCTCCTCTGACAAAGCAACAAACACAAAAACAACAAAAAGAAAAATCTAAAGTCCCCCCCTCTCCCACATAGAGACACACATAATTGTCTTACCTTATGAAGCTGTCTTGAACAAAGCAAAAAGACAAGACATATAAAATCCTTAAGACTTGTGAGAGCATTCTCTGGCTCAGACTCTCTGCCTCGTTGAGTAATTTGCGGGAATAATCTGAGGAGTTACCAAATCCAGTGTGGAGCGTGCGTAGCTGGGCAGGAGAGCATCGCCTCGCAGAGCGCTCCTGGCTAATCTGTGTGGAAAGTTCCCTTCCTCTCCTCCCACTAAGTCCTCACAGGTGTACAATCCAGACGAGTGTCTCTCCTGCTCCTCGCTCTCTCAGCTTTGCGTGTGAACATGCATGCATGCGTGTATTTGTGTGTTATTTGTGTGTGAGCGTGTTGCTCTTTTTTTCTTCTCTCTCTCTCGCTCTTTTTTTTTTACGGCCAGCTGCTTGCTCCAGGAATTACAACGGGAGAAGATTTAAAGGGCCGGTAACACATTTGATGCATGTAAGACAGACCGCTTGCAATTAGCCTCAAGTGTGGGAGAGAGCGAGGATATTTATGAGGGTGTCTGTCTGCGCGCTGGGGATGGGAGGTGTTCCCTGGCAGATAGCAACGCTCACACTCAGGCAGGGTTTGGTTCAGGGTTTTTTCCCCCCCACCTGTGCCTTGAAATAAAAATAAGTGAAAGAGAGAAGGGATGTAAGTGAGTTCTAAGGGTGCGACAAAATGACAAGGAGTGACAGCACTGGGTCAAATGTGGGGGAAATCAATGAACAGGAAATTACAGCATGACTGTAACCCTTACATTTGCTTATGGAGCCTTTCTGAATGTGAGACCACGACTGCACATGCCCACAAATTTAGTACTGGGGGCAGAGGGGATACCCTTTTACTAGCATTTGAGCCTCGTGTTACAAAGAGACTTCAGTGCATACCACGTGCTGTTGCCAACGTGGAGATTTTGGAATATTTTTTTTTAAACGGCTTACATTTTCTGGCAGGCATTTTTCTCTCTCCGTAAAAGCAATTCATATTGCGTCCTTTTTGAAGAGGACACCATTACCGTCGGGAGGAAGAGCGTAACACCACACCTGGAAGGAACCATCAAAGGGTTTGTAAAATTGAGAGCTAAGAGCGGAACACAACAAGACGAATCACTCAGGGGCGCCAGCCATCAAAGCCCCTCCCTTTCTCTCATTCATCTTCTCGCTGGCCTCCGCTGCTTACCCCCGTGTTTCCCAAGGAGATAAAGGCCTTGCTCTTTTTTTTTAATCTATCCAGAAGAAAACACAAGATTAAACCTTCACCTTCCCATTCTACAATTATCTCCTTAGTTCCTTTTGTCCAGAAGACAGCTTATTAAAAATGCATTATATTCTGCTGTATGAGTGACAGGGAAATATAAAGCTGGCAGTCAGGAGATCCCGTCTATTTCTCAGGATTATCATTCTTTCTTTTTCTTACTTTTTTAGTCTGCCTACTTCTTTTTTTATATTCTGGGGGTAAAATATTTGTAAAACATTATGGAAAAAGCAGAGGCAGCCTTGTAATCTGAAGATGTAGCTTAAAATATTGAGTGAGATTTAGCATAGTAAAAAAGATACACATTGCATTTAGCTGCATTTTCTGTTTCGCTCATGGTCCACTGCAAGCGATCGGTGTGCATTTAACACACATAGCCGTGGCTAATGTGTGTTATGTTTATGCATCCTACACATCAACTTAGGGCATCAGCCACTTCCTCTGTGATCAAGACAAGTGAGCTCACATCAGTCCTACATGGGGATTTAGGGGACCGCCTTGGACATCAAACACAGACCGACAGCCCTGTGTCCCCACGTGTCACGCAACCCCGATGGGGGGGGCTGGCGACCCGCGGGCCGGGCTCAGCGGGATCCCTGACATCCTTGCCGGAGGATAAATCCATCACCCGCCTGCGATGAACACACAAAGAGCGCAAACCAAATATAGTCAAATATTAATGGCGTGTGACACCGCACGCCCCATTGGCCTGGCTGGGCCTAGCATCGCTCCAATTCACTGTCGTGAATTAATAGTATATTTTGCTCTGTGTCTGTCGTTGCTGATGCACCCCTTATTTATGTCTGTGTCCTCTCTGGAAGCAACACACTGATTGGAAGTCTGTGCTGCAGATGCCAGTATCTCCACAAGAGGGCAGTGACGAGTAGATCATAGATGGTTGATTTTCCCATTATGGTTATTGTCTTCTCACTTTTTTTTGTTCTTGATGAAAAACCTAGATTAGTCTTTTGTAAAGTTTCAATAAAAGAGCGTGTACAAACTTTTTGGTGTGTACTGTATAGCTCACTGCAAAATGTATCGCTAACTTCAAAAGAAACCAAATGTGGTGGTGAAGAGATGTTGGGAAATGTTTAGAACATCTCTCTGTACACAGAAGATTAAAAACATGAAAGCGGACCTCATTACAAACACAAACACAAGTTGCTTACCCAAGAGAAGCAGACAGCTAATTAAATTCCCACTGTGACCGAGTTGAAATTGTGCTGAAGGTCTGCTAACTCTCTGCTTCTCTAACTGGGTAAACTGCTGCCTTTTCAAAAAGCTCCTCTAAGATCCTGGTGGAGCTGCTTGGGTTACAGCTTAGCAGCATTCACCAGCTCGTCCTCCGGTCCCCTAAAGCTGGACAGTGGGTCCGATTCCACCTCTCACAGTCCGTCAGCGCATTTTCGCCATGTTGCTGACGGGGAAGCTGCTCGTCATAATTCTTTCGCAAATAGTTTATGCGCCATCAAAAATGAACGTGTGTATTTTAGACTCACACATTCGGTGAACTGGGTCTACTCAAGAGTATTATTTTGCATAAATGTCCTCAGTTTTTGTGTTGAGAGTTGAAACTCTGTCCTACTGGAACTGTCAACTGGCGTATCTCGGTTACAAGGATCATGGATTATGATTTTGTGTTTATGGTTTGTGTTTTTTCCACACACCTGGATTGTTCATGTCCTGTAATATGTAGTCTAAGCACATGGCCGCAGCTCAACTTTGGCACTCCACCCCGCCCCGGTCCTCCTCCTGCTCGTACGTCTGTCCACACTTCTCAGGGTTTAAACCTCTCAGGCATGTTTGTCGTGCTGTCAGACAAACACAGTTTGTGACTGGCCTCACTTTAACCTTGTGGCACACCAAACGGCGGTGGAAGGCTTTGTTTAATGGGGCTCTCAGTGGAGACACTTGTGGAAATAAAATTGTTCGTTCAACTTTTACACTTTTATATGCACAAACCAGCACTAGTCTGCGCCATTTAAGATGGTGGTTCCCAAACGGTGGGTCTGTAGTCTCTGGAGGGTTGTAAGAGGGGTTGAGGTGAGTTATGGGATACTCCACCTGTTATGAGCACTGCACTAGTTCATTCCTTTTTTACTTTCATATATACAGTTTAAGTCAAAAGTTTACATACACCTTAACCAACTCCATTTAAACTCAGTTTTTCACAATTCCTGACATTTAATCCTAGTAAACATTCCCTGTCTTTGGTCAGTTAGGATCATGACTTCATTTTAAGAATGTGAAATGTCAGAATAATAGTAGAGAGAATGATTTATTTCAGCTTTAATTTCTTTCATCATATTCCCAGTGGGTCAGAAGTTTACATACACGCTGTTAGTATTTGGTAGCATTGCCTTTAAATGATTTAACTTGGGTCAAATGTTTCGGGCAGCCTTCCACAAGCTTCTCACAATAAGTTGCTGGAATTTTGGCCCATTCCTCCTGACAGAACTGGTGTAACTGAGTCAGGTTTGTACGCCTCCTTGCTCGCACACGCTTTTTCAGTTCTGCCCACAAATTTTCTATTGGATTGATGTCAGGACTTTGTGATGGCCACTCTAATACCTTGACTTTGTTGTCCTTAAGCCATTTTGCCACAACTTTGGAAGTATGCTTTGGGTCATTGTCCATTTGCGACCAAGCTTTAACTTCCTGGCTGATGTCTTGAGATGTTGCCTCAATATATCCACATAATTTTCCTTCCTCATGATGCCATCTATTTTATGAAGTGCACCAGTCCCTCCTACAGCAAAGCACCCCCACAACATGATGCTGCCACCCCCGTGCTTCACGGTTGGGATGGTGTTCTTTGGCTGGCAAGCCTCACCCTTTTTCCTCCAAACATAACGATGGTCATTATGGCCAAACAGTTCAATTTTTGTTTCATCAGACCAGTGGACATTTCTCCAAAAAGTAAGATTTTTGTCCCCATGTGCAGTTGCAAACTGTAGTCTGGCTTTTTTATGGCGGTTTTGGAGTAGTGGCTTCTTCCTTGCTGAGCAGCCTTTCAGGTTATGTCGATATAGGGCTCGTTTTACTGTGGATATAGATACAAAGTAAATTCACAGCAAAATGACCAGTGTTGATTCAACTCTAGCAGTGTACATATGAGTCTGCTCTGGACAGATTAGGCTCATATGTACACTGTTGGAGTTGAATTAACACTGGACATTTTACTGTGTACTTTTGTACCTGTTCCCTCCAGCATCTTCACAAGGTCCTTTGCTGTTGTTCTGAGATTGATTTGCACTTTTCGCACCAAAGCATGTTCATTTCTAGGAGACAGAACACGTCTCCTTCCTGAGCAGTATGATGGCTGTGTGGTCCCATGGTGTTTATATTTGCATACTATTGTTTGTACAGACGAACGTGGTACCTCCAGGCATTTGGAAATTGCTCCCAAGGATGAACCAGACTTGTGGAGGTCCACAATTTTCTTTCTGAGGTCTTGACTGATTTATTTAGATTTTCCCATGATGTCAAGCAAAGAGGCACTGAGTTTGAAGGTAGGCCTTAAAATGCATCCACGGGTACACCTCCAATTGACTCAAATAATGTCAATTAGCCTATGAGAAGTTTCTAAAGCCATGACATCATTTTATGGAATTTTCCAAGCTGTTTAAAGAATAGAATAGAATAACTTTTATTTTCCTGAAAGGGAACTTCAGTTGTAGCCACCAGCAACAACAAAAAATACTTAGACAGTGGGGCAGACCTACAACACACAAACAAACATATAAAATGTCAATATACAGCCAAACGTCATGATTAAAATAGCCCCCACTGTCCCGAGATGTCCAATGTCATCAACACACAAACTCTGCCTAGGCGCCTCCACGACTTTCCTTCATAGGCTACATGCAGTGTTGCGGTCTCTGTCCACTGTCGAAACGGACCTCAGCCTTCCCAGTCACCGCCTGACTCCTCCGCCTGTATTATCTTCTCCATCCCTGGCTGCCTTTTGAAGATTGCCCGCAGTCCCAAATCAGTCCCGACATCTTCAACTCCGGTGAAGAGCGATGGTAAACTCCGTGGCTGCAACGGACATTTCCCCGCTAGACAATTCGTCAATATTATAAAAACGAGCAGCAGGAGTGCCCCAAAAAATCTCCAGTCCGCTTCCCCGTCCCACAACAGACACAAAAGACAAAAGCCCGACACAACAAAACACATTCAATTTAACTCGAACACAAGAGACAGCTGGACTACATGTCGCCATTACAGCGCCACGTGACGTCAGGCACAGTCAACTTAAGCCTAATTTATACTTACAACAAGTGTCAAATGACGAAAATGATGTATGTATTTCCAACTGAAAAAACTGTTGCTCGACACTTTTTCTCAGTGTCGCGCACCTCTAGAATGTTGTTATGTCCCAGACACCGTCATACTTTGTCGCACGGTCAGAGGTTGTCGTCTCGTTACCATAGAGACAATCGAACCCTTTTACCAAACGTCGTGCGACGCCTTAATTTTTGTCACTCAACACTTGTCGTAAGGGCATACGACGTAGTATAAATTAGGCTTTAGTGTATGTAAACTTCTGACCCACTGGAATTGTGATATAGTGAATTAAAAGTGAAATAATCTGTCTGTAAACAATTGTTGGAAAAATTACTTGTGTCATGCACAAAGTAGATGTCCTAACTGACTTGCCAACACTATAGTTTGCTAACATGAAATCTATGGATTGGTTAAAAATTTGTTTTAATGACTTCAACCTAAGTGTATTCCGACGTCAAACAGTACATACAGTTTATATAGGCCATAGAGCCTTAATACTGCCATTGTAATGATATGATAGCTGGTTTGTATGATCCATTGTACATGGGTGTCTGTCCTTTTGCAGTGACAAATCTTAATCCTAGACTGAATATGAACACGATATTTCTTTCATCAACACACGTCTTTGGCGGTAAATAGGCTGTCCTCTTTGTCCTGCTTTGACCACTCTTGCATTGGTGATCCAATGCAGTTAGTGAAAGTAATATGCAGTGCATGATAATATGTTCAATAGAAAATGGATACTGTTACCATGGGGGTGTTCCAGCTTTGGCCATTGGATCATTAAGAGGAATGATTGACAGACAGAAAACGTGAAATCAATGCATATCTACATAATCAGATAGATTAAGTTGCACAAATCAAATGTGTTGAATTTCAATCTCAGTGATACAATCTTGAAAAATAGTGTCCAAGACGATCAATTTTTTAATGCAGTTTAGAAGTAGTTTGTTTGATATTGATAATGGATTCATCAAAAGAAATGTTTTTAGAAACACTTTTCCAATAATACAATTTGTTATGGTGTGTCTCACCTATGAAATATTTCACCTCTAAATCAGATAAATTAATTTCCGGACCTCTTGAACTGAATAAATACTGTATCATGAACTTCTAGATGTTAATTAGAGATGGTCGGCACCTTTCTTGATTATTTAAGATCTAGTCTCCCCTGATTAGTTTAAAAGTATATATTTTATCTGAATTATCAGATCACATTCATGATGAATGAAAATGTTTTCACAGTCAATGGACTACGTGTTATATAATCACGCAATAGTCAAAGCAATCCTGCTTATTTGCAGACCTAGCGACTGTAGTGATGAGGTGTTTCTTTTTAAAATAGAATTCTTGACTGAATGGGATTATTGATTGGAATGATCTTGATAATCCCTCTGACTTTCTGCCTATTCAAGACTTTTTATAGAAGTGCCTGTAAGCTTTTTAAGCCAATGATGTGTTTTTTTTGATGATCTGATAGTTTTGTGCCTGAGCACAGATATTCCTCTTCAGTATTCTTCTCCAGTATGAAGAAGAATCATTTACTCATTTTAATGTTCCAGCCTGTCATTTCTTTTAGGTAAAAATGAGAAAAAGCTATGCTTTGCTGACCTGAAATTGGGGTTCTATTAAAAGTAGGAGAAAGACTCCTATTTGACAATTTTGTATTATTAATTACACATCATTCATAGAGCCATTCATAGACCCATTAAATTGTTATACCAAACTTTTGGAAGATTCCACAGGCAGGGATTTCTGTGAATTGTCAGTGGCTTGTAACAATTGGAGTGTAACATTAACATAAACAATGTTAATTGCGATAAGTCACAAGATCCAGTATGAGTTTGATGAATATTAACATAAAATAACTAAACTCGCAAATCAGCAGCAATACATTATTTGAAATAAATTGAAATGCAATTGAAATACACAAAAGGTGTGAGAAATTTTACATGAATTCTCCAATGGAAAATTCTGTTTTTCTATTCATATAATTTTTTCCCTTCACACTTTTTTCTTGGCTTCAGCAATGCAGTGGACAGAACCTGTGCTCAGAAATGTATATGCTGGATGATCTGGGGAGCTTGTTAAAATCTAAATGAGGAAACAAGACTGACAAAAACATTGTGTGGGGCAAAGCACAAAAATCCAATTTCCCTCCGTGATTTGTTGTCGAGAGATATAGCAGAAACAGTCATTAGAGCTGTATTTATCCTTAAATGTCCAGCACTGACCCCCAAAGGGATTTTAGAGATTTTTCACAGATTTACTCGGGAATTGTTCTGTGATTCTATTGGTTCTTGCACTATTGTCTTGGGTGGCTATTGACACTGAGGTGCACATGCGTTTGAGACGAACGGGATTAACCAGCTTTCTACTGGGGATCTGGTCATGCTGTACATGCAAAATTGTGGATGCTGCCTCATACATGGAGTCTAATCTGAGCAGTTCCGTCTGCCCAATAGTCTCTGTGCCCCTGTAAGAGAGAAATATATTCTTAAGTAATGGAACAGCTGTGTGTGAATCGGCCTGCTTCGACAGGATTTAATGGACCTGCCATTTTGCGTACCTCTGTAATCTCCACACTGGCTCTAAATAAAGCCCTGTGATTGCACACTATTAATGCATAGGGATTGGCCGCTTCCTGCTTTGATTGGCATGTAATTACAAAGGATTCCATGAAGGAAAGCAGGCGGACAGCACTCTCTCCGTCTCCATAAGGGCTACTGCGCCGACACAGATCCCAGACGAGACGCACAGCAAGGATACATCGCTGGAGAGCGGTGCGCGTTCCCTATTCTGACCTTTGCCCTCCCCGTTTATTTTCCTATGGAGCACGCTGACCTCTGTCTCTCTCATCTGGCAGGTTCTGATGTGCACCAGCAGCTGTGGTCCGCAGGCGAGCTTTAACGAGGGGCCGGCTTGCGAGCACTTAACGTAAATAGCCAGCTAGGCTAAACAAGAAGAAAAAGGTCATATCTTAATGACAGATCTTGTTTTGAGCACAGGTTGTTAAGCGCAGGAAAAGGCCACTCCGTAATCCGAGCTTGTACCCCGAGAAGCGTTTAAACGCGCGGTTTCAACGTGCCCTTCATCCTCACCTTTATGAATGCCCTTGTTTTTGTGATACACTAAATCCTTGCCCTCTCAAGCGGGGGTTTGTAACTTAAAGAATAAAATGAAGAAGGAGGGGGGGGACAAAGTGCTTGCGCTACAGACGGCACGTACCTCATTCTCTCCTTCAGTGAATAAACAGTGACCTGGTTTTGTAGCTCCTTGGGCTCCTGCCTGCAGGCTGGCTGAAAAGCCTTTCCTTAGATAAGGACCTCAGACCCCCGGACGTGAAGAATGTTTTTTTAATTTGGAGCCTTCAGTTCCCCGCCTCCAGAACCCGCTCCGTCTTATTTTCCCAAGGCCTAAGAGCATTTCTGCTTACGATAACGCTCACCTTTTTCGGCAGCATCTGGGGCAGACCCAAAATGGCAATTTTGAACACCTCGGCCCCCCTCCCCGCCGGCGCATTTGCATTCTTCGCCCCTTTTTCCTCGGCTCAGCGATGTCCTTTCATTCTGCTGACATTATTTGAGGGCCGATTGTGCGGCTCAGCGAGATAAGCCTGAACTCTTGTCTGCTGTTTGATCACGTATTCAAAAGTCTGGGTCCGTCCACGACTCTCGCGGCGACCGTCTCCAAGGGAGAGTGTTTTGGACCCATCATTCTCTGCCTCCTTTCTGTGACCCGCCCACTAACTCAGCTTTCCGAAGCCCTCCTATAACATGTCGCTCCATTAGCCTGAAGTCATTACGCGATGGGAAATGCTGGCGATATCTTCACGGGTGACACCACAAGTTTAATTGGCGCGCATATTTATGACACGGACACCGTTGTATGAAAAGCGCGCCACCAGTGAAGTACAAGTCTAATTGCTCCAGGCTGAGCCTATATGCATTTTTATGATGCTGAAGCATTTGTGTAAATCAACTGCCGCTGCCGCGCGTTTCTGCTAATCCATCTGTCCGCCGCTGTGTTTTAGTTCCAGTAGCTCTCTCTCCCATTACCTGCGCACAGAGCTCCACTGCCTTCCCACCAGATTCAGGACGCACTATTCAGTTGCTTATTACGGAAGAGGCGGCAAAACTCCAGTCTTTCGTTCCTTTTTTTTCAAAATTGCCATCACAATGGCTTGCCTGCTATAAACTGAGTGGCGGGCAGTTGTGAATAGCATCAGCGTGAATCACATTTTGTTACAAAGGAATGTGAATGGGTTCGTTACGTGTCATATTTTTTTTTTCTCTCCATAAACTGCACCCACGGCGCTTGAGGGATTGGAAAGCGTGAAAAGCAACAATGCTGTATCCGCCGGCTTATACAGAGCTGTTTGTGATGCAAAATGAGTGACCACATTACAGTAATAAACTTAGTTAATCATAGTTCTGAAAGTGTTGGGACTGGACAATCCTGAAAACCATTTTGTTTCTATTATGCCAAACTAACCAGCGACAACTTTCTCTTCTCTTTGCTGGGATTCTGAGCATTGCAGCGACACTAATTCATTTACCATGTTCTTCTTTTTTCTTCTTCTCATGTCTCAGTTTGTTTTGTTTTCATTTTATTTTTAAATAAAATTTTAAGGTTTGAAAAAAAAACACTTTGGAAAAGTGTATCAGACATTTTTTTTAAAGAGGACATTTACTTAACAAGTGCTTGACACAGCTAAACACTTTCCCTGGGGATTCATCCTTAAGTGCCCCTCTGAATCCTTATAATTAATTTAACATTTTAATTGGATGTGCGTACATGTTAAATGAAAATCTCACAGTAAACTAATGAGCATTTTATATTGACTCAGTAGCCTTTTAAAGTTGTTCATAGTCGAATTTCACAGCTGTAGACTTAACAACTGAAAGGGTGTTTACTGCACATCTTATGGCATATCTTGCACTCTCATAAATTATTTTTTATATTTTTCAGGTCACCAAGAAGGGCTTTGGGAGGCTCCCCATAGCCCTTCCTGGTAATTGAATATGTTATTTTTGTTTCCATTCCTTCATCGGTATATATCAATAATCTAATCTTGGATTGTCTGATTAATGAGCTGTCAGGGAAAACGACTGAAATTGTGCGTACTAGACTAAATGTTTATGCTTCAGTTTGCCATGTAAAGCACCTCAGATAATGTTCTGCCTTCCTCCGATGTGCGTAAATTGGTTTAGCCTCAGCTCAGCGAAAGGTAAGAGAGTCTAAAATAAAATGCAATGATAGCTTCATTCCCAAAGACAATATTTTTCTTCCGTCCGTGCAAAGCCACATGTCCTCTGGGCATTCAAAGTGTAACGTTATGCGTTTGTTATTCATTAATTCCTCATCTGGACTACAGAAAGATTGGATCCAGCCTGCTACTCCGATCCCTACAAAATGAAAGCGCGCTTAGATGGGGAAATTAACTTACGAAGAAAAAGAGGGACAATTTGGCTACGGCGCAAATGAGGTTGCAGAATTACTTTCGGTGGAAATGGGCGCTGAAGGAACAGTGTTTATTGACTTATTTGCTGTGTGAGCAGAGAAAGGAGCTCATTTGTTTTTTGTATATTTTTACTGATGTTGAGCTTGTTGGTGGCTGTGGAGCACACATGTTTCAATGAAACGGAGTTAGGTCTTAAGAGGGAATAGGACTGATATGTAAGATGGGTCAGATGTCAGGTATTAATCAGCTACAACAACTCCTGTATCCCACACATTGTGCTGAATATAAAAACCCTATTGACAAAAACTCCAAGAAAACTCCAACACTCTCAGTAAGAAAGGGTTCCAAAAGGCTCCTCTGTGTCTCCGTAGAGGAACCCGATCTAGTTCAAGGGTTCTTTGTTGGGCAAAATTGTTCATTCCGCGAGCTTTCACATTTTTCACACCTACCATAGAGGGTTCTATAACAAACTAGAAAGGGTTCCCCTATGAAGACAAGCCAAAGAACCATATCTGAACTCTTTTTTCTCAGAGTGAATGCAATTCTGAGAATTATTGTCAAAAATCTTTGAATACGGGAAAAAAGTAGTCCTTATATTAGAACAACAACCGAAGTAGTGGTTGAAATCTTTGATCAATAAATTATTTTAAATCGCACCATTTACAAATAGGTTGTCACTCAGTACTTCATAATGGGCATTAAACAAAAATCAAGAAAACTTTTATTTTTTTGTCCAATGTGGGGAAAAACTTTAAGATAATTTCCTGAAGCGGAACTTGTGGAAAGTGGCAGGATGCAGAGAAAATGGCTTATTAAACACAAATATTGGCCATAATCCAGTTTAGAGATGGGACTTCTAGATTTTAATTTGACAAAAAAAACACAATCCTATATTCCAAGACAAGCGGTCACTAACTGTAGAGGCAATTAATAGCAGCATTGATACCATTGAAGTGTGAACAGAAGGACCAGGAACTGCCTAGATACCAGCCAATTCCATTATAAGTAATGACATTGCCTGTAATGAGTATTTAACACCGTTGCTAGGTGATGAGAACATAACCAGTGTATTTTATTTCACTCTAGTTGGTGAGCTTGTTATTTGAAGATTCACTGCTGGGTGCAGTCAGTAGCTTGCTACACTAGCTGTCACTACTCAATATTGTGGGAGAATTTCGATGCAGGTTGTGGCATTTGTTACAATATTACATACAATAGCCTGATTTTCTCTTTATCAAGTGATCTTTTTCACTAGAACAAGTTGTGGACGAGAAGTGCTGGGGAATTGCCAAACTTTCCCTGGGTTTGGAAAACTCCACGTTTGTGCAGGTTACTCAAGCAGGCTCCCTGGACATGAATGTTTCATTGGAGGAAGCTGAACATCAGAGACGGGGAACAAAGCCACAGCTATACAGCCACGTCTTTCAGCCCTGAGTGCGTTTCACTGAGCCATAACATGCAGGAAAAGGTCATGAATGAAGTCATGAGTTTTCTCAGGTGCAAAGATTAGAATAACTGACAGAAATAGCATAAATCTCTCGCATGGGCCTGAAGCGATGAGTGGAGTCTTTTTGAATTTCTCCCCCATTGATACGTCTTGTGCATTTTATATTTTATTAACATTTTCTTATTAATGTTTGTTCGACTTTTCCCCAAACGACAGCTGTTGTTAAAACTGAAGTTGTTTTTAAAAAGATAAAAATTGAATGCCATGGCGCTGTAATGAATGGAAGCATTTGGCAGATTTGACCTTTCCAGATAGGAGAAAAAGCCAGCAAGTACACTCCAACTGAGAAACAGACAGCCAATCGCATGACCTTTGACAGAAACCCCCTCAGCGCACACTAATATGGTTTAATTAGCCAGATGGGCAATTCATTAAACCTTATGCATTTTCCAATGGAATTAAAGCAGAGGGCCTGTGAATGTAATATGTTTTGGCCGTCTGTTGCCACGTGGCTTTTGCCCTGTCGTAGCCTCTCCATTCCTCCATCATACGGAAGACCGGGAGGAAAAAGGGCAGGAATGCTATTTTGTTTGTCTGCAGGTTCAGTGAAGAGAGTAAAATCAAACAGCAGTGCTAATTGCACAGCTTCCTTCATACATCACTGACTCAAATTTAAATAATTCAACACGACGTTCAAATTTGTTTTGTTAAAATATCCCCAGACACGCCGGAAGAATCAAAGCAGAATTTAAAGTTTCACTGATGTCTAAATGCAACTGAGTAACTCATGAGCTTCAGTCTCTCGCTGGAATCAAGCATTAGGGATACAGTGAGTCACACTGTATAAAATCAGTTTCATCAATATTATCACTCACAAAATAAAAACTTAGCTGGCTAAATTTGAATATTATAGCCTATGCAAATATCATAACCTATCCTTATCTTATCCTTAGGCATACAATAAAATATTTACCAAGGAATCTTGAGATAAAGGTTACGTGGAGAACTAATATATATTCAGACCACCGATCTCATTTGTCATTGTATATAAAATGCAGACTGGCCATATGCTAGCATGGAAAAGAAAGACATTTATGACACATTTACATTGATTTATTTTCTTCTTTGTGTATAACATATGCCTAGGCTTTGATGCATGGATAAATATGTGAGCGGTTTGTACTCACGGCACTGCTCTTTTCCACAAAGCCCTCCAGCAAGTGTAGCCACTAGCCAGCATGGCATATAGAGCAGAGTGGCATGAACTGGCAAACATCACTGTCTGGAACACAATATTTAAGCCACATTCCAAATAAGAAACAAATTGAGTGGTGTTTTCCTTCATTGCGAAAACTAAACTGCTACTGATGTAGAAACACTGCATTGTACATTATTATTGTTATTATTATTATTATTTTATTGAATATGAATAGTAATGAGCATTTGCAATTCACATAGCATCTCAAGAGTAGAAGCACTGATCTAAGATCTGTCAATATCCTAAACTTACTCCTTATGCATTATGACTAAAAGGCAAGACTGGCTCTCGATCAGGACTGGTTCTGCTCTGAGCCCCTCTCCTTCTCCCGTCCTGCTCCTAAAACAAGCTCTTCAAAACCTCTAACAGTGCCTACCTGTGTGGAATAAACTGCTCGGAGGCATCTCTCAGTGAGTAGCAGTCCTCTGGGGCCAGTTTCTCAAAACATTATCATTTGGCATTTAGGCATTTGGCAGACGTTCTTATCCTGGGCACCTTGTAAAAAAAATCTTTCACTTTTTTACATGACGTTTTGTTGTTGTCACTGTATTAATAAACCCCCCCCCCCCCCCCCCCCTCTTTGTTTTTCATATCCCAGTGCGTTCTGAACAACGGCACAGCTGTGTTCTATGTGCTTTCTGACTTCCTGGAGCTTGGGGGGGTCTCGGTTACACTGATCCCCCTCATGCTTGATATTTGGAACATTGGTCACTATGGATCTCCGTGCAGGAGACCGGGTTGAAAGAAAGGCAGATTTTGGATGAGAGCATGGATCAATCCGCACCAATCCACCCTCTCCCTCCCTGTCTGCTCATTCCCCTGGATATTCCACAGAGATGCTCTGATAAGCCAATGAAGCACACTGGCAGCGACCCTCCTCAAAGTGAGAGAGACACAGAGAGAGGGGGGAGAGGAACAGAGACGGTGAGAGTGAGAGAGAGAGAGAGAGGACATGAGCAGGAGAGGTTTAAATAATGAGAGAGAGGAAGGTTTAAATAAAAGTATATATATAATATATATATATATAAAGAGAGAGAGAGTGAGAGTGTGAGAGAAGGGAGAGGGAGAGAGAGTGTGAGAGAGGGGAGAGAGAGAGAAAGAGTGAGAGTGTGAGAGGGGAGAGAGAGAGTGAGAGTATGAGAGGGGAGGAAGAGGGAGAGAGTGTGAGAGGGGAGAGAGAGAGGGGAGAGGGAGAGAGTGTGAGAGGGGAGAGAGAGAGGGGAGAGGGAGAGAGAGAGAGTGAGAGTGTGAGAGGGGAGAGAGAGAGGGAGAGAGAGAGTGTGAGAGGGGAGAGAGAGGGAGGGGAGAGGGAGAGAGAGTGAGAGTGTGAGAGGGGAGAGAGAGAGAGGGAGGAGGGGAGAGTGAGAGTGTGAGAGAGGGGAGAGGGAGAGAGAGAGTGAGGAGGAGGGAGAGAAATGCTGTTTCTACAGACATATCAAGGAGAGAGCTCACTTTCAGTATACCCTACAATACAAAAAACCTCCCAACACTCTCATGCGGAAATGCCCACCTCACTCAGCCTCCTACTCTCATTCCACCCACATATATTTCAATTGCACTTGTTGTCAGGTGGAGCTTAAACAAATCCCCACTTGGTGTCCGAGTCGAGTGCTTTGGTCGCTTGAGGAATGGGTTGTTAGGGACTATCTGTGCAGTAGTGCTAGAAAACTCTCTAGGCCTTGACCCCGCCATGAGACTCCCTCTCTGTGTATAACCGCTTTCTTGGTGCCGATGCGCTTCCCTATTTCTCCCAGATGAGCACAAGCTGCAGTGCAAAAATTGAATAAAACAATAACAACGCTGGCTAAAATCCAGTAAGTGGAAATAAATTGGGGTTTTCTACAAGGTCAAGCAAGTGAATCTAATCCCCTTAATTAGAGAAAAGCAACCACTCACTTTTTCTCCAGTTGGAGAAATCTAGGACAGTCAAATAACTCCATATAATCAGATTGAAAACAAAATAAGAATATAAATGTCCCTCGCCACTAAAAGGATTGCTGGCTGCAATGAATGGTAGGTGGCTTTGACTCACACAATGTCCATTATCTTTAGCCAAATGACCAACAAACTCATCATGATACTATAACCTGGCGATATCAATCTCTGTCCATTTACACTTTGACAAAACAATCAAATATCCTTCTAACCACTATCTTTTGTGGGGGGATGTTCAGAGTTCAGGTTTAACAATAACTGTTGATTTACAGCATAGGTTGCTTTGGTTTCGTATTTTTTAAATTTCAATAATTATTATCAAATATTTATTTTGTCGAGCCCCAAAAAGGACCCATGCACAGCAGTCAAATAAATAAATGTCCCGCCTGAAGATGTCAAATTCTACCAGGGAAACATCGAAAAAATAATCGAAAGCGGAATAACATGCTGTAACACAGGGGGCAAATAATGGGTTGTGTCTCAAATGTGTACGTTGCTCCTGAACACATTTAGACTAATGACCTGATCAAATGCAGTCCAGTCCAGTAATGGCTTCTGTACAGCCGTGAGTGAGGAATAGCAACAGTCATGTGGTTAATAGGAGAGCGGGATAGACTGAGGCAACAGCGCTTCAATAAAAAGGCAATATACCAGGACGAGCGAGGCGACCGGCAACCTCGCTCGTCCTGGTATATTGCCTTTTTATAAGGGGAACGTGAATAAATGTATTGATGACTGTCATCCATAATCTGTCACTCCCTTGTCACCGCGTGACGGAAGGAAGGAGCGAACATAAAGCAACAATAACCAAACAAAGCCGGAGACATCGCCCTCACCATCAAGCCTTCCAGAGGATCTCTGCCTCCTGGTTTCTATGGAAACTGAAGGCCTTTAAAGGTCCCCGATCTCTCGGCAGAATGTTTTTTTTTCTGACACTCGCGTGGCTGTCTCACTCTCTGGGCTGCGGAGGATGTGTGAATTCAGGGTCTGTGTTTACAACAAATAATGCAATCAGTTCTGCCAATTTCTCTTTGAGAGTACTTTTATTTTATGAACAGTCAGTGTCTCATAAATGTCTCAGTGTAACCAGTGCAGTGTATAGCACTACATTTCCTTCAAGCTGCGACTGAATCATGTACAGTACTATGTAAGGCTTTGTATGGCAAAAGGCTAAATACTGTAGCGTTTATTTATGAACTGGTATTATACTATAACTAATGTGGGCAACATCCTGATTGGCACTGAATATGTCCTAGACCTTACAATTTGACTTTTGTTCTCTTAACAGTTCTTGGGGGGTTTACTGCACATTTGCTACAATTATTGTTAAAACTGCATACAAATTGTACATTAGCTTAATGAAGCTGAATTTGTTGAATGTTTGGTGCTTACACACAGCAGTAATTGCTCTTGATTTAGATTCTGGCAAGTCAGAATTTTTCCCCCAGAAAAAACATTATTTCGGCGAAATAATGTGCAGCTGCTGCTTCTGGAAAGCTATTAAAGAAGTGGCTAGACAACCATAGAAGAAGAAAGATACATTGTCATTTGAGTTGTGAGCACCCATGCAAATAAACGTCTTTGACACAAGTGGAAGATGAGGAGCTCATTGAACCGTGGCAAAAGAATGAATGGTTTTTGATCCATCTTTAGAGACCCACAATGACAAACAACAAAAACAAGGCCAGTTGAAAGGAACAGTGGGCTGATTTGATAAAAATGGTCAATGGCTTTGTCTTTCCCGGGGAGAGCTTGGCAATATTTTTCAGTAATTCTAGTTTCATACATACTATGACTCCCCTGATTTTCAAAGATTGCATCGTGTGTCAACCCCAACTCCCAGCGATTCTGCAGAAGGAAACTTGTAGTGTGACGGGTGGACTCAAAGAGCACTTGCTAGTGATTTGCAATGATTGTACCATTTGCTCTAAGATTGTACACATGTAAAGGTGGCCATTACTTCTCATGATTCAGGAGGTGGGGGGAGAACTTGAAAAAATGTTTTGTACATTTTACCATTGTGGAACAGGCTGACCCCTATGCTAACAGGTACAGTGCTTAAAATAAAAATTAATAAATCAATCCAATTTTCAATCAAGTATTCCAAGGAGAAGAAATTTTTTTTTTTGAATCTCTCCATCTTGACAGCCAGCCTGCTAAGTAGCCTGTGCTTCTGTCCGCCTTTCCCTTCATTCGGAGGAGATTCAATCTAAGCCTGAATATGAGGCGGTAACAGACGCGCGGGACTTTAAATAACATCCGTGCTTGGAGGCAAACTCCAGAGGTCTGAATGCTGTGTGTGTTCCCTTCTCGCTGTCATGCAGGTCTCAAGGACATAGCCAGACCTAACAATGGGGAATGAAGAGCTTGTAGTTTTTACAGCTGTCTGGCAGTATGTCACCCATACACGTCCGGTTCTACAGAAGACACGGCATGCGTCACAAATCTGTGTGTGCATGTGCACACGCGTGTGTACGCGTTTGTGCCTCTGTCACTCCCTGTCGGGATTTATGGAGGAGAGTTGCGGAGAAACATTTATAGATCAGCAGCTTGGAATCTCATCACCATCACAAACGGCCGCAAACGAGCGAGCGCGGTGGCGCAATAACTCAACACAGCTCATTCTGCGCAGCACTGGAAGCCACGATGGAGCCATTTTGGAGATGGACGCTGGCTACTTGGCACTTCTGGGGATTGAGAAACTCTCCTGATAGTAATGGAATAAATTAGAGGCTGTTTCACAGTTTCGCTAAATGCATTTACCTGAACATCTCATAGGAAAAGTGCAAAACACACACACAGTAACTACAGCGGTGGAGTAGGCTAATCTATTACAAAAAAGTCCCAATGATTTGCGTGAACTCGAAAATAGCGTATATGTTTTATCAAACGTTGAATCTATTTAAAGTTCTAATTATCACCGGCTCTGAGAAACCCACTGAAGGGAAAAAAAAGTGCCTGCGAAATATATTTTTATATAATTTATAATATATTTTTTAATTTTCATAGTTTTTTTTAGATAGTAACAATGTTTAGCTAAAAAAAAAGACATCCAGCTTAGTTTGTTTTAATTGGCTAATCAGCCCCACGACACCTCTGTAGCTTTATCAGGGCTGATTGAGTGTGATCATATAAGAAAAGATGGATTGCCACAGTGTTTCCATCACAACAGGTGTTATAAAATGAAATAATGGAATTATGTATTGATTTTTTCAGTGGTTTCCAACCGCTACAAGACAACGTGTTGTAAAATACATTCTATTGGTAATATAATAATCCCACTGAGGGCTTTATGTAGTCAAGTGGAAGCTGGTCCATTATGTATAAGGCTCACTGCTATCGTACATTTGACTATTTGACTGCAGCCACGCACGGATTTTAAAACGCGTCTGAACATGTCTGATTCCGTGCCTGGTGGCGGAGAAACTGTGACCATGTGAAGAGCTAAAGTGCTTTTGAGTTGTGAGATTAGATTTACAGTGTACCGTCTGTTCAGCTTCGAGAGGATCCGCAACAGCGTTCTTCCATATTACATCCCATCGTCTTCCAGTATGAATCCATAAAGATTCAAATGCCTTAAACTTGTTTGATAGCCGCTGTAATCCCTTCGTGTGAGCTGTAAAGGTTTCAGCCGTCTGGTTTCAGATGTGTATTTTAAGGGCGGCCCTCCTGTGGCGGATGCCTGGATTGAGGGCACATTCACGTTTACCGTTATATCGCACATAAGTCATGGGCATCGTCTCGTAAAATCTTTATCTGTCTAAAGGCTTCAAAAGAAAGGATGCTTATGTGAGCCCTTGTAAAAGGTATCGGCGCAGACCCGGTGTTGTCTCAAGGTTTCTGGGATTGTGTGGAGGCGATTGGGGGGGGGGGGGGGGGTTGGCCTTGCAGGTGTTTGAATTCCATGGCCTTAGTGACTGTTCCGAATCCCTGTCCATCTGTTACTATTACTATTCTCTCTCAGGGACATCTCGCTTGCTCTCTCTTCCCTCTCTCTCTCTCTCTCTCTCTCTCTCTCTTTCTCTCTCGCTGTCTCTTTCCTCTTTCTTGACCCCCTCCTCTCTCTCTCTCTTTCCTCTCTCTTGCTCTCTGTTTCCTCTTCCTCTTTCTCTCCCACCCTTCTCTCTCTCTCTCTCAGGGACATTTCTCTCTTTCTCTCCCCCTTCTCTCTTCTCACTCAGGGACATCCTTCTCTTTTGCTCTCTCTCTCTCTCTCTCTCTCTCTCTCTCTCTTTCATAGGGACACTTAGAAATGGCTACACACACACACACCCAGAACGAATTTCTAATTTAAAATCAGCTAGTCAGCAAAGAACCTGACACGGCCCCAGCTGCACCTGCTCGTAAAATATTGTGAGCAGGACTCACCTTCAGTCCTGCTTCAGGGGCCAGGAGGTCCCACCCGGCAATCAGCTGGTCAGCTCAGGTGGCCGTAAATTCTGCTGGGCACGCTATGATGGAAGGAGGCTTCCTGCCTTGGCTTAAATATCAAGGACATCCAACGGAGAGGCTGATTGATTCTGCGAGCCACGACTAGACCTTTGACAATTTCTCCAGGAAAGGCAACAAAAAAGAAAAAATCCTCAAAAATGTATTATATGTATTTGTTTTTGTATATATATTTGTTTATCCTATGGCGTGGGCCCTGTTAAGTGACACAGATTTTTAAAAGTTTTGTTGGATGTAGGTAACTCTGCCTCAAATGAGATGATGGCGAGCGTTGTAATTGTGGATGTTTCTCATGTCAATGATGGTAGTGTCCTAAAGGAACACTGTAGAAAAACTAAAATGGTAAGTGATTGGTTGGACATCGAAGGTCTACTAACTTTCCGTGTGCTCCATACATCAAACTGAACATTGCCCTAAAGAGTTACTGTATATAAAAATACTTGTTGATTCTCCAGAAAACAGTCTCACCAGCCCTTGAAGTTTAACTGGTAAGATGCATTTTTATTTGACTTGCACACAGGCAATAACAGAGCTTCATTTGACAGAAATATTGAAGCAGGATGAATTCACTCGGAATTGAATGATGTTGCTTTTTCCAGGTTGGAACGATTGAGAACAGAATCCATCAGTGCACCAGCCAGGTAATCTTAGAAATTATAGGAGAATTTATTTTGTTTTACCTACAGAAACATGACACAAAAGGCCCATTTATAGAATGTAGAGAGTGAGCTTAAAGCATACATATGTTGGCAGCTGTACTTGTTCTTCACAGAGAAAGCTTTTAAAATATTCAAATGGCATGAGATGAATTATGCATGGGAAACCGTAAAACAACACAATGTGACTTTATATCTGGAATGTTCTTGTGCTCATGTCAATAGCTCTACTGGCTA
Source organism: Synaphobranchus kaupii (assembly GCA_029718625.1). Lineage (NCBI taxonomy): Eukaryota > Metazoa > Chordata > Actinopteri > Anguilliformes > Synaphobranchidae > Synaphobranchus > Synaphobranchus kaupii. The sequence continues at coordinate 1,040,647 of CM056383.1, read as the reverse complement.
GGGCTGAATGAGAAGTGTGAGATTTTATGTCCCGTACCCCCCACCCGCCCCACACACACACATAATTCTCTACAGTGTGTTCAGAGAGGCGGTTAAAGGCCACAGGAAGGCCTCACACTAAGTGTTAATTGCTTCCCTTTGGAGTGTGCCGTTCTGAATAAAAGTACAAGTTAATTGAGTTCATTTAAAAAAAATTAAAATTCCAATTTACTGTGAATCTCATCAGTCTTTCTCACTTTTTGCTGATGTACAATAGTATCAATGAAAAAATTACACAGTATTAATCCAGGGGAGTTAAACCGATAATGAGGATTATGTGAGAGTCCAATTAAAATTGCCAATATCGTCAATCTCTTGGAAGCCAATGTCATTATTTCCATACGTATTGGATTGACATTCCCAGATAATTAATTCCACAGTGCATTTGCAATGACGAGGCGCATATCTTTCATCCGAACTCAGCGCTGTGTAGGCTGTGTAGTATGCCGTGCCCTTCATCTGGCTTTCTAAATGGGGAAAAGGAAGACTAAAACATTACCTAAATGTTTTTAATTTGTTTCATGAGCGTGGATATTTTCTGTAGCTTTGAAATGAGTAAATTCAGACTGCTTGCAGTATGACTGTGAGGGCAGTGTTGTCTCTGTTTGGGGAAATATCCCTCAGTCTGACGATTCAAACCGGCTGGTCTCGCTCGCTGCGGGTGTGATGTTTCGCCTGACCCCACGGAGAATATAAGTAAACTCTAGCAGCAGGCTGCGAATGGTGGGTTGGAGACGGTAGATGGTCACGCATGGCCGGGTGAGACAGTGACAGATGGGGTGTGTCTCACGGTATAGGGGTCACCCGTGACCAGCCCTTGCCACCGCTTCCCACCCTGCTGCCCTTTGCAGACTGGCAGAGAGAGAGCGAGAGCGAGAAACGCCCCATATCTCAGCCACGAATCACAGGGCACAGCCAACATGGCCAGCAACTGGTGGCCGCTGATAAAGTGGGGTGTCCTTGCAGGGTGTGGCTAGAATAAAGAGCAGGAGGTGCCCCCTCCCCCCCCCCATCACATGCTTCAGAACTCCCTAAGTGAGGAGGAAGAGCGAGGAAGGCAAGTGTGGTTCCCCATTTTCCTCATCGATGAGACATTTTGAGTTTCACACCATGATGCGCTCAAGATGTACTTGACGTGTGGGTTTATAGGGGCACTAGGCCTTTAGAGTTCACCCACAAACAGGAAACCATTGTCTTTGCAAGAGGACTGACTCAGCAGCTGTAAACGAGGCATCAAAAGCAAGTGAACACAGCACACTGATACCCTGCTCTCTGCATGTCCCAAGTTCTGCGCAGGAAGCCCTCCCACTGCACCCAGTCTAATCGTGATGATTATGTTCGTACAGTTATGATAACTCCGATAACTCTTAAACTAGTTTTCTTCATTTAGCGCTCAAGTGCAGCCGCGGCCGCATGGGAGAAGGTGTCCAAGAAGAAATGTTCATCAACTTGTGCTCTTCGCTTTTTAGACAGTTTGTCTCCCTTCCCATCCTGCAGCCGCCCTTGCCCTCGCCCGCCTCATGATATTTCCATTTTTCTCAGACTTGATGAATGGTCCCGTGCAGCTGTCAGCGTGGGGCAATTTAATGCTCCCTATATTCACACTTACATGCCTGCAGTTTGTTGATGCTCCGCTGTAATAATCGTGATAAAAAAACAATAACACTTTAGGCAACGTGGCACAACTGAACATTTATTCTTTCGCACGCACACGCACAAACACACACATATGCACCCACGCGCGCGCGCGCACACAAGCGCGCACACAAACACGCACACAAGCATGCACGCACACGCACACACACACACCACACATGCATGCGCACACATGCACACATACACGCACGCACACAAGCATGCACGAGCACACACACACACACACACACACACACACACACCACGCATGCATGCACACACATGCACACACACGCACACACACACACACACACACACACACACGCACACACACACACAAATACAGCCTACTCAATTTAATATTTTTTGGACTGGACATGGAAATCATGTCAAAGCATTTAATTTTTTTTCTGGCTGTCTCTGCTTTAGAGTTGATTGATATGAAAACATATTCACCATGATTCTATGTATGCAGAGGCCATAAGGTATAAGCTGCTTTATATGCCATTGAAAATAACCGAGATGCTGAAAATCTAGCTGAGCCCATAACAAAAGGGCAACTATCACATTGAGTGATCCATAGGTTTCTTCACAACTAAATATTGGCAATGAGATGCAAATTATTCATTCAGACAAGGAACAAATAAATAATGTACAGTAAGCAAATAACTCAATGTAAAAATCAAGACCAGTAATCATTGGTTTAATTTTCCTTTAATTGCATGGTTTCATTAATCAATGAAACCTTTTTTTAATGAATGACTTATTGTCATATTTCCTTTCCATGATTTAATGACCAGTACACATGGATGAAATATGAACACGTTCATGTTTGGTCACGGCTTGCATTTATTGTAGCATCTACATCCATTGTGTTATATTGACATGATTTAATGATTTTAGTTTGTTTATATTCAAAATAAAGGCTATAATTTTGGAACTCAAGGTTTCTACTGAGAGAAAGAGAATAGGTGATGTAAAATTGAAAACTGAAGCAGGTCACACTTATCAGCGACATTGTGGATGCTGCCCTGTATGTAAGCAGTGACCAACCATTAATGCATGCATTCCAGTTTATTCTGGTAACACAATCTATTGCTGTGGAAGGCAAAAACACATTAGTGGTCCTGAATGGTCACAATGGTTAATGGTTAAAAGTTGTTATTTATTGGGTTTATTCCAGAAGTCAGAGTCAGCAGCCATGTCTGTGCACTCACAAGCCTTGGGTTGTCCAAGAGATCTATATGGTGCGAGGATTTACATTATCGTCCACAAATCATACATATTGATTCTTGTTACCAAGTGAGAGGGATGAACCGTGTCGTTGCACAGCATGTATTTGGCTTATGACTGAGACGTTTTCTGTGACACACACGGGTTTCTTTCCAGAGGGTATTAAAATGTGATTCTAATTGTTTCCCCTTTGTTGGGTACATTGCACTTCCTGTTGCGTCCAGCATATTTATGAATAGGACATTCCCTTTGAGGAAATGTTGAGGATGAACCGTGTCCATCCAGCCATTTAGCTCTCTTGAGTAAAGTTGTCCTTGCGGAAAATGTGGTCTCCGTTTAACGTGTTCGTGTGGCTCATACTGAACCATCATCCGTCATCCGTGGTCCGATGGGATCTGTCAGCTAGTCGATGATGTCACTTGCTTCAATAGTGGCGCTGCATGGTCGAGCATGGCAGATTGAGGATCATATATTCCACACTGACTACAGGCCATGACCCCAGTATATACACGTGCATGTACTGCTCTTAAAAAATGTAGAACTGCACCTGCAGCAAATCCCAAGTTTAAAAACATATCACAACAAAAAATGGATCTGTTCTGATTCAAAACTGAATAACTTATTTAAAAAAAGCAATTTTCTCTTAGTTATTCAAAAAGAGAAAATATGAAAAAAAGGACAAAATATTAACGCATGCTTACAGGCTCGTGTTCGTCGCGGAAAAGGTTAATATTACTTGGAGGTGACTTGTGAGGCAGGCGTGCCTGCTAGACTGTTCATATACTACTCAACAAACACATCCAGGCATTTCCATACAAGCAAACAGCCAGAATCAATAACTGTAGATGAGAATCATGAGTCTCTGTTTAATGCAAGATAGTGAGATTCAGCCTGAAAGTCAATGAGAATCTTATCGAACATCTTGAACAGAAACTATTCGTCCTTGTTTTCTTACACCCACCTCTCTCACTTGTAACTGTGGACTAAGTGTCCAGCATGATATACAGAGACAAAAGAAGAAGCAAGAAATAAAGAGTGGTTTATTGTCAAAGTGATGACATCCTAGAGGGGCTGTATACCTGGTACAATAGCATGAAGATCACATCTGACATCACTAAATGCCTACATTTCAGTTCATACAGCATATCCACATAAGTAAGAGTCTGTAACCTTCTCTGTTGTCAGACCCCTATCTACAGTATATCTATATTTATACATACATACATACATACATACATACATACTGTACATACATTGCATCCAGATATCTTCTTTTTTTTATTAGTCGAGCCGCCTCTCCGTGGTTCTACAGGTCAGGTAATGAAAGAACAGATATTAAATATTCTTTGACACGGCCTCTTTCCCGTCTTCTCCACAACACGTGCGTTCGTCTCTCCTGCATTCCCCCTGATGATGTCACAGAGCCTGTTGTGAAAAGTACGAGCCTGACATTAATTAAGTTTCATTGTTTTCAGGTCCTTTGAAGTGTGGCTATGAAAACCTCTCCTCTCCCGACTGAGCCCATCTGCCTTTTCAAGATCAGCAAACGGGCGTTGGAGAGGAGACTGATATTAAAGAGTGTCTAAAAACCGAGAGAGGGGAAAGAGGATGCATGTATGTGCACCCTGTAAAACGGCAGTGTAGTATAATGGTTAAGGAACTGGACTTGTAACCGAATGGTTGCAGGTTCGATTCCCAGGTAGGACACTGCCGTTGTACCCTTGAGCAAGGTACTTAACCTGAATTGCTTCAGTATATATCCAGCTGTATAAATGGATAAATGTAATAAAAAAAGTTGTGTAAGTCGCTCTGGATAAGAGCGTCTGCTAAATGCCTATAATGTAATGTAATGTAAAACGAGCATTCTTGAACCCTTGAATTGGTAGCAGAATTATGGAGAGGTGTTTCAAAACACTGTAATGCTGCTGGTGTCTTGAAACACCTTTCTCAGAGTATAAAAAATATCTCACTTGGTAGCAATTAAATTTTAACCTAACAGCACAGGATGTGTGGTAAAATAAATTGGCATCTACGTAATGAATCATGAATAATGAATATTCATCTGAGTGCTTCATTGGCTGATTTTGAAACTTGCTTATTGCTTATAATTAAGTGTTTTCTGTATTTCTGGGGGTATATAATGTTTTATTTACAGTATCTAAGTATCTTCAGTTTCTGTGTATTCACCAATCATGGACTTCCAACATTAACTTTGAGGAGCTCTGTGCAGGTGTCATAAAGTTCGAAAAGAGTATTTGAAAATCATATGCAAAGACAATTTTACCGTGGGGTTTCATACACATCTGTATGAAAAATATATTGGCCAATATACAGTTGCTACTTCACAAATATTAATGAGGCTAAAAGACAGTGTTGTGATGGATGCTGTCTTCCAAAATGTTGGAGGCTTTTCAGGACCTTGGACAGCAGCGGTCTCATCTACAGACATGGACACTGGGGGCCCTATCTTGGCGATCTTGGCGCTTAGTCTAAGCGCATGGCGCTAAGTCCATTTAGGGCGTGTCCAAGTCCACTTTTGCTATTTTAACGGCGTGTTTTTTTGGCGCTAAGCACGGCGCATGGCGCAACTGGGCTGAACCTAGTCGCTTCATTAATTATAGGTGTGTCTTGGGCGTGACATTCAATAAACCAATCAAAATGTCATATCCCATTCCCTTTAAAAGCCTGCTTTTCCACCTTGGCGGATTGCTTATGATGGCGAAACAGACATGCTCGTGCGTGTTTAGTGTGATCAAGGAATAGGCTAAATGGAGTATGATCAATATTATTCGGACTAACCATTAGCCTATGAGTTCCCGGTAATTCCAGACAGGGCTGTTATTTTACAAAATATGTGCGGTTAAATTTCGCTAAAAGGACCTGCAACAGCTGAGAATAAGCTATCAATGGCTTCAGTCTCACCTTAGAAAACGCCAAATTAGCCTGCTTGTTCAGCGAATTTCGTTTGATTATGCAATGAAAGTGTCAAACATCAAGTTCAAGCTTCATCCAAAGTGCATTAGGCTACCTGCATAGTAGGCTAATATTGATTAATAACATACATACCGTTGTTTTGCCTTAATGGTGACACTAAATAGCCATACAATAAAGCTGTCAGGTTCGCAACCCATAAGTTCACGCATATTTCCCCTTGTTTAATAATGTCCTGTTTATGGAAATGTGACCAACCTGTTTTACTCGTAGCGTAATCCTTTAAAACAATCCACTTTCCCATGAAGACCGTTAAACGTGCGACTTACAGCAGGGGAAACAGAACATGCAGCTCACGTGCAGAGAATGGCATTAAAATTAATTGTGAATTAATTGTGTAACTTGCTGCAAATTTGTTTTAGTTTCTAATTAGACGCTTAGTTCTCTTTAAAATCGTTTTGTTCAGTTAAGGAATAACGGGTGAAATCAGCTGGGTTTTAAACGGTGAGAGTATGGAAACGTGGTCACTGTAATTTAAAAAAATATGAAGGACGAAGAATAGCTAAGGTTACAATTTAGTTAACATGGTGACATCTCCGTTTTTTAACCATAGGCTATCGAAAAAAAACTTATGCACAGCGATTCCGCTGTAGCCTAGGCTATTTGAAAAACAATAAATGCAATATTCACTGGACAAGGTTTTGAACTTTTTTCAGTCACAAACCATTCTATTTACTTACAGGCTGTATTCACAGATAAACAGAGCTGTATTGTAATGACATCTGAAGCGCATTTTCAGAACTTAAATGTCCGTCTATTGCCGTGCGCGAGTTTTCCATTGAATGACAATTCACGCATTAGGTGCAAAGACAATTCGCGCATTAGGCTTGATAGCTATAGGTGTTATCAGCTCCTTTTTAATGGATAGCCATTGTCCCGTACCATCGCACATCGCCTGGATGTTGATGGAGTGGGCTGAGAGCAATGTAATGTGGCATTGTTTCCCTTCGCTGATGGAAAGGTATGTGGACCTATGGAACCTTTTATTATTATGCATTTTTGATATAGCCTACACAATAATAATATTTCACATTATGATCTAGATATTTTAGTCATGCCTGTGCACGCCCCTGAGTGTAACAGACAGGAGGGTATGCGCGTTGTGCACACGCCTATGTAGACGCACTTATATGCGCCGTTAAAATAGCATGTAAACAACTGCGACATGACTTTAGACCAGGTTTGTGGTGGTTCTAGCGCAAGCGCTTTCTGCTGGCTCAAGATAGCAATACGCCAAAAAGAATCCTGGCCACTCCTCATCTTAAGACCAACACGCCCAGTTCACTAATGATGGCGCAAGAGTTACGCCGTCAACATGCTAGTTTGACGGCGTAAGCGTTAGGCGCTATTATGGACCTAGCGCCGGGTGTAAGATAGCAAAGACACTTGCGTTTGCGTTAGCGCCGCTTTGCGCCGGGTGTAAGATAGGGCCCTGGGGGCTCAGTGATTATCATCCCACTGTTGTTCCTTGCCGATCTCAGGCCTTGGATAAAGCCAAGGTATTCTGTGGCTTTGGTAAGAGGCCCTCCAACTCCTTCCTCCTCTTTTCACTGTTTGAAGGGTCCTCCTTGCCTAAAAGGGCCCTCCTGTTAAGCACTTGTTTTTGTGTAGGATTTACTTTGTGTGTTTTCTGTTTTTCTGAACCCAAAAAGCAGGGAGTAACGTGACCATTGGCTTATTAACAATCTTGTATTCTCTGATCTCTTATTCTCACCACCTGATATGTTGGCCACACCCATCATGGTGGCACAAGTGCATTCTGGGTATTATGTAAATTAGAGCCACCCCCAAGCAAGTCGTTTTGCTTGTTTTCTTCATCAGTTATTTGTTTCCCTGCAGTTTGCTTGAATATCCCGGTACAGCGCTGGCCTTTCCTTAGTTAAAGCTTTCTGTCACAGCTCTCTGTAAGCTTCACAAATGAGATGTGCTACTGTCTCTAATTAAGCCTGAAACAGTGCTTTCATAGTGTTTCAGTGGAAAAGGCACTGTCACATTCACAGTGTGAATTTTTGATTTAAAAAAGAATTTTTTGTCTAAGATCAAAGTTTGCTTCCGAGAGGCTACCAAAACAAAGATTATTAACAATCCCTCCTTTAGTTTTTACACTTTTAAGAAAAAATACACTTTCAGTATTTTTTTTCGTGCTTATTATATGCTCCTCTGAAAGATTTATTCCTCTAATAAGAGAAAAATAAAGCAGAAGCCATTTCCAGTGTCAACAACATTATTCTTCTGTGAGTTATACTTTTTTTTCCTTCAGTGAGAGAAAGGGGGAGGGGGAGCGAGGGGGGGTTACTTTATTAAAAAATACGTAAGAGAAATGCTTAGCCAGACACCTACTGTATGTGGCGGTGAACATTCTGTACATCAGGCCCTGATTCCCAGAGCAGCTTTGCTGGGGGAGTGCAGCCCATATCTTTCCCTGGCCCCAGCTAAAGATCCCGGGGATTAGAGGAGATGGGGATCACTCAGCTCACAGCTCCATTACATTGGCTGGAGTCATTATATTAGCGGCGAGCGGCCCCCATGCCCGGCCCCTGGAGTGGTGCGGGGATGAGACCCTGCAGAGAGAGGGATGGCATGTGACTCATTCTGATCCATACATGTGACAGGATGATGAATAAGCTCCCACGGCCTCGGGGACAAACCCCGCCCCCCCCAGATGCGCATGGGAGTTTCGGCTCAAGCTTTTCTTCTTTTCCTCGTTTATTTCGTGGGTTTTTTTATATTTGGTGATGAAAGCAGTCGCCTGTGTGTTAAACGAATGCCCACGAGGGGCTTCAGTCCAATCCAAACATCAGAGTCCCGGAGCCCGTGGTCTCAATTACAGCTCGCCTTCTCTGTGACACCGCATTTGTCTGAGAACTTGACCTTTGCCTGAAGGCCGTGGAGAAGCTGCATTTTCCTTCCCCATTGGGCCAACAAAAATATATTTTTATATATGCAGAGGGATATATGTCATTTCTGTATCTTGCATTCAAAAAATGCTGAGCGATTTTGCAGAGCCATTTTTGTATCTTGCGGAATTAAAATAAATAGTTAATATATATACATATACATATAATATATATACATATATAAAATGGTTACATTAATTACATTCACATTGCTCTTGCTTGAGAGAGTGTACTTGAAAAGATACTCTGGTTGAGAATACCTGAACTTGGGGGGATCAATATTATGACCCTCCCTTCACAGATTGCCGTTTTTAGAAACATAATGTGAAGGTGTTAATTAGCAAGTCGATTATATCATTAATCAAAAGCAGAATTCTAATAAGTGTGTAAGGGTACCAATTCTCTCCAGTGTGACCTGACTTTTAAATAACACACAGGGAAAGTGATCTTGTCATTGACCTGATTACATTGCAGCGCTGACAAACGGTAAAAATGCAGTTTTTTCATGTGGGGGTGATTATGCTGGTCCCAAAATGGAAAGCAGAGAAACCCCCCAAAAATGGCAAAGTGAGAAATTGAGAAGTGAAGATAGTACTCTACCACAGATAGAAACATTTGATTATATGTGCAAGGTGGAAATTAGAAATGGAAAGATTATTTATTTCTACGTTGTTATCAGGAAGTGTTCTTTAAAACATAGGTTGAATTGTCAATGAGTGGAACAGCTTACCATGGACTGAAGGTAGAGACCTATTGGGATGTTAAAGTCTAGATGTGACACAATTGTGCATGATCTTTAGACCGTAGGTGAATGATGAGCCTGGATGGGCTTAATGGTCTGCTCTTGTCCTTATGTATTTCTAAGTTCTTTTCAGGCCAATATATGATGAAACATTTACCAAACCCTTGAAGGCTCTGGGCTAAAGTGTCAGTCATATTGTTAATTGGATGATTTTATCCTATATACATGATTGCTGATCTTTAAAGTTTTTCCCACATGTATTTTTTTATAATTCTACATAATTTGGAATCACATTTTCTTTTCTTTGTATCAACAGGGGAATCAGCATATATGACATTCCTTCCATTACATTAGGCAATAATATTACAATCAAGGTACGAGATTCACAACAGAAAATCCCATTGCATCCCATAATGTTTCATGACATCATAGGGCTGTATTCCCCCTCTCATATGGGGATGCAATGGACGACACAATGTTCAATTCCCTGCAACAGGTCTCCTCTTCTGCTTAAATATTTCAGGTATTATTGTTTTTTTTAGTTATATTGACATTTTTATAACTAGACCTTACCTGACATAGTTAGAACTCACCTCATCCTTCTTGGTTCACCTCCAGGTTGCAAGATATGGACAGGCTTCTTGTGCTTCTTGTGATTTGCTATAAAAATTCTTTACGGCAAGTTAAGCTGAATAGTTATAAAATACTTTCTTCCCACATAGTATCTTGACATGGGGAATGTGGTTTTACATTTTTTGTGAGAAAACAGAGAGAACACAGTTAAACTCAAGAGCTCTAGGTCAAAATGTTAACATTTGCCAAGAAGACATAACTGACCTTTTAATCTTTTCCTTGTGGCAGAATATAGAGAGTGCAGAGTGAATAAAGTAGAGTGCAGAGTAGAGGGGAGTGCACTGCATTAATCTCTGAGGGACGTTTGTTTGTCTCCACAATGAACAACAAGAAAGTCATCAGGCAGATACAATATAAACTACAGATAAATCTACTCAGTACACAGTGCTAAAACCGGAGACTGGAATAAGGCTAGAGATGTCAGACTCATTACCATAAGGTTCACGACTCAATAAACATGTAAATACAGCAACTGCAGTCAAGGTTAATAGGAGAAATAGAGCAAATATTTAAACAAACAAACAAACAAACAAACAAAAAAGCAGCAAATTATTATTTTCAAATCTATACAGGATTTTGAAGACTACAGAATGTTTTTGAATCTTCAAAAGAGCTCTCTTAAACATGGATAAGTTTCCTTGGGTAGAGTATTAGTAATTTTTATTTTAGTGCTGCAACAACAGTTTTCTATTGAAAAGTGAATTGCTTTCCGTCTGTTGAAGATGAATTTACGGAGGTCAGAACATCTCAGAGGGCCACTATTGTTTACAACGCTACTATACATACAAAAAGAAATTGGTATTAACAAACGCTTACAGCCTGTTTTAGCTAATTCTTTTTGATATGAACTTACGGTCATGTTTTTTTATCGAGCCAAGAATCCAGAGTTTTTCAGCACATGAAAAACACCTGCAAGTCATTCCACATGAAATAATTCCTGCAGGAGAGCATCCTATGCCCTATGCCCTTGAGGTTACTGCTTTTATCCCAGTGAAGCTAAAATATCGTTATCTGCATGGCACATCCCTCATTGAAATTACCAGTTTTTGAGACAAACTGCCAGAAAGCAAATTTACCTAGCTTCAGAATGACACAACTACTCAAAATAATGAAAGCCAATAACAATATTTCATGGCAAAGGGTCTTGACTGTAGCATAAAAACCACTTGTATCACACGGCGCAAAAGACTAATCGAAATTAATTTATCATTAACCTGCTGCGACCGGGTGGTGCAGTGGACAGGGCTGTTGGCTCGGAGCAAGAAAGTCAAGGGTATGAATCCCAGCCAGGGTCTTTCTGTGTGGAGTTTGCATGATCTCCCTGTGTCTGCAATCCGTTTCCTCTGGCTACTCCAGTTTCCTCCCACGATCCAAAAGACATGCCAAAACACGGTTAGGCTAATTGGGGCAGCTTTAACATGCCGTTGCTGCATGCTCAGTCAACCTACCCCATATAAATAAAGGTTGAATAATTTTTTTTTAAAACCCATAAAGTAGTATCCAATGGTGGCTTTGGTGTAAGAAAACACAAAGCTTCTTCCTGTACTTTCTTGTGAAAAATATGAAGGATCGCTCAAGAATTTATAGGGCTGTGGGTTAGATTGCATTCTTTAAAATGGAATATCATCTGCCTGGAGCTAATGTTAGCCAGTAGGAGTAATCTTTAATTTCTTCCTCGATGCACCAAGGAATATGAAGGAAAGCCTCATTCCCAAGAAAAAAATCTATATCCGTGGAAGGCATTGGGTGGGGAGGGCTATCTACTGTGTCACAGAATCATTTCTTTCCTTTCCAATTTAACAGGGCAATTTCTTTCAATGCCTGTAAATTAGAACTAACCCAAGCTGTCACTTTACCACTCAGGCCATTTTAATAGTGAAGGCCTGAAATTCCAAGGTTACATACCTGCATCAACATTCAGAATGAGTGCCTGCATGATACTATATATTTATATATATATATATATACTGTATATACGTATATAGTTGATGGAAAGTTAAAGCCTTTGATATTCCATAGGCATACATTTTTACTCAAGCTGTCATTCCCAGATGACAAAACACAAGCGCCCGCACATCCCCTGAGATTGAGTGCAAACATATTGCTTTTCCTGTCCTATATTTGAGTTATAGTTTTTTTTTAATTACAATTGTTAGCATTTTTTGTTGTTTTACTGCAGCACATGTTGCATATAGTAGGGTTTATTATGGATGTATTATATTACATATTCAAATGTGAAATGTTGTCAAAGTGGCTTTTTACATGAGAGATGTTGCAATACCATGGGATGCCTATCTGCCCTCCCTGTTAAAATATCCAACATGTATGCGGTAAATAATACAATGACAAATCTTTTATGAATTAATATGAGAAATCTTAAAGAAAAAGGAATTAATCGTACGAGTAAACCCATAGCTGGAATGATGTCCTGCACATGGTGAAGTTGGGTATATATACTGCAGTTAAGCAGCTGCATTTTGGTATTTTGCTCTACATGCTATAAATGGGAAAATCCCCATTTGTTTCTCTGACAGGTGTGTTTGCACGTCAGAATTTTGCCGTGAGGCGGATTACTGTGATGAATGTGGAGATATTTTATTTTACACTTCAAAGCTCATTGTTCTTCCCAAGCCAGAGAGTAATGGCGGGGAGAAACTATGCACTGATAAAGTGAAAAGTCTACTGGGTAAATAATAATGACTCAGCCACACACCAGGGGAGGCTCAGTGCCTATTTGTATAATCTGTGTGTCGTTTTCTCGAGTTGGCTGCCAGTTGGCAGCCCCCACCTGATCTCGTTTCTTCCATAGATCTTCTTTTATTCCATTTGAGCCAGTGATGAAATGCACAGTGGACGGCTAAATCCAACATGGCGACACCTGGGCATCGAGGGAAAATCAATGGTAAAGGCACGGCAAATTCCACAGCACGTAAATAACACGTCCTGCCGGCACGTATTCCATTTCCATCAATCAAAGTGTCATGAAGTAAGAAGTAGTGATCGCGCTGTATGCATGCCTGTCTTGAAACAGATAACAACAGACTATTTGCTGCTTACTGTGCAACTAGGACAGGCATTGCACAGAGAATCTGGCGATAGGTTGATGCAGCTCTCCAACTGCTCAGAGATAACACTGCCATTGTCACTGATATGGCTTATAGTCTATATGAATATGCCATGACGGGGATTAGGCAGTATTTCAAATACATGTATTGTATGTGAAAAATGTATTTGTACTGTATGTATGTTGGGCTGCTCAGCCTGTGTTGTGTGGTTTATACTGCTTTAGACTTTCCGAACAGCCTACACCTCAAACATTTTTTATTGTAGTCTATAGATAGTTTTCAGAAGATATTTTAAAAAATGTATTTCTGCCTGTCCATGGTGTGACAAGCATGCTCTTCTGTTTAGAATGAGCACAGAGGACATCTTTGTGACTGAATGTTCCGGTGAGACGGCATCGGAGCAGAACACAAGATCAGAACAATCTCCTGTGTATATAACCGAGTGCTGAGTTTGAACTCCCAACTTTACCACCTGCCTGATATCCAGGTGTACCACAGAAATCACAGAGAAAGAGAGAGAGAGACTTCATGGATAATACAATAATATCTTATATGATAATATAATAAGGATAATGATATGATATGATATCCATAATAAAGGATACGGTAACAGGGATTATGCATAGGTACATGGAAAGTGAGACATATCCAGTCAGTGTTACTCTTGGAAAAAAACATTGATGTACACATAAAAAAGAATTGTCATTGATAAAGACATATGTTGACAGAAACACTGTGAACAGCATTCTCTAATAAATGGGGATGGTTTTGAGCTCTGTGCATTTAACTGGAGTAAGCGAAAGGTGGAGATTGAAAAAAACAACAATTACATAATGTGGAATTATCTTTTCACATAATTATTTGCTCTTCAGTCTGCAAAATAAAATAAAAATAAATAATGAGAGAAAGGGACAGAGTTTCCTCCACTGGATAAGAAAACAAAAAAGCCCAGTGAACATTTTTGTGCTAAAAAGTCGGTGAAATGCCGTCTCGGCGTTCAGGTAAAAACCCGGCTACATTTGGTTGAAAACTGATGGTTTTCTAGCCACCTAGGATGTAGCCAGTCTATATCCAGACAAAATCTGAGCTATATTGGGGTTAACCTAATCTCTTTATGTGAAAACGTCTCTCAACCTAGATTTCCACCCCTGTAGATGTCTAGATCCCGGCTTTTTCTCACTGGGTGGCTTCATTTGCTGTGCCGATTGTGTTTTATTAGCATCTAATTAGAGGGGGGAAAGGGGGCAGAATTCCGTGTGCTGCTGCTCTCCTAGGAATGTGGAGGGAGCAAGATTCCGAAGGACCTCTGTGGCAGATGAGAGCCATGTCACGCTGGCATAAGATCTGAGCTTCAAATCTCATTAAAATGGATTTCAGATTTCCAAGGTCCTGTCTTTAGGGGAAGCTCAAAGAAGAAGCTGGCAGAGTTGGAGGTGGAGGGAAGGTGGGGGGGGGGGGGGGGGGGGTGGAGGCCCTGAGATTCGGCTGGTGGCCAGCAGTTTGTGACGTAGGCAGAGGTGCTAAGACGACAAAAAAGCACGTCTGCGTCTTTTACCATGGCTCACTCCCCTAACTGTGGGGTATTTTATTTTTATTTGCTTCGGTTCAAAGGTCATTTAATAACCTTAAATTACAGTTCTAATTTCAATGGAAGGGACAGTGAATGGAGTGCTTCCAAAACAGGCAACCTGTGTGTGCAGCATATCAATGAGGAGGGGAGATGCAGCTTCAGCCATGTAGCATGTACTTTGGGTCCTGAGTCTGCTGCTCCCCAATTAGACCTCTCCAGGCAAAGCTCTCCCACAGGACCGCTGAGAACAGGATGTTATATACTGTACCAAAGAGGATATGTTTCATTTATTTGGACTGTCATAGCATGCAAACGTACGGACACACACACACGTGGACAGACACACACACACACACAAACACACATGCACACACACAGGTCTATGTGATGCATATGAGAGGTTTGATTATTAAATTGAAACTTTTTGTGCCAAAGTAACAACTGTGAAACTTTTTAAAAGATAAAATGTACTTATATACAGTTGAAGTCAAAAGTTTACATACACCTTAGCCAATTCCATTTAAACTCAGTTTTTCACAATTCCTGACATTTAATCCTAGTAAATATTCCCTGTCTTAGATCAGTTAGGATCACGACTTTATTTTAAGAATGTGAAATGTCAGAATAATAGTCGAGAAAATTATTTATTTCAGCTTTTATTTCTTCCATCACATTCCCAGTGGGTCAGAAGTTTACATACACTCTGTTAGTATTTGGTAGCATTGCCTTTAAATTGTTTAACTTGGGTCAAACAATTTATTGTTGCCTTCCACAAGCTTCTCACCATAAGTTGCTGGAATTTTGGCCCATTCGTCCTGACAGAACTGGTGTAACTGAGTCAGGTTTGTAGGCCTCCTTGCTCGCACACGCTTTTTCAGTTCTGCCCACAAATTTTCGATTGGATTGATGTCAGGACTTTGTGATGGCCACTCCAATACCTTGACTTTGTTGTCCTTAAGCCATTGTGCCACAACTTTGGAAGTATGCTTTGGGCCATTGTCCATTTGGAAGAGCCATTTGCGACCAAGCTTTAACTTCCTGGCTGATATCTTGAGATGTTGCTTCAATATATCCACATAATTTTCCTTCCTCATGACCTATTTTATGAAGTGCACCAGTCCCTCCTGCAGCAAAGCACCCCCACAACATGACACTGCCAACATGACACTGTTACATTTTTGTTTCATCAGACCAGAGGACATTTCTCCAAAAAGTAAGATCTTTGTCCCCATGTGCAGTTGCAAACTGTAGTCTGGCTTTTTTATGGTGGTTTTGGAGTAGTGGCTTCTTCCTTGCTGAGCAGCCTTTCAGGTTATGTCGATATAGGACTCGTTTTACTGTGGATATAGATACTTTTGTACCTGTTCCCTCCATCATCTTCACAAGGTCTTCTGCTGTTGTTCTAGGATTAATTTGCACTTTTCGCACCAAAGCACGTTCATTTATAGGAGACAGAACGCGTCTCCTTCCTGAGCGGTATGATGGCTGCATGGTCCCATGGAGTTTATACTTGCGTATTATTGTTTGTACAGACGAACGTGGTTTGGAAATTGCTCCCAAGGATGAACCAGACTTGTGGAGGTCCACAATTTTCTTTCTGAGGTTTTGGCTGATTTCTTTTGATTTTCCCATGATGTCAAGCAAAGAGGCACTGAGTTTGAAGGTAGACCTTAAAATACATCCACAGGTACACCTCCAATTGACTCAAATTATGACAATTAGCCTATCAAACGTTTCTAAAGCCATGACATCATTTTCTGGAATTTTCCAAGCTGTTTAAAGGCACAGTCAACTTAGTGTATGTAAACTTCTGACCCACTGGAATTGTGATATAGTGAATTAAAAGTGAAATAATCTGTCTGTAAACAATTGTTGGAAAAATTACTTGTGTCATGGACAAAGTAGATGTCCTAACTGACTTGCCAACACTATACTTTTCTAACATGAAATCTGTGGAGTGGTTAAAAATTTGTTTTAATGACTTCAACCTAAGTGTATGTAAACCTCTGACTTAAAAAAAATAGCACCTTGTCAATTTCTTCATCTGCAAGCCAAATTCAAACTTAAACTTCTAAGATATGTTACTGGGCAGTAAAGAGTGATAGGACATATTTCACATTTCTGTGCTCAGTCCGTTTGAATAGCTGTCATACTTTGTCTGAATGGACACAAGCAAGGTTATAGCACTTTGCTGCACAATCTGTATTTCCTATATTGTGCTATCTGTTGGATTGAGTAAATACCATATATCCTGTACCTTTATTCAAATTTAGTAGAAAATAATTTTTGGAAGAATAACTTGCTTCCATGCCGTATATTACAAAATGATTTAACAAAGAAGTTGGTGGTCTGGTACTGCTTCTCTTTCACACAAATATAAGGAATGGGCCAGTTACACTGCCCACCAGGCCATGGCAGGTAATACTGTTTCACAACGGGACCCACATGCAAGTAGCAAAAAGAGAGTTAACTAAAGACGGGTAACTAAACTTACAATGCAAAAAAAAATTCCCCCAACCCTACTTTTAATCTTTATTTATTTATTTATTTATTTTTTACTTCGTAAACTTGCCTGATTGCCTAAATGTTGTTTCTCCTGGATGCAGGGCATTATGATGTAAATGAAATGCAGATTTCCCCCAACCCTGCTGTGCTGAAATGAAAAGGTAAATATTTGCATAATGTGCTTGCAGGTTCCTCTGCATTATTCCATTAACCTGAGCCTTCATGCAAAACCACTGTACACGCTCTAATCAGCTCGCAACCATGCGCTGGAAAACACGCTCCTCCGGTGCACCGTCGCATTTGTACTGGGGAAAATTTACGCAATTAATTTTGGATTAACTGCATCTCTGGAAAATAAAAACACACACAGGCACATGGCCATTTCATTCGATTAGTTTCTCTTTCACCGAGTGTGTCTCTGATACGCTTTCTCCACAATGAGTAATTGTCTGTGCGTAAAATGTGCACGTTTATGGTCTATCAAGCTTGGCAAATAAGCCTTGTATCATGCCATTGTTACCCTGACGGTTCCATTGATTCGTTTGTGCCATAGGAGGGATAATGCACCTCAACTACACTCTCCTGGCCACTGCTCCACTGATGTAGATTTGCGTCATCCTCAATGTTTACATTATGACTCAATTTTTCTATCAAAAGCATATTAGCTAGTATACGATACAGATGCTGATTCATCATTTTAAAACAGACCAAGACAACTGAACAACTGAAAATACTGCAAACTATTGTAATTCTGTCAGCATTCTCTCTGAGTTCGCCGACAACACCCGAGCATGAACAATTGCCACTTTGCATTTTCCAAAGCAAACAAAGACAAACAGAGCATTTTACAAACAAGTGAAGCTTTCAGACTATTTTCCCTGTAAAGCCAAAAGCGTGCGTGTTTGCTTTAAAATGAGTAGTGAACTTCTGGTATTAATTCGGCTGTCCCGTAAATTCTCATTACAGTCCAACAAAATGAACCAGATATGTACTTTTTCAGGCAGTAAATCATTGCAATGTCCCATAATGAAGCATTAATGAAGATGGGTTTGCATACTCTCCACTAAATTGTAACTGATTACGAATGTTTAAGTCCATTATCCGCCATTATATACCCTGCCCTCCCTCAACGTCAGATTCAAATCGATTACCAGCCTTTTCCGCTTTTCGGCCTCTCCTTCCCTTCTCCTTCCCCTCTCCTTTTTAAAGATCTGCCATTTGATGCATAGCCGCTGGTATTTCTGTAATTCGAGAGAATCCTGACTAATTTACCAGGATTTAGATGAATTCATAATTATTGCTGACACTGTCCAAACTTAATTTGTGCTCATAAATTGGCATTTAGAATAACGTATGCGAAATACACGGGGCGGAATTGTAATGCGGGGTATTGTGTAGTTGCGTTCAATAGGGCTGGAATGGAAATTTATGATGGCAATAACAGTCGTTGACTGGGAACTGGCAGTTGCATTATGATGCAAAGTAGCTCCACGGCAACTGGTTCCCTTGAGTCTCCCTGCTGAATAGAATCTATTGGACACACTGTCCTTGTGTGCAGTCAAACTTCTGCAATAAGGTTTGTCCTGTGACCCCATCCCACTGGCTTTGAGAAAATTGAGCATGACAGAAATTCTTAAGCACAGTTGGAGGGAAGATTGACTTTTAGAGCTAAAACTCCACTGTCGCCAATGGTTTCATCGCATTCCCTGCTGGTACTGACGAGAACTCGCCACTGTGCTAAGAATTGATATTTTACCAGCAATAATGCTTTTGGAGGTGGTGATAAAGTTGATTGTTGTTCTTTTGAGGCTTTTGAAGAACTAAGAAGAAATGGGGCACAGGAGCCATGCAGTACTAACCTGAAATCTTTAAGAAATCTATTTAGTGTCCTTGAGGAGCATCGCAATGTCCTTAAACTACAGGCTTTGAAAACTGTTAGTTGTCATCGTCCACAATGAAGACTGCATAATCATATAATAAACATTACAGTGTGCAAACACTTGCATCAATGTGATTTCCATCTCATCTTGGCAATCCGTGATCTGATACACAGCGAACGCAAAGAATCGGTTCTCCCCAACCTGAATTAAAAAATCAACGACACCATACCTGCAGCCTTTGGAAGTAGGACAAAGCCTCATCCATCTTGAAAAGAAACACGGGGGAGACTTTGCTGTCGATGTCTCAGAGGTATCTCATGTACATTATTACATTGCATTACAATTATTTGACAGACGCTTTTATCCAAAGCGACGTACAATAAGTGCATACTGAAGGTCATTGATGCGACTACAAAGCAGATGCTGACCTCAGCCAGCGGAGTGACCTCAGCAGGGGGGTGACGTGTGAGAACTTCGGGAGGTTGAACACAAGCTGAGCAGCCGCGTTCTGGACCAGTTGTAGGGGCAGAATGGCGCAGGCCGGTAGGCTTGCGAGAACATGTAATCACTGGTGGCAGTGTGTTTCAAGTGCTCATGATAGATACGTATACGCAGATTTATGCATAACAAGTAACTGAATTATTGTGAATCGAGCTGATGTATGATGAGCATTCGGGTGCAAAAATGGCTGCCGTTGCATCACCCAGGTGGATGCTACACATTGGTGGTGAGGCGAGTTTCCTCATTGTGTAAAGTGCTTTGAGTGTGAGACAGGCACTATATCAATGCAAAACATTATTACTTTTATTATTATCATTATTATTATTATTATTATTATTATTTATGCACAAATGCTCCTACTCCTGCTGAATACAGATACAATTATGAGCGTGAGCATTGCTTCCACTGCACACCCCAGGTTTCTATGCTTTCCCCTAGTGGAAAAAAGGGGTTGAATGTTTGTTCTGCTCAAATTTGTGGTCGCTGTCTTTCAGGAATTCAGGGTTCATAAAGGGATATACCAGTCAATACGAATTGCCCAACGTTCTCATTTGCTCTCACACAAGACAATACTAGCGCAGAGATTAAAGGAATTTCCATTGACATTTCCAGACGCCTCTGTCCAGCCATTTTTTACCTGAAGGCACTTTTCTCCGACTCGCTCTACGTGTAACTGCCACACAACCGAGAGGCCAGTCGATAAAAATGGGGTAGGAGCCAGATAATGGCGATATTGATCGAACTATCATTTGCTTGGTTTCATAAATTTGTCCTTTTTTGTTCACAGTGCTTGGAGATTTAGAAGCCTGAGACATTATTTAAAAAGCAAATGGCCCCTGTGTTCCAAATGCCCTCTCACTGATCTACGGTCATAATTACGATCCATGTCTAGACATCAAGAATTCAACTCCCGTACTCAGGAAGACACTTTCTGCACCTGAAAAGTGTAAAGTAGCCTTTATGGTATCATGCAGAATACAAATCCCACTGGATCAGTCATCGAGCTGTGACTGTAGGCTAAACTGTGTCCTCTTCAACTCATATATGCAGTCTGGTAGTGCGTAGGAAAGCTTATTATTCAAATCAAACGGTCAGAGGGAAGCAGCCAATATTCTTCCTCTGTCATTGGGGAATCCTTCAAAATGGACGTTTTTTTATTTTATTTAAGAACTGTGCTCATTACACTCAACTGGACAAATCCAGTCCTGTGAATCATGCCCCAGTAGTTTCAGGGGAGCGATTGAACCACACAGTCAAAAGATTTATTTCCTTTTTCCTTTTTATTTCCCTTTATTTCAAAATCTAAAAAACAACCAAGGGTCTGATTCACTAAGCCACATTTCTCCCTCTAACTTCTTCTAAGAGTCCATAAAGAGGAACGGGGTCAATACACGTTCAGTAACCGTGCCAACAAAACACCCTGAATTGGTGCCAAGGCTGGATGATAGATTATTTCATTCTTATTCTTAAAATGTATCATTCCTTAATTATTATGTTTTTTTTGTTTTGTTTTTTTGCTTAAAGGGTAAGTTCGCTATTTTGGACCTTGGACCCTATTTGCGGTCCGTCTTCCATGAACCTGACCCATGAAGTCCATTTTTTCGCTGATCGGTCCAGTATTGAGTTCGGTACAGATTTCCTGTAGGCTCTCACTGGGCTACAATGGAAGTGAACGGGGCAATCAGAAATGTTCGATAAATGTGCTTTCATGTACAATAAATGAGACGGAAAGCTCAGGGTGTATTGTTACCGGTCTCAGTATGCTCTCCTGTGAAATGTATCTCAATCCGAACATTTTTACGTGCTTGGCATGGCTTGGAAGTAAGCATTTCTCTGTTGCTTGTTTGCGCTGCACTCGTGGAGTACTATGTGTCGGGGGTAGGGGAGCGGGAAGGTGTGCCGGCCGTTTACGAAACTATCTAGCTGAGCAGTCTGCGTTTGTTTACCTGCAGCAACGTAGGCTACAATTTCCACAAAAAAACTTGGATGATGGATGACTATAATGATTACGAAGACGAAGAATTCGATTTTGACTTTTGACGTTACTGGCTACAGATTTGAGCCAGAATACACGGACACGGAACTACAAG
This sequence comes from Synaphobranchus kaupii, assembly GCA_029718625.1. NCBI lineage: Eukaryota > Metazoa > Chordata > Actinopteri > Anguilliformes > Synaphobranchidae > Synaphobranchus > Synaphobranchus kaupii. Next base: position 1,018,866 of record CM056383.1, on the reverse strand, counting down.
AGATGGATGATAAGAGAGCAAGAGAAGAGAGAGAGGCTGAAGTTGCGCAGGTAATGTTATCCGAAGTCGCTGCCGAGGCTAGACCAAGAATTTCGGGGGACTTTTGGTGTTCTTGCAAGAGGTGCAAGCAGATGCCCAGAGAGGAGGAAAGTTTGTGTTGTAGGGAGTAGGATCTGTTGCTACCGAATGCCATTGAAAACCTGGATGTATCTGTGGATGACACTGGATCATCTCCATTGATTACCATTACACTATGACTGCCAACAGATATGTGATAGATGAGAACTTTGGACAGGACACCATGCGTCAAGCATTTGTAAATAAAACATTATAGAATTGTAAAAAGTTATAGTTGATGAACGTTTCCGACAGTTTTGTTACAAGAAAACAACTTATGTCAAGCTCGGATTTTGTTGGTATTGAGTGCTGGGTCAGAGGACGCGCTCAAAAAAAATTAAAATGTTAGTAACGTTATAGCTAAATATAACTTACCTCCGCTCCGGTGCTTGATAGTGCTGCAGGTCCGACACGAGGAACAGCTGTGTTCTTTAGAAACCAGTGTTTTGCTTCTGATTTGCGGTTACAGAAATCAGTAGCCTAGCGTCGAAATGCGCTCCACAAACTCGCGAGTCTGCCAAACGGAGTTGATTGACTGGAGTGTTTATGTCGATCCGTAAGACAACCAGCCAAAGTCTCAATCTTTCTGGGTCAGAGAACGGGAGCCTGTGAAAACTGGTATTTGAGCGTCCAGACATTTTATTCCCACAACCGGGGACTGCACATTCGCGCACCATTGCTGTGATGAATTATTACAAATGATGATTACAAAAACTGCGTTACAAATATTTCTGCTGTAGGCTACTAGCTAGTAAACTCCAACGGGAGGTCAGGATTTGTGATCAACTGCTTTTCAAGCGCCCCCCCCCCCCCCCCTCTCTACAACGTAGCTAGACTGCGGAAGTTTACAGTGCGAGGTAGTGCGGTCGGAGAAATAGTTCTGTTTCAAATGGAACTGTTGTTTCAACGTTCGGTTTGCGTTTGCGATAGCCTACATTTCACAGGAGAGCATACTGAGACCGTAAGAATACACACTGAGCTATAAAAGCACATTTATCGTTGTTTTTCCATAACATTTCTGATTGCCCCGTTCACTTCCATTGTAGCCCAGTGAGAGCCTACAGGAAATCTGTACCGAACTCAATACTGGACCGATCAGCGAAAAAATGGACTTCATGGGTCAGGTTCATGGAAGACGGACCGCAAATAGGGTCCAAGGTCCAAAATAGCGAACTTACCCTTTAAAACACCAGTTGTTAATTTAAGCCTCTGCTATCGCCCATGGGATCAGTTGAAGTTGTGCACGGCTCCCAGTGCGAAGTCTCAGAGCAAGGTTTCAATCTCCCCCGTAATGAAAAGAAGTGCACCGCGGCAGCAGATTCCATTTAGGCTTGTTAATCTACGGCCCTGACTGCGTCCCCAGAAAGGGCTGATGGGACACGCTGAGGGTGGGGGCGGTGGCATGTGGGCAATTCTGCGGAGCCATTTTCAAACGGAGGCAGCAGAACCACTCACTGGGAAGGAAAATGAGCCGCAGAATAATCTTAATAGCAGTTTGAACTTTCCCAGAGCTTTGCTTTGACCTCATCATTTACCACTTCCCATTAAATATTTAAGGGAGAGAGGGGGGGGGGGGGGGGGTGCCCACCTGGATAAATCCTTATAGGGATGCCCTTTGCACTTTAATGGAATAACTGTCCTGAGTGTGGGGTTAACTTTAAAGGGAATCCATTGTCACTGTGGGAATATTGCTACTCTCCTTGGTCTCCACATGCTGTATTTCTCTGTATGAGAGATCCCCCTGTGAAATGTCTCACAAGATGGCGGTGCTCTTCATTTACATAGGGAATTACATATATGGCACAAACTTGCATAGTCCAGTGTCGTTTTTGCTCTAATTAATACAAATAATCAAGTTCACATAGTCGGTGGTTAGAGTAGTAGATCCTCCCAGAAACATGAAAGATTTTGGCAAGAAATCTGTGCCAAGTAAAAGTAATTATTATAAAAATGGAGAACGAATAACTTTATCGAGTTATAGCTTCTACATAATGCGAAAGCTTCTTCAAAAGTATGCAAAATTCTCTGTAGAAAAACAGAGAAAAATGACAAATTAAAATTCATATTCCCAGGCAGATTTACACCTGAAGGGGGGATGTTATATACAGTATTAGGTGAACTCACCCATCAGAGCTTTTGAACATTTCATTTTCAGCAGGCAAGTTTGAAATATCAATATCAGGAAAATGTATTTTGTATATTTTATATATATATATATATATATATATATATATATATATATATATATATATATATATATATTTATATTCTGTGTTTTTCCTTTTTGCAATGTTGTGGTGCCATAGGTCATGGTATGGCATCTTCACTGTCAGACACCTTATAGATAAATATAGGTTGACCTTTAGAATGGCTGCCGTTGCATTAGGCAGGATCTGTGGGGAATGATGCCTAAAGCACCCAGACGCATTGTAGGGTAAATATCTTGTAGCTTGCTGTTTTTTCCCCTGTCATGAGTATACAGCAAGCCCAGCATCTTCAGTGAAAAGCTGATAAATATAATATATTGCCAGATTCCCTGGGCGCGACTGGGAATGTGTTGCTTGACTGCACCTTGCATCTTTCTGCCTAAGCAAAAAGACAAATTGGGTCCGCCATCAACGAAGTGAGACGTGGTCTATCTACCTGGGGGTGGGGGCAGGGTATAAAACAAGATTTATGCTCCGTTCCACCACTGTTTTTCACTTTTCTCTCTCCCTCTCCGTCTCCGTCTCCCTCTCCCTCTCCCTCTCCCTCTCCCTCTCTCTCAAACACTTTTGTGAATTTTGACTGCTCTGGCTGTCTGCGCTTCCTTTGCTGCCCGTTGCCTCCACTCAGCTGTGCGGATGCATTACAGCTGGGCTTCCGGCCACCTGAGGAGCTGCCTGCGAAGGCCGGGCATCGCTGCCCGAACGCAGGGCCTCTGGCTGAGAACGCGGTCACCTGCCGTAGCACATGCAGTGCGCCTCCTTCCCGCTTTTATAGCCCCCTTCCTCTCCTGCTTCCAGGGGAACTCTGGTCAAAGTGTAAATAATATCATATGATTTATGGTGTATGTGAGTATGCGCGCTGCTATTCCAAGCATGTTGGGGTTGAAAAAAACGCGTGTGGAATGGCAGCTCAGAGGCTTCTGTCGACATCATCGCTCTGCGCTTCATTACATCACCGCACACGGCGAGGATGCGATACTGCACAGGATCGGCGATCGCGCGTTCTCCTTTCACGTCAAAGAGAGCTGGAGGCCTCGCATTTCGCGGGGAGAAAGACAGAGCTGTCCAGATTTCTGCCAGAGATCGAGCGACCGCCTGAAAGCGCGCGGAGAGCTGACAGCGGAGTGATGTTGCACGGGCCATCAAGCTGGCGCTTGAGCTGTAACAAGCACTGTTTTCTACAGCGTGCATGGAAAGATTATGAGTTCCTCTTTAAGGCTTCCAACATTTCCACATAACAAAGTCCATAAGTGTCCTTACTGTTGCCAGTCGCGGATAGACAATAATATGTTTTCCTCGTACTACTGGGCAAGTAGAAAAGTAAAAAATTCCAATGTTTACTAAGTGCAACTAGGTTTTGGCTACAATAACCCTTTGTTCAAGTAAACTGCGACCTTACTCTTCTCAGCAGGAGATTGGTCAGCCGAGAGACTCTTTCCAAGAATCTTTTCCATGCAAAAGCAAAAAGAAGCTCTCAAATATGATGGAATCCCAGCCAGATACAAGACTGAGCCATCGGGCTTATCTGAGCTCTGAATGTGGAAATGGAGGGTTAGACCCTGCCAAAGAACCACTGAGTAATTTGTACAGATCCTACTCCGGGGGGATCCACAGTTCATCCACCATGCCCATATTCTATAAATAGCCCTGTGGCTTATAAATGTACCAGCTGAGTTGGACAATTTGAGGCTGTGCACTTACTCAGCAGGATTGTACCTTTTTTTTCCAGTTGGTCAAGTTAAATTGGTGGCGGGCACCTCAGACAGGTACAGGAAGTGGAAGGGTGGCAGGCTGGCAGGCTGGCCGTGGGCTAGGAGAACTTCCTGTGTCACAAGTTCACCTCAATTACTTTGTTCAGGGAGTTGCAGATGTGGTTGAAAGCATTGCCTCTCATTGGAGAACCACTGCAAAGCTGTACTGAAACCCCAATAAATGTTTTTGTTCATTTTTTCAAAATTGAATTTGTTTGTCTAAGCACATTGTGCTGTGCAAATAAATAAATTAAATAACATTTATTGATGTCAGAGTGATTCAAGCTCCATCCCGAGATTGCTCTGCACTGCAAATATTTTAATCTAATTTCAAAAATAAAGAAGTAAAAAAGGCCAATCATGGCGCAAAAATGTATCATCTGACTGCATCTAAAATGACAGATATATTATTTTTATGGCTCTGCTGTATTGACTCTATTTGGTAAACTGTGGAAAGTACGGTGGTTAAGGATTAAGGAGCAAGTTGTTGGTATATTACTCACTGGTGTATTAATTGCTAAGGATTTAATTAAAATGCACAGAGATGGGGCACTGATCCCCCGTGGGAATCAAGGCTACTGATATAATGACTACCCGATTGCAAACCTGATACTGTAAGCTGCACCCACAGCTCCACAGCACGGCCCTCATTATTTTATAGATCTAAATATAGGGTATGGACAGGGAGGGTTTCTCTCTCTGATACTTTACTCAAAAGAGCATTAGCAAACATTAGCATTTTTATTAGCCCATCACCTATCCGAAGAAAACATGTCCCTCTCAAAGCAGTGAAAGGTAGTAAGACATACAAAGACATTTAATGGGCTTTTAAGCCAAGGGGAACAACATTAATTGGACCGGATTAGTGAATGGGTTTAAGACAACATCAACGAAAAATAAAGCCCAATTACAAATCCTCATGTATTTAAGTAGCACAGTTTTGTCACTTGTCTGCTACAAGGGTCTGTTTGTATGCATTCTTATTTTGATATTGACTCACACTGATATTTTGATTGTTTGTTGTTTATATGTTATGTTTAAGGCCTGTATTTATAAAATAGATTAACTATTTATTCCAAATTACTTTTCATAAAATAAATAATACATGCATTTTTAATGTGCATTTTGGACTGATAGGTAAACCCTTAGGCTTGATTTCAAGTCATATGGACTGCTTGTAAGGGGGAGTGTAAGGTTCGGAGAACCAAACGCCACAACCAAGGAATCTGAAAGCGTATTTCGTTAGAAATACGCCACTAAGCAGACAGCTCCACAGTAACAGGGGAAATTAAACAAAATAATGGGAATGAAAACCTTCCGGCGTAAGCCAACACAAAACAACCCCAAAAGAGGGCAAACTCGGCGATCGCAAGTAGCAAACAACAAAGGAACCTCACAAACTCACACAAGAGGCGTATAACTAGAGGTCAGAGAAAAACGAAAGAAAGCCCGTGTAACAAGGGCGAAAGAAATGTAATAGAAAAAGAACCTGTTACCTACAGCTCTAGGTGTGAACGAGCTGAACAAAAGGTAACAGGTAGAGGAATATAAAAGGATAAAGAGAGAAAAGGAAACAAAAAGACAAAATAAATCTTTACCCTAACTCTTTAACCGGACTACCTACGTTTCTTATGAGTAACAACCAGAAACGTAGAGACCGCTATCCTTTACCTTACCGACTCCGATAGTCAAAAGCAAAGACAATATCAAAGCGTCGGAAATGCGGACGTCCTGGGCTATTTATAACCGGCAGGAAATCCAAAACAGGTGGCGGAGGCGGAAAAATCCGATAGATTGCCTCGATGTCGTCAAACAAAAGAACGACCGCAGAAACAACAGCAGGCTGCCAGAAACCATGGCACTGCTGGGTAGCTTATCCTGTTAAGGCACTGTTCTCGTGCATGGATGCTGAGATGGCATCATATCAGTGACTCCCGCTGGTTGGTCAGGCACCCGCAAGTCAGTCTGTTGAGGTGGTATCCTGCTTTTCCAAGTGCCCTCTGCTCATAGTTCCATATTTCTCTCTGAATTCCCGTTTGACATCTGATGGATGAAATGTAATCTTTTACAAATCTGAATGAAGTCTATGAGACTCAAGAGAGATTCTCAGGCTCGCCCATTATAGGGCATTGAAGTGAATCCAGGTGATTGAATGAAAAAAAGGCTTTGAGACTTAACATGGAACTGTAGGTCTGTCTGTGTCTATGTACACAGCTGAATCATACTTAACATGGAACTGTAGGTCTGTCTGTGTCTATGTACACAGCTGAATCATACTTAACATGGAACTGTAGGTCTGTCTGTGTCTATGTACACAGCTGAATCATACTTAACATGGAACTGTAGGTCTGTCTGTGTCTATGTACACAGCTGAATCATACTTAACATGGAACTGTAGGTCTGTCTGTGTCTATGTACACAGCTGAATCATACTTAACATGGAACTGTAGGTCTGTCTGTGTCTATGTACACAGCTGAATCATACTTAACATGGAACTGTAGGTCTGTCTGTGTCTATGTACACAGCTGAATCATACTTAACATGGAACTGTAGGTCTGTCTATGTCTATGTACACAGCTGAATCATACTTAACATGGAACTGTAGGTCTGTCTGTGTCTATGTACACAGCTGAATCATACTTAACATGGAACTGTAGGTCTGTCTATGTCTATGTACACAGCTGAATCATACTTAAAGCGTATGTTTGCCAATTATGGCTGATTGCATTGTAATTGACACAGACATGCTCTTCAACAAAAGATCATTCTAATAAGTCACTGCCATGACGGGATAAGAATAAGGTCATATGAATGAATCTTACATTTCTGATGGGCATCAGTCCTAATTGACTAGACACTAAATAATTAAGAGAAAACATCCAGTCAATCAATCTGGTCTCATTGTACAACCAGAGCAAAGACTTTAAATCTTATGAGACTGACCATTACTAGAAGCTATTTGTTTTAATAAATGCATCCCGGTTCTGTCAGAGATCAAAGTATTTGTTTTGATTCACCTATTAAAACTTCACTGTATTACATAAACAGGTAGGCAGAGAGTAAAAGTAATACTGAGTAGTGTAAGGATTTAAGTTCAAATTCTGGATGGGATATTTCTGGTATATTGTTAAAGGGTTACTTACATAAGGTATCATGCCTAAATTGGTTTCCTGGGCCAGTTTCAGAAGAAAAAAAATAGCTACATTTTTGTAATATAACACAAAAGACAGAAAGATAGATAGATAAAGATATGAGGAAGCCATCTGGAGGATTACTCAACAAAGAGAAATACAAATTTTAAAAAAATCTTTAATCTTTAATAACCCATGAAGACCTGAGGGGACTCCGGTGAGGAAAAGTGAAGAAAAAAGGAAAGAAATAATGAAATAAGTAAAAGAATGAAAGAACCACAGAGCTGTCCCAGAGGAGGACAGAGAGAGAGAAGATAAGAGAACTACCTTCAATTTGGACATGTGGTGTCTTTCTCTCTTCCCTCCAGAATACCGCTAGTCAAAATCAGAAAGCCAGAGTTCACTTGGAAGAGTCTATTTATACAATATGGTTGGACATTTTGGATCTGGATGATTCCTGAAGAAACATGGAAGCAATGTAAAAAAAAAAGTATAATACTTGTATAATTATACACCGTTATGATTTAGACTACACATTAATTAATCATTTATGTGACACGTGTATGCACTAAACCAGGTTATCTCTAGTTTCACTCTTGCCTTCTTGGCATGTTTGTTCTTGCAATTGATGTCATTTGATGGAAACTACGACCTATATTCAGCCAATTTTTGTCCTTAGTTTTTTCTTGGCTTAAATGCTCCTCTTCAATTTCTTCAAAATCATAGAGAATTGTTTTTTGCCAAATTCTGTCTGTAAAGAAAAGAACAAACATTTGCATTTGCACCATGACCAGTATTTGTGGTTGGATACAGCCTCGGTTTCAGGAGATACAAAGGCCAGATTGCAAGATTGTCTGACTGTAGTGGCCTAATGGCTGGTCCTCTGGTTCATTGCCTTACACATTGGCCTTCATAGGTCATTCCCAAGGGCAGTAGTTCTCCTTGAAGCCACTTTGATAAAATGCATTCTGTTACTGACTTATTAATATGTAGCCTAACTAACATAGTATCAAATGTTTTTAAAGTATGTTGTAAGAACTACACTGTAACCATTGTGCATGTAAGTAGTGGAGTGATTAATTTGACTGGTGTGAATACTTACGGAAAGTGTATAATATACAGCAAGTTATTTTTCAAATTTATCTTGTTACCCACCACAATCCCACTCATGACACACCGGTGGATGCCAGCTCAGATTGGAAACTGCTGATATAGGGTGCACTAATTGCTTAGGCTTTGAGCATAAAGAGTTGATCACACCTTCTGGTGCACTACCTTAGTATTTTGCACTGAGATCATACCCAGTGTACTGACCTGCAGTAGCGGATGTGAACACCCAGCATGTAGTATATTTATTGAATGTTTTACTCAACCCGTCCAAGCAGACCGCAACACACAGCTCCAGTATGTTAGCTCCTGAATATGGATGAAGAGGCTCGACAGAGACACACTGCAAGGCTGACACTTTGTCGAGGAGACCCCTGATTTGCATACCGGTCCATTGTAGAGGTACGCCCACATGTTTAGCGCACAGTGAAATAGTCTGATGGCTGCTTTATGGCCGTGTAATTACAGTGGCCAGCTGGTGCTTTCAGTCCCAGTGCAGTGCTGTATAAGGCCTGACGCCGCTCTTCCCAGACCGGCCACTGCCATCCCCTTGTCAAACTGTCAATCACCCATCATTTATTTATGTCTCATTAGGCAGCTGTGGGACAGATGTGCATCATCTAAATATGATATTCGTTTTTTTTTTTTTACATTATCGATATATCCAGTTATGAATTTGACCAAGCTGTATAATATGAATTCAAGTCAGCTTTTCTATATAACTGAATATGCCTTGCTTGTTGCGTGCTTGTAAATTATATGATTCTAGACTTATGATAGAAACATATATTAGAACGTTCCTAGCAAGACTCAAGCATGAAAGCAAGTAAAAAAACAGCTGAATGGTGTAAAATTCCCTTGTCCCGTATTTAGCTGTGAACTGAAGTCCTGCACCAGTTGCTTATGGGACTGAGATCCATCCCAACTGATTTGGCTTGAATTAGCCTGTCACGCTAGCACACCCCCGGACCAGATGCCAGTCCTACACAACACCAGTCCATTTCTGTAATGCCAGCATGGTACCTTGGTAATACCTGTCTGGGCATTGGACCCAAAGCCTCCCAGTATCAGGTTAAGCTGTTTTTCCTTAACTCAGTCAGAAGAACCACAAAGCTTTTAAACACTTAATTTCTGTATCCGGTCATGTTTTCTGTATTTTGGTCATGGGCAAATGAGTTGTCCAGATTTGTCTCTGTTTACGCAATGTTAGTTTTTACTCAAGTGAGATCCAAAGTGAATATCAACAGACATTGATGGTATTGCTAAATTGTGTAGATACTGTATATTGATGGTGATCATAAATCCTGTACAGATTTTCCTATGTACCAAAGCGAAACCATCCATTTTTGTTTTTTAATCATAAAAATTCCCATGTCTGAGCTCTGTGTGTACATGTACTAGTTTTTTTAGTAGTTTTTTTCTTATCAACAAAATCTTTTCTTCTGAACAGACAAACAGGGATTTCTCTTCCAAAGTAATTATTAGAAAAGCTACCACCCTGTTTGCTATGTCTTTAAAAAGATTTTTTTTAAATAGTTCACCTGCTCAAATGGCTGTTTATAGAATTTAATTTGAGGACCTGAAATGGCACAAACATTAATTACCATGCACTACGCCCAACAGCCCTTTTCAGCATTGTATCACTTTGCAGTAGGGTGAGGGAATTTAACTGAGCTGTAACCTTTTGACGGACGGTCCTAAGTGTTGGTCACTGGGGGTCAGTGTTGGTCACTGGGAGTGCTGTCATGACCAGAGCAGGAGGATTTTTTGTTGAAAACGAAATGGCAAAAGAGAGTGGAGGGAAGGACAAAGCATTGTGAAGATTTCCCCTGGGAACGAACCCTCACGGTACATAAGACTTAAATGGATTGTGCGGCTTTGAAATTCTTCTTACATGTTGTGTATGTGCGCCTGAGATTCAAATGGGGTTTTCCAGCTCACGGAGAGCGTCATTCCCCCCCTGCTGTGAAGGGTCACGGGCCTGGAGCTCTGGTTCGCCCGGTCAGCTAGTCGCGTGACCATCCAGGAACGGAATGTAATATTCCCCACGCGTGAATAATAACGGTTATCAGCTCTGTCGGAGAGGGATGATGTGGGCGTCGGCGCAATCAGTAAAGCTGATAAGCGTGAAACCTGCAGCACTCTTCTGATGTCATACTGTTAACTCCCACGCCATTGAGATATGCAATTTGAAACTGGGCTGGGTTGTACCTTCTAGGCCTGCCTTTCAATTCAGATAGATGCTTTTTTGAAAGTCCATTAAAGGAAATTAGGCTTGAGCAGTTAAGTAGTGGACACGTAATGCTGGTAGGTAGGACACAAAATGCTGCTCTCATTCTCTCACGGGCTTAACTTCATGCCAGGAATCTACATGCAACTGGCGCTCTCGTGCATCCAGGGGAGTATGGGGAGTGTTTATGCGTGCGACGTTGCACAGCATGCAACATGCTAAGTGACCTTATCCACATGTGAACGATGTTACCCATTCACTTTGGTGTGAGTCATTATGCTATCACACGGATGTGCTGAGGGATTCTTACGTAAACATGTTGAATGGCAGCTGGAAAATCATTCGGGCATGCTCTTTTATAGAAGCGCCAATTCTGGGGTGGTATATGTCTATTATATGGAATCGAGCCTCTGCGACGTTTTTTTTTCCCATTGATCTAATATCATCAATTACTTTCCCCCACTTTTCTACAGCCACATTCCTCAGCTTTCCACCTCATCAGTTCTGCCGAATGGCGGTCAGTACATCAGTAAATGTATATACACTTACTTTCCGACGTGATAGCGAGCAGTTAATTACGACAAGAACCATATTTCAGTGTTACTGCCGAGGCAGCATTTATTTACAAAAGTCTCCGCTATTTTGCGAATTCCACCAATCTATCAGTTCCCACCCCCTTGCATGGATCAACTGCTGTTTTATTTTTTGTGGACTGTGCTTAATTTTGAATGGTAAACAACTGCACTCCATGCTGGGCACTTATCCATGAAACACACGCAGCGTTGCGATTTCTCTTTTGGGATATACTAATGAAGTTAGCATATATTTATAACAGGATTTATGTGTTTATTTGACTGTAACTTTTCTCAACAGACAGCAGTAAGTGAGCTGTAATTCAGCCTGCTACTGTGTACAATGAGTCATTCCATCTATGTATGCCTTAGATACCGTGGAACATAAATAATCTGAAATAATTCAAGGCTTTGCTGTTGAATTGCAGAACAAGACTTCACTGTACAAATCAACTGCTTTGTTTCGATGATGTAATGGTGAAAAAAACGTTTTTAAACCAATGAAATAGCGGACAATAAGGTATTTCCAGTTTATTTTAATTACAAAGCATTTTAGATATAATCAAATATAGTCTAATAAGTGGTTTGAAATCAAAACAATATTCTCCATGCAGGTGTTCTTGATCCAACGTGTTATATATAATATGTATAGTTCATAGTTCAATATTAACCTTATATTTCTGACAGGATATATTTCCACCCTCCCCCTCCCCACCAGGGGTAAAGCTATATTTATTGAACTTAAACCAGTACTCCTCATTACTGTTTTTTTTTCAGTTATTACTTATGCCACTCCACAGATCACCAAAAACAAACAGCTTTTGCTGAGTGTGTTGGTCGACTGCATTTTATGCCTGAACGCAGTTATTTTCCACACGCATGCTGTTACCACGCACCCCAGCCCACCTGCCCCTGTTTGCATATTGCTCCATGTCTTAGCTCTAGTTTTTTGCCCAAACATGGAATTATGAGCATCCTGTATATAATTGAGAGAATTATGAAAATCTCACAAGCTTTAAACAGTAGCCAGTAAAATGTTAAATGTGTGCTGTCTCATATAATGGCCAAGAGGAAGACTGTCTTCACAGGAAGATTGGCTACTTACATCCAAGGTACATGTTCTTTATCATATGAGATAATAATAGGAACATCTGATATGACACGCACATATACAAACACACACACACACGCACACAAACACACACACACACACACACACACACACACACACACATGCGCGCACACACACACATGCGCGCACACACACACACACACACACACACACACACACACACACACACACACACAATGTGTGTTGTGCCATATAGTATAAATACAGTATAACCCAATGTAAAATCCCCCTAGTTCTTAATTGGAGCTTTCTCTCATAGTGACCAGCTTTATGTGGGCCAAAGCTAAACCATTGCACACATGGAATCAGGTGCATTTGTTGTGCATGTTTTTTATTTCTGAGCTGAAAACAATGCCTAAAATGATTACGGAGCACAAATTGAAGGTTATGAGTTCAGTGTCTTGTTTTTACTATACTGTGCTGTACTGTACTGAGTCCTTGTGTGTGTGTGTGTGTGTGTGTGTGTGTGTGTGTGTGTGTGTGTGTGTGGGGGGGGGGGGGGGGGGGCATTATATTCATGTTCAAGATGTTTATCCTTGAGCAAAAAAAAACAGCCAAGTCAACAATCCCCTTGGAATGCATTAATGCATTAGAGACCCATCAGCGTCACCCTGGCTTAAAAGCATCTGCTCAGCGCTTTGCCACGGTCATCCCCCTGGTGGTGAACATGTTGTCATTAAAGGACTACCATAAAAGAAGCGCTGCGGGGGATTTTGGTAGCAATGGGGGAGGGGGGGGGGGTAAGAAACACTTCTGGGCTTAGGTAGTGCTTCTTTAAGCTCCAGAACCATTGTAAGCCCGGTAACCACAAACCGTACACACTTTTGATGAAGGCCGTGGAAGCACGATATTACCAGTACCATCGTAATAGAACCATTGTTTCTCAAAAACAAACGATCAGACGAGGAGTGTGAGCACAGCTCACAGCGATGGCGGGAAACAGTAGGGGAGTTTAAAGATCCAAGTGCCCCCCCCCCCCCCACCCAAACCCCATTACACAGTGATGAGCAGGAGTTATTATGTGATGGCTAGCATCGTTGCATCTCTATAAAGAGAAAATATGCTTTTCTTGAGACGCCTGGTATTGCAGTCCTTAGTGCGCAAGCTTGTTCTCATGCTCGGGGTGCACTATGCGGTGGAATAGCAGCAATGGGTCAAATGAGACTCGCTCCGCACAAGTGAGGATGTTGCCATGGCGATTCCTATAATTTTCTTGTAATTTTGCAAATGATCGCATTAGCTGTTGTACAATAGCTAATGGAACAGACTGCTCTGACCTCTCTCTGTTTCCGAAGAGTTATAGTTTAAAACACTCCGAGGAATTTGGTGCTTATGTGATCACGCCAGTGTGATTATGTCCACAGTGGAAAATATTAGAAAACAGCCGCGTTGATGCTGGAATTTCATACTGCGTCGTATCCCTGCAGAACCGCTTATCTTCAGGCCTCTGCTGTTTGTGTAGAACAGAGGCAGACTGAAGCCGAGCATGCTGGGATTGATATGGGCTGAGGCGGGTTTGAGAGCTCGGCTAATAAAGAGAAGAAGCTGCTGTAGGATTTGTGTGCGTACTGCAGGGAGCCCAGATGCTGGATTTAAAGGTTCTGCAGTAAATGCTCTAGTCAGGTCCATTTAGCAATCTATAATCAAGATCACAAAGCAGGCTACTTATAAAGGATCCCGGTAACCACAAGGCATACACAATTTTGCCGAAGGCTATATGGAAGCACGATATTACGATTACCATCGGAATGAAGAATTGCTCTGTCTGTGAGAGAAAACAATGGAAAGTACAAAAAGCCAAGTTGTGCTTGGGAAGGGGTATATTCCACAGTCGTCAGTAGATTGTCTTTGCGCTTCAAACACTTGAAATCCTTAAAATTAATAAAATTAATAAAAGCAAAAAAGGGGGAAAGGTACAGTTAGGTACATTTTATCAGTGGTAAAGTTCAATCACTTATTCCACTTCATGATGTTTCATTGTCTATGTACCCCATCCACTCTTCATTCTCTAAGCCAGTGGATGTTGGGCCCAGAAATTAGCGCTGTGCTTTGGAATTGCTCTCATATTCAGAGGCAGCTTGAAGCACAGCACGTCTTTGTTACACCAGGGCAATTACTTGGGATGCTAATGCTAATGTTATGCATTCCAGGACCAGCTTGGCAGAGGAAGACAGTCGAGGGAGAATAATATTCAAAGTCTTACATTCTCACACACGGTATGCACGCAAGTTCTAAGATACATTTCATGTTTTTTTTTTATTGTTGTTGTCCACTCAAATGAAGGGGGCGCATGAAACTTACCCTTAGGAATGTGGACTGTATTGTATTGTAGCCAGTTCTCTCCATTATTTATTTACGGATTTATTTACCTATCTATTTTTCATTGTGTGTCTCCTTTATAATTTCTCTGGCAAAGGATTAGAAAAGGCCCCTGAGATACTAAATCCCATTTCCAAGGGCACATTGTTTAACAGTGGACCAGACAGCACCAGTCAACAGGCGTCCTCTTGACAGCAATAAATAAAAAAGGGATATTGCCCTGCATGCACTCAAAGAGATATAGGGGCAGACAGCAGGCTATCAGACATAGCACCTACAAAGCAGAGTAATCCTCCCGATCAGTGCTATCCCTGTAATCTTTCATCTTATTTTTAAAGGAAACCCAATAATTTAGATAATTTTATTTTTTGAATTAACAAAAAAGGGAACATTTCGCCTATGCTCAGTACATAATCGGTTAATTTTGCTGTGAAGAACATCAGCCATCAAGTGAAATCTGGTAGTGTCTTATTGAGATATAAAATATGAATATAGAAATGTAGTGGATAGAAATGTAGGATTAGCAACATTTAAACCTGGGCTATAACATAGGGCCATACACCTTGTTCCACATAGTGTTAATGTCTAAACTCCTGTCCTTGTGTCCAAATTTGGCAAGAGAAATATTCTTGTTGTTATGTACCAATAAAAAAATGATGGGGAATTGTGAATTGTAATACAGGGAACAGTCGACAATTAAATTCTCCAGACAAATTGCATTGGAGAGACGTATTGACTTTGCCAAGATCTAATAAAACAGTGACATTGAATAAAGAGACCTTTTGGATTTCTAGCAGTGCAATGTTACTTTCATTTCGCATTAAATTAATTTTTAATTTCTGAATGCAATCTGAGTGATCTGTGTGTCCTTCTGAAGCCTGGCATGTGGGTAAGTGAGTGGGCGTTTCTCAGAAATCGGTGAACTGGACAAATGAAACCGTGTCAGGAAAGGATTTTAGCTTGAAAGAACACTCTAGAGTCTAGACCTCAGCAAACAGAACTACATCTATTCTAGTGGCAGGCAGCCCATAATCAACACATTATAGAGCAGCATTGTGATTTGCGATAATGACCGTTGCCATACCATACTATGCAGCCTGTCACATTTAAAATGCAGATTGAAAGGGGACTAAAACAGTGTGATATGGCTGTTTATGTCAAAGGAGTAAACAAAAACAAAAAAATGGCCAGGCCCATATGTGACCAAAGCAAGTACAAGGGCAAGTGATACAGACACCATGAACACACACTCCTGGGCAAGCCTAGCACCAGGCAGGCAACAGGCAGCTGATAAACACAATCTTTTTGTGTGCACTGCAAATAAAACACAAATACACATTGCCATTTTAAACATACCTGCCAGTGTCTTTGTCATTCTCACGTGCACTGCAGCAGAATTGTCTGTTGTTGGTTAAATGAGAAGAACATGGTTCACTCCTGCACACTTCTATGTCAATATGCAACTGCAGGAATGGATCTTCCCATTTTTGCAGGGTTGGGGTCAGTCTCATTTAAACTGAGTCAATCCAGTAAATGATTTCAAATTAAATTAGCGTCTTGAAAATGCTGTTAATATTCTATGAGGATTTCTTTGTTCAATGAATGAATTGAATTTCAATTCACATCCTTAATTGGCCGAACTGAAATGTAATCGACCCTAGCTCTGCTATCTTGTATCTCTGTGGATGGTCTGGTTACATTTTCCTTGTCCCCTCATCACCACCATTTGCTTTGTGTGGAGAAAAGTATGGCGTGAGAAATCCAGCTTGGCGAGCAGTCCTGGCTTCACATGCTCCTTTCACCACATGGAGGTGGAGATGACTGAAGCGTGCCCAGCCAAGGCCTGAACCCGGGGGAAGGGATCCAGTGAGCCATACCAAATTTCCCTGTGGAGGACCTGGCCCTGTTCAGAAACGTCCAGGGAGGTGGGACTTTTTCCATCTTTCCACTTCAACCGCACATTAAAAATGGTGATTATGAATTATTGGCTATATCTGGACATTGAGGAAATTAGTCGCTCAAGATAAAACATGGGTAGATTTACAAATTGAAACGTAGGTAGGTTCTGAAATCTACACTGGTTCTTTACTGACCACTTTCTACTTCGTTCTTCAGAATGACTCAACAGAACCTGCTTATAATGAAGGCAACACCAAAGCTAGCCTTCTAACACAATCAAGCAGGGAGAAAAGCACATTATTACTGAGGATAAAAAAGGAAGTCACGCTGCCCAGGAAGTTTTAGAAAAGAAAAACGTTAGAAGCTACTCTGCGGATAAGTAGGCCAGCCTTAATTTTAATGTGACTGTCTCCTCTGTAGCGCATTGACAGACCCAGTTTCTGAGCCAGTTTCTGTTCTTGCTTCTGATCGGCCGAGAGCTACAGAGAGCCCATGCAGGCCAGACAATAGCAAAGGTAACGGCGGGAACGGGAATACCAGCTTGCAGCTGTCGTCCAAATAAGACAGTAAATTGAGGAATTGACTCTTTGGTCAATGAAAATCCTACGGCCCCTGTGTCCTGGTCAAATTCCCACAAAAATATGTCACCTGGCCACATAACCACCCCCCACGCAGGTGTGATTGGCTGCACAAAGCCTTGCCTTCCTTCCGAGTTCTCAGTTGACCTACCTGGATACATAACGGAAAATTCTCCTCTTAAATTCTCTTAGAGGAAGAGCTCTCCTACCCTCTGGAAACAAACACACAAAATATGTGTGTTTGTGTGCACGTGTTTAGTGTTTAACATGTTAAGTCCGTTACTAACCGGGTCAAACTCACACGCATAACCAACACCGCTGCCAGGATAATTGGTCTCCCCCACACCCAACCTCGCCAGAGCTAAACAATAGGGCCATTGCACGCATTGCAACCTCAATAGAACAGGGCATCACACACCCACCTAATCACCACCTTACCCTACTGCCCTCCAGGCACAGGTACAGAACACTGAGGTGCAGATGGGCTCGCTTTGGGAAAAGCCTCATCCCCGCAGCTATAGCCACCTTAAACAATAGGCCTCGCTGAACAGGCCTGAGTGTGTACTGTTGTCTGTCATTGTATGTTGTTACTGTGTGCTATTGTATGTACTGTTGTCTGATGTGTACAGTACTGTGGAAAGGAATTTCCCCTTGGGGACAATAAAGTCTAAAGTCTAAGAACGCGCTTTGGACGCCAAAAACTGTAAAGAGAGGGGACAGATGGCGAGAAAACATTGCAATATCATCGCTCAGTGTGTGTTGGCCGACGATGTCACGGTGGCTCAGTAAAGCAGACCACACATGCCAGCTCATGTAGGCTAGTCTACTGACCCGGTTCAAAATCTAACCCGGAAAGGGGAGCATCTTCTGCCAAATCCCGCTGCAGTCCAGATCAATATCGTTGGGTATCCTGGTACTCGCACAAAGTCAATAGAGCCATCTATCCCATGTAATATTAATCCAGAGTTCTGAAATCAATGTATCCCTTTTCCAGCTCTCTTACTGGGCGTTAATCATCTGTGATTTGTTTACCATGGCAACGCTGCGCTATTGACAATTCTGTGTCCAGATACCAATGAGGGAAAGCCAAGGTAATTGCCTGGGATTGTCATTAGAAGACAAATGGGCATATGACATCATTTTTCACGTTAATGGACAGGAAATGTGTGCATATTTCTGGTAATGATCACCTTCAATTTCCTTTATCGCAGTCATAGAAACACAATTTGTGGCTGTGGAAGAAAAGTCTGAAGGATACATACCGTCGGTATGTGTTTTTACCATATTGAAATCAAATGCATGCATTATGTATGTCATGGGGCTTACTAGTGTAATGAGCCCATTGCAAGCAGCAATGGAACCTGCTGAATTTTATTTGGTAGGAGTCCTCTGGTTCCAGTGCCATGGACAAGCTCCTGGTTTTCTTTTCTGGAGAATAACCTTGATAACCATTATGATCAATGTCAGTGAGCTGAGGTCTTTCCTATACTGTATTGTGATATAGGGCATAAGGTGAATTGACTTCCGCAGGCCACGATTACGAAATGAAAGGTCTGCCACCTAGTGGTGAACAAATAAGTTGCCACAACCCAGACAAGAGACTGACGGAAAAGCCTAAATATGCCTCAAATACAAAACCATATCTACGTGTGATGACAAATTGATTATTGTACAATACCTTAACAGGTTTTGTACAATAGTTAAGCAATAGCATGATCAATACTTTTTCATGCATTATTTATTATAGTCAAATCTATTACACTGTCTGTAGCATTTTATTTTATTTTTTTAACCAGAAGTGTAATTGCAGTCATTGTACTGTAAAAATGGTCTGGCCTTAAAACAGCCACACTGAGGTTTTTTATATAGCAATGAAATTGTACCAGAACCCAGCACTGAAGATACATATTATGTGTAAGTGCTTTCATCACAATTTGATTTGTGGCCAGGATACCCAATGAACTGTTGTTGAAATACAGTCAAAAGACCCTCAGGGAAGCTCAATAAAACTGTGATGGAAAAAACCATCTGCTTCAACTGAAAAAATAAAACTTTTTTTGTGTCATACCATGAAAACATTTTATAGTACAATAGACTGCAACACCCAGCCAATCTATAGCAGTATATACAGTTGAAGTCGGATGTTTACATACACTTAGGTTGAAGTCATTAAAACTAATTTTTAAACACGCCACAGATTTCATGTTAGCAAACTATAGTGTTGGCAAGTCAGTTAGGACATCTACTTTGTGCATGACACAAGTAATTTTTCCAACAATTGTTTACAGACAGATTATTTCACTGTTAATTCACTATATCACAATTCCAGTGGGTCAGAAGTTTACATACACTAAGTTGACTGTGCCTTTAAATTTTTAATATTTGGTCACATATCCTTTGCATGCCATGACTTCCTGATGTCTGTGACCCAACAACATCAAAAGACTCTTGATATCTGATTTTCTGGTACTCTTACAAACGATACTATAACATCTCTGCATTTGAATGGATCTCTATGGGAATTGGGTGGTGGGACTAGATTTAGCTGTAAATTACACTGGAACAGTATGGAAACACATGGTTGGCTAAATGGCTCTAAGTCATCAAGGGTCTGATGTATCAAACAAGCCTTAAATCATCACTCTGCTGCCAGAAATACAGTAGATGTGGATGGATAACTTGAAGGGTTTGCATATCTGGCAGCAGAGTGATGGTTTGAGGCTTGTTTGATACCTCAGACCCTTGAAGACTTACAGCCATTTTACCAATCATGTAGTGGTGAGTTTTGATTACTTTTAAAAATGAGTTTTAATGACTTCAACCTAAGTGTATGTAAACTTCCGACTTGAACTGTACACTGCCTTTCCAAACTGCTAGGTATGTGGGAAAATTATTTTGTGTGTGTGCATATAATTTTTCTTATCTATGTGGTATGCTGCATTTATGTTTGAGTGAAAATAATAACCTTGCTAGCTTTTCTTTTTTTTTCTTTCTTTTTTTTAGGAGCAAAATGACTGATTCTGTGCTCTGCACTGTTTTATGCTACTTGTAATTAGAGCCCGATGCCTATGTGGGTAGTTGGAGTGGTGGGAAAGTGAAATGTAATAGGCTTTATTCCTGTCGGTCATTCATTTTAATTTGCTGAAAGTTTGTTTTGTGCTCATAATTTAACATTCCATTGTGCGTGCGAAAGTACGGAGGCTTGTTTGTGCGCGTCTACACATGAGCTTGTAAATAATGCGAGTTAACGGTATGGAGGAAACTTTCCCCTAGAGTGACGATGACCCCCTTGCTCCCCCTTTCCCAACTGACACCGGGCCTGCCGCCTTATTGTTCTATGTGAATGACAGCTGAGAATCGATGGTCTAAAATGCGGAAGGGGAGCCATGTATAATGCATGCGTGTTCACTCAAATATCATTATTGGATGACGCTCCCATACATTTGTGATAAGGAAAAGCTTGCCTTAAAGTGCCCTGGGGACCATTTAGGCTTAAATTAGTTTTGTAATGGGGAAGGGAAGGGGAGCAGTACACCTCCCTGCTTTATGAAATATTACAATTGCATAAAGCCCGCGAAAAGGCTGTCAGGTGTCGGACAGATATTCCCTTTTTGTCAAACTGCACCATTTCCCACATTCATTCCTGTGAATATGCGAGTGAGAGAGAGGTTTTCTCCTCTGCAAATTGGATGCTAATTACCACCACCAGCACAAGCAATCCACAGCCCTATCAGTGCATTAAAACGCTGAAAGTTTGCATTATCCCAATAAAACCCTCTGCGCCTATTCTATTCTAGTACCTATTCTCAATGGGAAGGTAGAGGCTGACAATGAAAGTGTGAGAGAAACAACCATAAGTGACCAAATTCTTATTTCTTGTTTCAGGAGCGTGTGTGGTCAGTAGGTTATGTAATAACGTAATGTCAGTATTGAAATGTACATGTAAGTATTGAATGTAAAGGGGATGAAAAAGGGTCAAAAGGACTGATCCATGAAATTATAATTATACTTCGCATTGTACTAATGACAAGTATTGCTTGATTGGTGTACAGAGGTTGACTGTACGACCATTGGTGTACAAGTTGGTAATCAGAGATGGGTAAGTTTTATGAGTCATTTCCTGCAACAAATAACACTGTGTAATCTATTCCTTCATACTGAATGTACACTTATTACCTAATTATATGACATTTTCTATTGACTTAAATGTAAATGTCTTAGGTGGGTTGACTGTTTTGCTCGTATTGATTGACCCACCCACCCATCTTGATTTAGACGCATTGGATTTTACATATTTCCAGCTAGGTTCCATTACGAGCAGCACAAAACTGCCATACCAGTAGCATATTAAGGGCCTGATTTACTAAAACCTTTAGCATGTGTAAAACCAATAACATGACCAATGATTGGTCATGGCATTTGTTTTGCACCAATCATTGGTTGTGTTATTAGTTTTGCGGGTGCTAAAAGGTTTTGCACATGCTAAAGGCCTTAGTAAATCAGGCCCTAAGTGTAGCAAAAACAGACTGTTGTAAAGTTTAATACAAACCTGAATCTCAGACATATTTATTTGGCAATTCAAACACATATTCGTTTGCAAAATTAATATTAATTTCCTGTCTTTTGGAATAGATATTTATCTAGCTTCTTTCCTAAAACCAAAGGACAACAGAAACTGTTCCTATATCCCAGAGGGCCCCTTCCGTTTTATTATTTTATTAAATACTGAAATACATTCCTCTTTTGCATAAGAAATGCAAGTTAAAGATAGTTTGCTCAGATAAATGAAAAATGTGTCAATATTATCAAAACTGCACTAATTACATTAAATAATTTTTTTTTGTATACAAACACAATGTATATAGAAATCTACTGTATTTCTTCCATACCTTGAAATAATCTCAAAATAAAACCATTTAAATGATATCAGGCATGCATTTCCGCTTAGTAGATAGATAGTTGACGTTCTAATTGGTACAGGAATTGCTGTATTCATTTTCACATTAGTTGTTACTTAAGCCCATTGTTTGTCTTCTAGCTTGCAAGTGACATCACTGAAGGTGTCACAAATGTTATTTTATCCATAGAGGAAGATGGCTTTGCTGCTGAATTGCAAAATGACCACAGGGTGGCGCTGTGACACAGGGAAATACAGACCATGGAAATGAGCTTGACTCCAATACCTCCGCACAACCTTGCGGGTTATTAACAGAGACAAATGGGTGAGCTCCGTCATATAGCTAACCAGTGTGGCCTCAGTCACGGGGACAAAAATCATTGATTGAAAAGCTTCAGTTTCTCAAATGTGTATTGTGATTTATTTTTTAACTACTGTGAAAAAAACATTAACACAAACACACGCTTGACCTCATTGAGTCTCTGTGCCAGTTACGATTTTAAATGGTAAAAAAAACTTCACAGTTATCACAGCAATTGACCAATGAGAGTCAAAGCAAATATTCTCTCTCCTGGAGTACACGTCACACTTTTAACTGTCTGTAAAGCTGAAGAGGCATTAAACATGATGGATGGTACAGAACATCAACCAACTTCATCAAGAAACGTGAATTATTTGACTTTTAGATCTATGAGTTTTGTCTCAGGTGTATAAGGAGTGTTTTCATTTGAGCCCATGTTGCCTTTAATGGGAATATCTTTATCAGGAAACACTACAATCTCTGCATTAAACATGTATTACATTTTTATCTGAACAGGATGTAAGGGGAATACTTTGAGGCGACCAGGGATTGGAAAAAGAAATTCTCAAGAAGGAAATTATATTTTGTTAAAATATTTAATGGATCATTTCCCCTTCATAATTCTTGAACATTGTTGTCATTTTCAGTTACAAGTAGGCAATCTGGTAAGGATTTAGTATCTGTAAGACTTATTCAATATAAACACATAATTAACTTCACATAATGCAAAGAAGCCTTCACTTTGTGGCCTTCATCAAATAAGGAGAACTGTGTGTATTAACATTTTAATTAAAAACAGGCAACATTGCTGAGAAGCTATTCACGTTGAAAATAATGGCAAGAAAACTGGCGTAATTTTATTTTGCAATATTTTTAATGAAGGTCAATAAGTTGAGGGTCTTTCCACTCTCGAATCAAGCTGAAGTTATGGCTGCAAATTAACAGCGCTGGCCTTTTTTAAACTATGTAAGCTGGTTAAATGAATCACAAATGGGTTTATGAATATGGAGTGAATCCTTGCTGCTGTCCCTGAAGATTGTGCCCAACAAGAGTGTGTTATGCTGTAATCTTCGCACTTGGGCTGGTGGGGAAAGGAGTGTCTTTTTAGATGTTTCTAGCATTGAATTAAGACAATAACCAAATTTCACAAGGCCTTTAAAATGCTTGGGCTTGCCAAAAGACCCATTTGTCTTTCCACCCTAATAATTGGTTCGCAATCAGCCTAAGCCTTCCATTCGCTTTTGTCCCCCTCCCTAAGACAGACTGCAGCAGGATGCAGGCTGTAATTCAGGAGCGTTTTCACAGGCAAGTGAATGGAGGAATCAGGTAATTACGTATTTCCAGCACACGGATGTGACAGGCACAATATTAAAATGGTGAATTCATTTCCATTTATTTCCCGGGTTATTGTGGTTGATAAAATTAATCTTTTGCCAAATAGGTTTAGAGCTGGATGCTGTCGTCAAAAGTGAATTGATGGGTGGGCAGGTGCCCCCTAATGGATTCTGTCACAACTCGCATACAATAAAGGGATTTGTTCCTCAATGAACTTCCGCTCCCTATCCCCACCCTCTCTCTCTCTCTCTCTCTCTCTCTCTCTCTCTCTCTCTCTCTCTCTCTCTCTCTCTCTCTCTCTCTCTGTCTCTCTCTCTCTCTTTCTGTCTCTCTCTCTCTCCCTCTCTTTTCTGTCTGTCTTTAAGGGCTGAGTAGAAATTTCCTTGAAAGAAGTTTAATTGGGTTAGGGGCAAAGGAATCAATACAAAATAAAGATCTTGCAGAGGTTAATCAAAACATGGCTTTCCATAGAGCCATTTACAAATGACGATAGAAGTTGTTACTGAAACTGGGACTGCTATGAAAGACAACACTTTCACAACATTTTCAGGATGTACTCCTGGCTTTGAGGCCTGCTTCAGAACTGGAATAGGTCCTCTCTTTTCATTTAAGTCATACATTCATGTAAGTGCTGCAGTGTTTCTCTATTTTCAGTGTTTTTGCGATGCAGCAAGCTGCATAGTCTATTGCTAATGCAATTTCCACTTAATTTTAACTTCACCTAGACCTCCAGGGGGCTCCCACTGACCACTAGAGGTACACAGACCACAGAAGGAGAACTATAGGCCCAGGGATGGATATAAGTACACTAAAATGTACCTGGTTACAAAATACCTCCCAAACAAGCTACGATCAAAATGGTATAAACAGCGGTCTCTGCAAATTACATATTAAATACATATATATTACATATGAATGGCGATTCTATGCCCAGGTGCTGCACTGCTTTTTTTCCTCTGTATTTAACCCAAATAAAAGAGACCCTGTTACGCAAATAAGTAAAATATTTATGTAGCTTGAGTGTGCATATTTGCTAATTCCTGTAAGTATGTTTATGTGTGCATACTAGATGTGTTTTCTTAATTATCTTAGTATGTAGTGCCTTTGAACATTGAGTGACTGTGTGGTGTAGCCTGTAAGAGCACCGTCCGCATGTTCTTTGCAAGCCGCAATGTCAGAAGTTTGAATCCGGCCGCGTCTCTCTCTACACCCTACCGTCCAATAAAGCTGAAAAAGCCCTAAAAATATAACTTCAAATTATGAACATACATTATTTACACATTATGCAGTACATGTGAAAAATGAACGCGCACACACACACACACACACACACACACGCACGCGCACACGCACACGCACACACACGCACAAGCCACCATCACTGCTTTAAATAAAGTAAATATGCAGTTAAAGCAGTGGTAACACAGAGTTAATATCTGCAAAGTTTTCTCTTTTTTTATTTAGAAGATGTAGACTGTGTTTTACTTTATATGAAATTTTCAATAATCCCCCCCCCCCCATATCAATTATTCAACAAAGATACCGGTTGATAAACACCCCGATTTCAGATGCTCCGCAGGAGTCCCGCCCGGTTGATGGAAATGTCTCATGAATAAACACTGATAGAAAGCTTTGTGAATTTCATCAATCACTCAGTATGCCATCTGTCACTGACTGATATTTCACACCAATCAATAGGTTATGAAATTATGATGTATTGCTCGGTTTCCTTGTTAAATATACATCCTGCGCATCGTTAATCTCTCGAAGGCCCGGCTGCAGCGAGGATAGCGCGCGGCTGCAGCGCGCCAAAGCCCACAGGGCAAGCCTTTGATGCTGCATCTGTGAGGTATACATGCAGGGAGGCCAATTAAGAGCAGTCCACTCCAGTACTTATATTTCCTAACTGCAAACAGACAATATGGAGCCAGGCTGAAAACATTTTGTTGATATTGTTATTTTAACAACTTATATTTCTCTCTTTTGCCAAAATGCACCCTGTTGATAATTTATAAGTGTATGGCACTTAATTTGGATTGATAGCTTTAAAGTAGCAATTAAGGGGGATTTGATTCAATTAAGTAGGACAACATGAAATATAAACTTATGGAGTAAAGTTGGGTTGAGTAAATACGGTGACATGTTAGATCAGACGGAAATACAATTATTGCCGTGCCATATGTCATTTTCTGCCACATTATTGATGGATGCTTAGCATATAGAATTCTGTTGAGGGACACAAGGTCAAGAAATGTCATATGCAGTTCTTTTTCACGTGCAGTAAAACATTAACCTTGTATGCCAAATATCAGCGGTTTGGGTAGTTCCAGTCAAGGAACAAGTTACTTTTTCCAACTAGTAAACAGATGATTGTGATGCCTTTTGAGAGCTATTTTGTGGGTTTTTACAAGCTGCCTCAGATATCAACCCACTTTGCCTTGTGGCTCCATTGGGACAGAAAGTGAAATTTTACAAAAGTAGATATTTCAATTCCCTGCCTTTCTGAAGAACACATTTAACCCCTTTTGGAACATAGACACAATAAATCAATTTCAAGTTGCACCGAGATCAGTGTGTTCTTCAACTGATTATTTAATTTTCACATTGAACCTAACAATGCCATAAATCGATTAAATTGGCAAGTAAAACATAGTGAAAAGGTAATTCTTCCTTATTTAAAACATTCTGCTGTAAGAACAGCCACTGTGTCAAACCTCATAATAGCCCCACAGGCCTTCCTTAACACTTAGCACTAGTCTACGCTTCACACAGAAAAACTAAGCTGGAAGCTTACAACAATCCGCCTTATTTTAAAGATGTCTATAAAAAAAAGGTTGGGAAATACCATACAAAACAACGCAGGCAATAAAGCACACTCAGTCCCGGCTGTGGGGTTCAGAAGCGATGCTTTGAGAGGGTTAGCCCCTGGATCGCCGAGCATGTTTGAACCGCTGAATGATCCATCCACTTCCACCAGCTTTTAGCCGAATCAGTCTCTCAGGATTTTGGTGAGAGTTCAGTCTCACTAATGTCATTCTTGGCCTGAACATAAATCAATAACTCAGGGCTTGCCAGAGAGAAGCACCCCTCAAAGAATACCTCGCCTTGTGTGACCAATGGAAGTGTATTACCCTGGCCTGCAATGGAGGGAATTTTAATAAGTTATCTCAAATCCAGTAATTTGCACTGGGAGCTATCAAGACTTCATTTTACCCGTCTGCTGGGGTTTGGGGCTATGTAAATATTGCTTGAAACATTGACTTACTGCTTTGGGCTAGTGCCTGAAGCACCCTTTGTCAGTACCTCTGCGACTATATGTTCTTTACTGTATTGCCGGGTGGATCACAGGGCATAATTGCCAGCACGCAGCAGAGCCCCCTCGACGCTACTATGAAAAATTATACTTGGACCCTGAATAAATGAATTTGCCTTGCCTTGTGTGTGAGCGTCACCCGGCGAATTGGGTTCTAAGGAGTGGAAATTGTGGCGACACGCTCTCGCAATTTTGACAACAATTGCTATGAAAGCAAAAGCTACATTTTAGCTACTTAAAGCCGTCTCGTATATCCCAGCCGTGTAATGAGGTGCGAATAGAGCCTTTTTGTTTTTCCCCCATTACCTGGGCAAAGCAGTTTCCTCCATCCCCCAACCACCATTCCCGGCAGCACAGCAGCAATCGACTTTTTATTTTAGCTTTGATGCAAGCCAGTCTTAATGGTGAGTAAGCTGTTATTTAAGATGGTTTTGCGCTACGGTATTGGTAATGTGCTGTACGCGCCGTCATAGTCGTTGTGACAATATGGGCTCCTGTCTGGAATGAAGAAGAGCGCCGCCACTGCGTTTATTATGGCGTTTAGTTCGGATCTGAAGTGTCTCTGGTGTCAAACCCATTTCTCCAGCCCGTCTCTAATGTCCTGACTCTGCAAGGCTGACCATTGTCATTTTTCCTCCCCCCTGCTTCATAAGGGCCGTGAAAAGCCGGAGAGACCTCGGTAATAACCTTCAGAAAGGCTGCGATTGCTCCTCGCCTTGGCGCAACGGACCCATCGCCCCCAGCCGCAGAGACGCTCCACGGGCTCCGTTGATGGGGGAGCGTGTCGCCATGTTCTGAAAAGAGATTAAAGGGGAATGTGTGGGAGAAGAATTTGGATGGGTGTTACCGGCGTTTTGGATTCCCCACTGCGGTGATGATGAAGGTCATTAGCGCCTCCCCCTGGGACGAGGGTGGGGGGAGATGGATTAGCCGGTGCTGGCGCAAACCGCTGACAGGTGCAGTCAGGACACTTAATCCAAAAATGGGCAGCCCCGAGCTCTGAATTCCCCTGGCCAACGGCAGGGAAACCAGCCACCCCGCTAGTCCATGACTGCTGACTGCAGGAGGAACTTTTCCCCATCTAGCTATAACCCTGCCCTGAGAGAAGGGCATCCGTTTATTCGTCCTTCGCTTTCTCGAAATTACAAAAAAAAAAAAACATTGAAAAAACTGTTATCATCGCTGTGATGGTACTTAGTATAGTAAGCATTATATTGCGAAAGTAAGCCTGTTAACTGTCCTGTTTCAGCAACAGCAGCATTACAGGTCAGACGCTAGCACAGAGGACCTTTACCTTTACTGTGTCAGATTCGGCAATGAGGTGATTGGAAAGCAGGAACATAGCCCCTGGCAGGCACGACTGACAGTCTAAGAAGGTCCTGGCAAACAAATCAAATGCTAGAAGGAGACGGAAGGAAGCACTCAAAAATAGCAAATGTTCTCTCGTAATTTTATCCTTCCTTTTAAAAACCAGAGGTGAGAGAGAGAGAGAGAGAGAGTAGGCCTAGGCCTACAGCAAAAATATTTTCAGGTGAGATATTGTGATATTAATGTACTCTCAGCCGTTCAGTCGTTTTCTTGTTGTGACAAAATGGCACTCTAATTTCCAAGGGTTTTCAGACATGTCTTGATGTTGTCCCTCCCTCTGTGGCACCCTGAGTGTAAGCATGCGGTTTACCCCTGCTTTCCCCATGGGTACAGTGTTTTTGGGATGATCTCGTCCTTTAGCAAAGGGATGCCCCCTGTGGTGCACAGTGAGTGCCGCTGCATGTTGAATGGGAGTTTGTGCTTGATTAAGGGAATCTGTGCCATTTTATGGAGCTCCTTCTGGGACACATTTCCCTCTCGGATTTTCCTTGGAATGCCCTGTAAGAGTGTCGGGTGTCTGTGTATCACGGCCATATGATTATCCACACTCAGTGCAAATGTTTTTCCCCCCCCAATCTTTTGTACTATTTAGGGCAGGGGTGTCAAACTCCAGTCCTGGAGGGCCGCAGTGTCTGCAGGCATTTGTGGTTTCCTTTCAGTCAGCAGCCAGTTTAGGCTTTGAGAACAACGTGCGTGGACTCTTTCGCCAATCTGTCACTTAAATCACCCGTCACTTGTGCTGAAACACACCAAAAACCAACAGATAGGCCTCCTGTGGCCGTCCAGAACTGGAGTTTGGCACCCCTGATTTTGGGGAATAAAATAAAACAGGTATTGAGGCTCAATCATTCAGGATCATCCCATCCGAAATGACCGATTTGGATTCCGCAAAATCGACGGTTAATCGACATTCCTCTTATCAGTGTGAAGGGATCTGCATCAGGTTGGGCGAACCAGTGGATCGGCATCACAGCACAACAAGGAAAGCTGCCCAGGACGTACTCACTGTTTACCTGTCTGCATGAAGCTCTCTCTACTGTTCTTCTGTTTATACCTTTAAATGTTTGCCCCTTAAAGCATCCCACCAGAAATATATTGACCTTGTTGAGGGTTAAGTGATGCAATTTCCTTTGAAATGGCAGTCATTTGGCCCGGCTGCGCCTCATGAAGCCCTCCTGGGTGTTATTCGGCACCTTGGAGACGGCACTGATTGGCACATTACAGTGGTGCATGTCTAAGTGGACGGTCTCTGGCAGCGAAGTTAATATTGCAGAATTACCCATGATACAAAGATGATGTTCCTCCCTCAGAATTGCCTGTGCAGTTGAGTTCACCGGTAATTCTGGAAATAAAACAGGCCATTGCTTCATAACAATTTCTTTATGGATGCCGTATTGACAAATAGTCACGGTTAACTGTTAACTTGGTATAGCATGTAATTGTAAGGGCTCACAGTTCTATTGTGTATGGCGAGAGGATTTCTGCGTGTGTGCACTATCTATTTTGACCTCTAGGTGCCAGTGCAGTCTGATGGTGTTGCTCAGAGTGAACAATCTTTTCTGTTTACAATGTAGAAGGAAAGAAAGCATCTCCCCAACACCAGATGGTGTTGATCATTATGACAGGCACAATTTTCATATTTCTTTATTAAAGTTCCTTGCTGTAAAATGCGATCTCTAAAATGCAGCATTAAAATTAAAAATTCAGTGTGACAGAATGCCATTTTTGCTAATTAGAAATAAATGTAAATGGTGGTTTGACAGCATGCAGACTTGCCAATCTTCCTGCCACGTCCATTGTTTAAAAATCAGTCACAGTGTCTTCCACTGTACAATAAAATACCGTTTCAGTAGAACTAAAAGGACAGTAAAGACATTTGTGATTCAATTACCTTATTTATTTGTCAGCCAAAATGCGAAAAAGCTTTTTTTTTCTTTTCGGGAAAAAAATCAATCTGAATTGAAACTCCGGCAAGAATGTTGACAACTGCACTTTACCTTTTACAACTGCTGTGAAAGGTAAACTGCAGCTAACTTTTCAGAAAACAGCCCCAGGTATGAGCTTTCAGGTATCCTTTTTTCAAGGTTTATCCAGGCTCCATGGCCAGCAGTGACACGGACAGTGACTAATGGGAAATGCTCTTTCCTAAATATTACAATGCTTTTGGGATTAGTGGAGGAAAGAGTGGGTAAAGGCACATACAATTGTGTATCTAAAATGTGTAGCATCCTGGTCCCTTTGTAGCTCCCAGAGGCCAGAATGAGGGAGGATAGCCTAGCATCTCTGTGAAATTAGAAAAGCCCCATGGAGAATGAGTCAAGATATGGGGGAAGGTGTATGTGCTATCAAGTTCCATGTTCCATGGCCTACAACAAACACTCACATTGTAAAAGTTCAGTTGAGTTCCCATTTGTCTGTAGGTTCACAACATTGTAATGTAATGTAAGGGGCACATAAATGTGAGGAAAAATCAGTGCGGACAAGAGTGATTGTTCCATGCATGAAAAATGTTCGGCAGTAATGTACATTTAGGTTTGAAAGACCAGGCTGCATGTCATTTGTCTGACCCTCCCATGGCTCTGACCCTCCCATGGTCCTCTGTTTAAACGGTCCACACAAAAAAATAAAAAAATAAAAAAATTTGTTGAAACCACTTTTTAATTTTAAAAAATAACTTCCCCATATTGGGCAGGCTCAAAGCAGTGGGGATTATACCCAACTGAAGTCGAATTAATCCAATCCTTTTTGTGTTTTTCCCAATCAAAGAGCTGCTTATAGTGCTTTAATAACAGGGTCACACACGGCACAGTCACAAAGCAGAACTCCAATTACACAGAAGACACAGAGGGAGGGCTTGAAATACAATGTAGGAAAATAAACAAATTCTGATGGTCTCCTTATTGACTGTATAAAACAGCATTGAACAAAGCCTGCCAAGTGCTTCAGAAGAAAAATAATGTTGCATACTATTGAGAAATGAACAAACAACGTGAGCATTTGTTCATCTAACACCCTGGTGAATCATTTGTAATGAATATAGTACATACAATTTATATTGTAGCAGTGTAGTTTGAAATGGAGTCAAAGCTGATATCATGTTTTGCAGTATTACTCAAAAGGTCAGGTGCATCCCTTTAGTGCCTGTGATTCTGTGTACATGACTCACAATTTAAAACGTTATTCTGAGAATTTAGAGGTGAAAAGAAGATTCTTTGTGATACCAGCCACCATCACACAATTATTATTTTGAGCTTTTGTGCAAAATTAACTCTGCTTGTGAGTCTTGGCCAACTGGCATGCATCTTGTGATGTGTACAAAAACTAAAATAGAACTATCTGTCTAGTCTCATAGTTCGCACAAATGAGCAAATTGGGGTAACTTAAGCAAAGGTAGCTTGAGAACTGTTGAAGTAGTAAGTTATGAGTCAAATCAGTGGTCTCCAACCCTGTTCCTGGAGATTTTCACACCCTGTAGGTTTTCACTCCAATCTTAACAAGGAATACCTCGTTCAACAGCTAGTGATGTTGTTGAGCTGCTAATAGAATCGGGTGTGCAAATTAGGGCTGAAATGAAAACCTACAGGACGGTAGATCTCCAGGAATGGGGTTGGGGACCACTGAGTTAAATTGTTAAATCTTGTAATGGGGCGTGACGTGAGGAAGGAGGAGCCAAACGCAGCAAGGGGATTCATTAAGCCCTTAGGCCACTAAGGCGGGATACCCGCAGATAAGGGAAGGAGACAAGACAAGGAACAACAAACACCAATATAGACGCTACTAACCGGCTCACTGTCAAACGCCAAATAGAGCGCAAGGACAGGGATCTAAACAGCCAGAAATAATAAGCGCCCTGTCTCGGTAACGAGACTACATAAGAACGGGCGAGTAGCGAAAAAGCACAAATATAAAACACAGTAAACAGACACTGCAAAATAACAAGATAGTAACAGTGGAGGCGAAAGGAACAGACCCAACGTTCCCAGGCTACTCCCAAACTCGCGGTCACACACAGACGTGTCCACAACATCGCCCAATCCTCCCTACAGGAAGACATGCGCCAAAAGACGAAACAGAACATGAGTTCCAAACAAAATCGTCAAAACTCCATGAAAGGAGAAAGGCACCAAAAGGAACGAACAGGACATTTACCGACTAGACCAACGCGAGATTAATTGAAAATAAATGCCCTGCCTCTCTATGAGGAAATGTAACGAGGCGAACAGGAACAGAGATTTAACGTTCCCATGGCGATATAAATAGGCTCGCAGTCAAGGGTAGAAAGCAAAGGGGTAAACACCCGATCTCCCAGGAGAGAGAAACATTTTACAGGTGAGCCGACGGAACACCGTCGTCCCATAACTTTACGATCCATATAGACTAACGCAAGCTTGATATAAAACAACCGCACTAGCCTCTCACTAATGGATTATGTAACGAGGCGAAATGGAACAGAGAGCTAACGTTCCGAGGCTATTTTAAGAAAACACGCAGTCAACCACAAACACGTCCACAACATCGCCCAAGCTCCATATAAGGAGACAAACACCCGGAGAACGAAACAGAACAGTTCACAAGAAAATCGTCTCGCAGGCAGAAAAGGCGAACAGGACAGCTGCAACAAAAGACCAACGCAAAATAGCACGACAGCCTCAATATAAATAAAAACCCTGACTCACAACAAAGGGGAACGTAGTCCACGAGAAGGAGACAACAGGGAATAAACGTACCAAGCTACTAACTGGCTTACCGTAACCCGGAAATGAGTAGAAGTTAAAACGCCAGGTCTCTCAATAAGAAAACCAATCAAAAGGCGAACAAATGGACCAGAGAAACTGCTACTCGATACTTCTACGAGCTCAAACTAAGTAGAAGCGAAAACGCCCGAATCCCCTATGGGAAGACATGTGCCGAAGGGCGAAGAGAACTAAAGTTCCCAACAGAATCGCACAAATCTCCATACACGGAGATTAAGCACAACAACGCGAAATAGAGCAGAGATTTACAGTCTCAAACTCCTACGAGGTAATCAACTACCTAGCCAGCAAGAAATAAGCCCTGCCTCTAAAGAGACGTTAACAAAGGGCGAGAAGCCAAAATGGTACGAGAACTAACACAAAATAAAACACCACAGTACATAACAATAAACAAACAATGTAGAAGCCCCGAATGAAGGAAACGGTAGGCTTATATACATCTCTCAGGTGACTACGACAGGTGTAAACACTTAACCAGAAGCTCCGCCAACTCAGCAGGGCGGAGCAAGCATCTACCAAAAGGGCAGCGCCCTCGCGTGGCCACCGAGGAAAACGACCGCATGGGGAAAGAGGGTCAAAACCATGACAAATCTTCCATCTTTATGCGTGAAGGCAAAACATACTGGACACCATCTACAAACTACTTAATTCTCTTTCTGCCTACATGGCTAAGCAAAACTATTGCATTAAGCAGGGCTTTTCATTAAGCAGGGCTTTTCAGCCTCAGTTTTGGGGGTCCCTTACGCCTGCTGCTTTTTCTCTTGCCTGTCTTGTAAAGGTAAACCTCATTACTATTTTGTTTGTCTCTCGACTATTTTCTTTCCACAGGTGGACATTAAAGTTTCAGTAGTCAGCTGAATGAAGACACTTAATAGACCTATGAATATATCTCCAGCTAAGCAAGAATATGAGAAAAACAACCTGCGTTTCGGGATACATACCAGAAGTCATTTAAAGTTGCCCGCTGTTTATTTTAAGTGTCTGTCTTTATTCAGCCAACTATAACCATTTTGCTGTAATACTTGTCCATTTGAATAAGCACTATGCCTAGAAAAAAAAACAAAAAAGTTTCCTATCACTGGCATTTACTGCCATCCATTAATGGAACGAACACAAATGCCAACAAGTACCATGATGGTAACTATTCTCCACAACTACCCCTGTGTCTTATGGTAGTAATCTTCCAGTAACCAACTTTGAGAGTTACTGTGATGGTCTCAAGTCTTATCTGAGAAGGGCCGGGTGGTGTGGTTGCACTTTTTTAGTACTGCCCAGCTGATTCAACTAATCGAGGTGGAAGACCATGATCATTTGATTAGTTGCTTTAGGTGTTTTAGAACAAAAGCTTGCACCCACATCAGCCATCTTCAAATAAGATTAGAGATCCCTGGTCTATAGATTGGCATGTGGTTAATGAACTGCTATGGAATTCAGCCTTGTTGTCTAATCCAGCACACCTGCGTGAGTACAGAAAGCTTTTGCATTGATTATCTGAGGTGACTGCTTGAATAGCTACTAACTATGCCTTAGACTATGCTTTCACTAGTCTGTACATGATACAGTAACATTCTTAGTGATAAATTAACTCTAACAGAGTGTATGCGCCCAATAGGGACCGAGATGTGCTTTATTAGAGCTAAAAGTAGTCTAGCTGAGTTGATTTCACACTGAACATTTTGCTGTGTAGGTGTTTACAGATCGTGTCGATGCTCTCAAAGAGGTCACTCTTGGGCTGCGTTTCATCATTTCAAAATGACTACTCCTGCCACTGCAACTCCCTTATGACTTATGCACATGATCCCTTTAAAACATCGTCTTGAAGTTGCAGCAGAGCTGTTTAAAAGCTTGAGATCAGAGCCATGGAGGAAATTATATCTTGTTTTTTTCAGAAGCACATTATAATGTGTCACCCTGTAGCTTATGACCTGAACATCAATTTTCATTTGCAGTTTTACTTCTGATCTGATTTAATACCAGCTAGCTATTCCTATTTCAATGGAACATTGACAAGACGTGCATTTGTTGGTGTCACCAAAGCACGGTATCAAACGGCTCCAGTATTTCCCTTGATACACACTGTCCACATCTTGTCCGTCACAGAAAATATTCAAAGCAGTCAATGAAATCATCAAACAACATCTCAATGGTTTACATAAGTTCATAAAATCCATCATAATCATACATATGTCTAATTATATTACGGCTGAAGCAATGTATACTGTATCTAAATAGATGACTCATAATACAAGACATCTGGTGGTTTCCTGTATAAATTGCTTTGCAGGCACATTGAGTGTTTTTATTAACTAACCCATTTTCCACAGAGAAAGAAGTGAAAGAACTTGTCTACTTATATTGTGTACAATAGTGTACAAATTCCTAACTCCATGCACTTTAGAATTTAAATTCCATACATGTGTATCTCTGATTTTCTGTTTCACTGTACAATAATAGCAGGCAATTTCTTTAGAATATTTATTTAAGCAGCAAAATTTCACCTTTCACACAAATTGGATGGAGTCCATGAAATATTTGAGCTTGTGTCTGATATGTTGGATGCATTCTGTTACTGCTTCTGAGACATTGAAAAGGCATTCAATGCCTAGCACTTTAGTCACAATGGATTATAAAACTGACATCCTTGCCATCCTTCCGCACCAGCATCTGCTAGCATTTTCCCTGTCCTCACCAAAACCACTGAACAGGGGCATGCACAATATCCTGAGGTACTGTGTACCCCTCTTCTTGCAGCAACAGATCATTTATCTCGTCTGATTCTTTCACAATTGGACATTTCCACGGAGAGTGACTAAAATGAAGGCTGCTACTGAGCTGCAATCTGGGCTATTCCCTGGGTTTAAACATATTAACTGATAAATATGTTGATGCCGACTTCATGCTTTCTGTCCCCTGAGAGTGCGAGAATGCATTTTGTCAGCTAACTTTGTGAAAGTGGATGGAACAGATACTTCCATGTGAAGGAAGCATTAGAGTGCTGCTTTGCTTCGGAGGAAATGAAAAAAATGACTTATTGAGAGCAGGGTTCTTTAAAAATAAAAAATAAAAAAGCGTCCAATGCAGTCCTTCCTGCATATAAAAGCTGTTATTAGGTCATGACTGTCAAAATATGCTATGAAAACACACAAAAAATATATTCCATGTACTTGTGATTTTTTAGAATTGCGTACTAATGGCATGATTTGACTCATGAAGTACGATTCCCTGTGTTCTACTCCTGAATAGCTATAGTATTATTTTATATGTTATGCCATGGGTTAAGTCCTACAAGAGAGGGATTTTATTTACAAAAAGTGTGCGATTAAATGGATCTGAATTTAAGTGTTGCTTTTACAACTATTTATTAAATTATAGCTGACAGAAGATTCAGAAATTGATGAGAACTAATAAAATGCACGTATCCTTTGTTGTAGTAGATAATGTGACAGATTAGCATTGCAGCAGTGTATTCAATTGGTTTTTGCTAAGAGCAGGACTTATCTCTGAAAACAAAATAGACTTTTTTCTTTACATAGGTTTAATTGAATAGTTTAATATACACATTACTAAAGAACGAGTATGTTCTGCTTTGTAAAACCATCGCTCCCATTTAAGCTTTTAATAACATATATCAGTCCTTGCAAGACAAGCTGTCTCTCCCACTCAAGTCCAAGGAAATGTGTACATGCTGAACAGACGGCGTTAGCTATGTATTACTGGAGAGCGTCCATTAATTAAATCCCTTTACCACTGGGACATAAGCTTTCTTTGCAACAATTACATCCTGCCTGAATTTGCATTTTAATTATAAGTTGTCGATTGCAATCATGTCAAGCATTAAGAGATTCCTAATTAAGGCGAGCAGTGGAGCATTTTTTTCCCCTGGAAAAATAAGACTTCAGCCCTCCTGTTTGATTTGTATGAGTTTCCTCTGTACTAGGGATGGCAGAAAGGCCAAGCACTGGGTCACGATTGTTTGTGTGCTTCCCTGCCAGAGGAAACCAGGCTCTTTTGCCAGGAGAACTCTGAAGACGCTAGTGGAAAACAAGCAGCTGTAAGGTCATAGCCGCTGAGTGCATGTAGTCCTTAATAAAATAAACAGCCTTCTTCTGGGGGCGTTCACAGTGAAGCAGTCAAGACAACTGCAACGAATATAGAATGAGATACACAGGAATACACCTGGAGTGGCTCCCTAGACTTTAATACAATTCAATATCCTTGAAGGAAACATTCATGATGTCACTACAGCAGTGCGCCTGCAATGACCCACCTTTGATTCCTGGCCAAAAATACACACACACGGACACACACACACACACACACACACCTAAGCCATATACTGTATCAAACATCTGAAGTTGTATCCCAAAATGCATTGAATTGTTGATACTTTGTTCAACAAGGTTGGTTCGTTGAGAACACCTTCCCTTCTGTACCCTGAGGAACAGGAGAAACAAGAAGCGGTACAAAAGAAAAAATAAAGATTGATGAAAAAACAATTAGGCAGAGTTGCAGTTCATTGGCGTTGAGGACAAAAATCAATAGACGCTTTTGCATCCATTATTTAAAAAGGCTTTCATGTTAAAGGTAGAAGCAGATAGATAAAAAAAATGTGCTTGTTTGCAGATCCTTTTGCACTTGCAGTTGGAGGCGCATGCATATTAAATGGATTTGCAGCCAGTGGATCCTTGAGCTTACGATCCAAACACATTGATTAATGCACTGGACCTGAGATTATAAGATTATCTTGAAATATGAGAACTGTATAACTCTGTAAAGCATTTCCTGTGAGGCCTTTATATCAGAGCTTAACAACTGTGAATCCGAATTTCACGCCAATTACTGTACAGTTACCACAGTCCGGAAGGAGTAAAATGGGTTCTTTAATTTGCGCTGTCTTAGAGTTGTGTGTAGGGCCAGACCTTATGATGGAGAAAGTCCCACTTTTACTTTGTAGCTTGTTATATGATACGACGGTCAAATTTTAGGGAGTAATCCACCTAGATGCCAAGACTCTTATATTGGGAGACCTGCACGATCAGAACATTATTGTATCTTGTGAGAAGATCATATGAAACACTGACATTCTGAGTCAAAATCACATTGGACCTAACAGTTTGTTGTAATTTGTGGCATGATCCAAGTGGACCGGTGTCTTACTGTGTCTGACTGTGACAGGAAATAAAAATGTTACTTTTTGTTTGCTGCCATCGAGCATCAGTTTGTTTGAAGACAAACACTTTAATGGTATTGATTTTGTTTAGCTGGCTAGCTAGCCAACTTGAATGAAGTGTTATAATATCATAAACTGTATTCAGCATCTAGACATATCTATGCAGCTTGAGGCAACTTGAATAAAATCCAATAACAAATGTATCCACCGGTTCACTATTATATTTGATTATATTTGAGGGCGCCTTTCCCCCCCCATATTTTACAGAATGGAAACTAAGTTCAATCACACAGAACCATGTATCCAATAACCGAGTATTAGATGCAGAAAATTTCTATTTGTTAAATACAATTGAATAACGTGGAGTAAAACAGCTTTATATCCGGGATATGTTTGTATTAGGTATAGAAAAAAGGAAAGGCTTTCAAACAGTAAAGCTACCTGAGAAATTGCAGTGAATCTGAATCTCCTCTTGGGCAGGTTTCTTGCAGTCAGTTGGAGTGAACCCTGGAGTCCTCTCCTTTAACAATAGGAAGTCTTTGTGGGTCCTATACTCACTCAGTCCTAGGACAGAACAATGGGCCACTCTTGCAGTGAGTCATTCTGTTTAGAGGGTTTAGTCACTGCGTGCCGGCGATCTGTCTTTACTTTTTAATGACCTAAGTTGGTCAGAGGAAAAAACAGGGCAATCTTAAAAGATTTTCCCTCTTGAGGGTTAAATGTGTCAAAGTTCACTCTTTAAATAGCGCTGGTCATAATGGATATCAATTCAAATATGATGCATTCTGTACTCTGTTTCAAGAATTGTTTTCACACAGGGGTAACTGTGCTTATGTGCTGTATAGCCCCATGATCTCATAACCTACAATATTGGGCCTTTTCAGAATGGCAGAAATGGACAAAGGAACCCCTCCCCTCTTTCTCTCTCTCTCTCTCTCTCTCTCTCTCTCTCTCTCTCTCTCTCTCTCTCTCTCTCTCTCTCTCTCTCTCTCTCTCTATCTCTCTCTCTCTCTCTCGCTCTCTATCTCTCGTTCTCTCTCTCTCTTCCCCTCCTCTCTCTTTGTGCACCCATACAGGCTCTGAGTAACGTAACACAGAGAAACACTCTATTACACAGACTTCAAAATCACAGATACGCTTTTTATTTCTGAGCTTGTACCTTTTAAAAAAAAGCAGTACCCATGGGTACAGATCATGGTAAAGATCACGTCTTCTGGGAGGGTTTTTGTCAGCCCAGTGCCACCAGGTAGTGTCTGCACACTCTGGTGTGTCACGTGCGCCAGACTGTACAAGGAGAGTGGCCCTGCTGCAGAATTCTCAAGTAGCTGGATGCCATGGCAACCCCACGGATCCAGCCTCCGACAAGGCAAAGCACACAAGTGTCTGTGGGCAGTTGATTAAGACCCAGGAAAGGAATAAGTGAGTAATCCCTGGGAATCGAATTGGCACAAATTCTTCTGCCTTAAAAGAAAAATTTTGATTAATGTAAGCTCAGACCGTACCTCTACATGGCAACCTGTCTGGAGCACATCCTTCACTGTGCACCGAACCTCATCACAGGCCTTGAAATGAGCTGGATAGCCAATTAAAATCTGCTAAAAAAATGTAATAATAGTAATAATAAAAAACG
This sequence comes from Synaphobranchus kaupii, assembly GCA_029718625.1. Classification (NCBI taxonomy): domain Eukaryota; kingdom Metazoa; phylum Chordata; class Actinopteri; order Anguilliformes; family Synaphobranchidae; genus Synaphobranchus; species Synaphobranchus kaupii. The sequence continues at coordinate 979,054 of CM056383.1, read as the reverse complement.
GATTCACAAATCACAGCACAATGCTGCTTCCTCAGTGGCCTATTACATCTTATTATTCAATTACATACAGTAATCACTTCCTAGGATATTTCCCCCAAAATGTTTGCCACCTGGTGTTATTTATTTAAATTCATTAAATGCAGCTGACAGGAAATCAGCAAAGATTTAAAGATGGGCTGAAATTAAATGTTCTCTATAGTACCTCCCATGTATGACCTACACTGAGACAAAGAAATGATTGCTTTCACCCATGTTTCACACAAAGAAAGCATTTTATATATAATACACTAAGTCGCAACAAAATTGATGATATTAATTAAGTTTTTACTCTGTATATTACGAGTGTGCTGGCAGATTTTATAGATCCTAGTTGTGGAATTCTTCACTGCAAATTAAATTTAATTGATGACAGTTTACTTGGATGCATGGGAAAATAAAACCAAACAAAAAAGTCTCTGGAGAAACCCAGCCACTTTCGAGTGCCGGTCCCAAGCCCGGGTAAATGGGGAGGGTTGCGTCAGGAAGGGCATCCGGCGTAAAACAAATTGCCAAAGCAAATATGCGGATCAAAAATAATATTTCCATACCGGATCGGTCGAGGCCCGGGTTACCAACGACCGCCACCGGCACTGCTTACCAGCAGGGTGCCGGTGGAAATTGTGTTACTGGTGGGCGAAAGAGGAGGAGAGGGGGAGGGCATGTCCGGAGGCAGAGGAAAAAGAGGAAGGGGGCAAGCTTGGAGGTGAGGGTTGGTACTCTGAATGTTGGCACTATGTCTGGCAAAGGGGGAGAGATAGCCGATATGATGGAGAGAAGGAAGATAGATATACTTTGTGTACAAGAGACCAGGTGGAAGGGGAGTAAGGCCAGGAACATTGGGAGAGGGTACAAACTGTTCTACCATGGTGTGGACGGGAGGAGGAATGGGGTAGGGGTAATCCTAAAGGAAGAGTATGCCAGGGGCGTGTTGGAAGTGAGGAGAGTTTCAGACCGAGTGATAGCATTGAAGCTGGTGAGGGAAGGGGTGATGGTAAATGTTATCAGTGCTTATGCCCCCCAGGTGGGGTGTGAGATAGAAGAGAAGGAAGAATTCTGGAGTGTGTTGGATGAAGTTGTGGAGAGTGTACCTGCGAGGGAGAGAGTTGTGATTGGAGCAGACTTCAATGCGCATGTAGGTGAGGGTAACAAAGGAGATGAGGAGGTGATGGGCAGGTATGGCGTCAAAAATAGAAATGTGGAAGGTCAGATGGTTGTAGATTTCGCAAAAAGGATGGGAATGGCTGTAGTGAACACATATTTCACAAAGAGGGAGGAGCACAGGATAACGTACAAGAGCGGGGGAAGGTGCACACAGGTGGACTATGTCCTATGTAGAAGGCGCAACCTGAAGGAGGTCAGGGACTGCAAGGTGATCACAGGAGAGAGTGTAGCTAGACAGCACAGGATGGTGGTCTGTAGGATGACTCTGGAGGACAAGAGGAGGAGGAGAGCCAAGGGAGGGAAGGTAGAGCCAAGGATAAAATGGTGGAAGTTGAAGAAGGAGGAATGCTGTATAGAGTTCAGGGAGGGAGTAAGACAGGCACTAGGCGGTAGGGAAGAGCTGCCAGGTGGCTGGGTAGCCACAGCAGAAGTGGTGAGGGAGACAGCCCGGAAGGTACTTGGTGTGTCTTCCGGACAAAGGAAGGAAGATAAGGAGACCTGGTGGTGGAATGAGGAAGTCCAGGAAAGTATCCAGAGGAAGAGGTTGGCGAAAAAGAAGTGGGATAGCCAGGGAGACGAGGAGAGTAGACAGGTCTACACGGAGAAGCGGCGCGAGGCAAAGAGAGAGGTGGCAAAGGCAAAGGAAAGGGCATTCAGTGAGCTGTACAAGAGGTTGGACACCAAGGAAGGAGAGAAGGAGCTGTTCCGATTAGCTAGACAGAGGGACCAGGCAGGGAAAGATGTACAGCAGGTTAGAGTGATAAAGGACAGGGATGGCAAGGTGCTGACCAGCGAGGACAGTGTGATGAGAAGGTGGAAGGAGTATTTTGAAGAGTTGATGAATGAAGAAAATGAGAGAGAGAGGAGGACGGATAATGTGGAGATAGTGAATCAGGAAGTGCAGGAGATTAGCAAAGAAGAAGTGAGGGCAGCCATGAGGAGGATGAAGAGTGGAAAGGCGGTCGGCCCAGACGATATACCTGTGGAGACATGGAGATGCTCAGGAGAGATGGCAGTAGAGTTTTTAACAAGATTGTTTAACAACATTTTGGAAAGCGAGACAATGCCGGAGGATTGGAGACGAAGTGTGCTAGTGCCGATCTTCAAAAACAAGGGAGATGTACAGAGTTGCAGTAACTACAGGGGCATAAAGCTGATCAGCCACAGCATGAAGCTATGGGAAAGAGTAGTGGAAGCTAGGCTAAGAGAAGAGGTGATGATTAGCGAGCAACAGTATGGGTTCATGCCAAGAAAGAGCGCTACAGACGCGTTATTCGCTCTGAGAATGCTGATGGAGAAATATAGAGAAGGTCAGAAGGAGTTACATTGCGTCTTTGTGGACCTTGAGAAAGCATATGATAGGGTGCCAAGAGAGGAGGTGTGGTATTGCATGAGAAAGTCGGGGGTGGCGGAAAAGTATGTGAGAAGCGTGCAGGCCATGTACGAGGACAGTGTGACAGTGGTGAGGTGTGCAGTGGGAGTGACTGAGGCGTTCAAGGTTGGGGTGGGATTGCACCAAGGGTCAGCCCTCAGCCCCTTCTTATTTGCAATGGTGATGGACAGGTTGACAGACGAGGTCAGGCAAGAGTCCCCGTGGACCATGATGTTTGCAGATGACATTGTGATTTGTAGTGAGAGTAGGGAACAAGTGGAAGAAAGCCTGGAGAAGTGGAGGTATGCACTGGAAAGAAGAGGAATGAAAGTCAGCAGAAGTAAGACAGAATATATGTGTGTGAATGGGCGGGAGGATGGGGGGGTTAGGATGCAAGGAGTAGAGGTAGCGAAAGTGGACGAGTTTAAATACTTGGGGTCAACTGTACAAAGTAATGGGGATTGTGATAGAGAGGTGAAGAAGAGAGTTCAGGCTGGGTGGTGTGGTTGGAGAAGAGTGACAGGAGTGATCTGCGACAGAAGGGTACCAGCAAGAGTGAAAGGGAAGGTCTACAGCAGGGTAGTGAGACCAGCTATGCTGTATGGGTTAGAGACGGTGGCACTGACAAAAAGACAGGAGGGGGAGCTGGAGGTGGCGGAGTTGAAAATGCTAAGATTCTCCCTGGGAGTGACAAGGATGGACAAGATCAGGAATGAGTACATCAGAGGTACAGCTCATGTTGGGCAATTTGGGCAAAAAGTGAGAGAGGCAAGACTGAGGTGGTTTGGACATGTGCGGAGGAGGGAGGTGGGGTATATTGGGAGGAGGATGCTGGACATGGAGCTGCCAGGCAAGAGGAGGAGGGGAAGGCCCAAAAGGAGGTTCATGGACACGGTGAAGGAGGACATGCAGGCAGTGGGCGTGACGGAGGACGAAGCACAGGACAAGAACAGATGGAAACAGATGATCCGCTGTGGCGACCCCTAACGGGAACAGCTGAAAGAAGAAGAAGAAGAAAAAAGTCTCTGGAGAGCTAAAATACACAGGAACTGCAATTACTTCCTGCATTACTACGTTCACAGGATGGCGCCTGTGTCGGCTCGCCGTCTGTCTCGTCTGTTTGTTGCTGCCCTGCTTTTGTTTCTCTGTGTTTGTCGGGATGTCTCTGCCCTACTTGTTTACGATCGCCAAGTTCTCCTCAATATCAGGGCTTCATCGGAGATTATATTGCTGTCCCAATGCGTTTTGGGTGATCAGCAAACGAGTCCTCCTCCTGTGCTCTCGGATATCCCCGCGTACCTGCGCCGGCTGCTTTACGCCTTCCCCCGAAAAAAGCGCTTTAAAAGACGGGGAAAGCGGGGTGGTGTGCTTGTAAGACTTAAGGCCTACCTGACAGCCTCTTCAGTGACCGATCCACGCCCTGGCTGCCACTCAAGTCGTCGGTGGATCCGCCCTGTCTTCCCGGAGCCACAGGCCCTACTGGGCCCGCTGATGGGACCTGTTCCACCTGCCCTGCTGACAGCCCTTGGCCCGCGCCTCAGACGCGGCGTTGGTCATGCCTACCTCCGCCCGCTGAGACGCGCTGCATCATCATCTAGCCCGGAGCTAAACCTTCGCATGGCTCTGATAAATGCTAGGTCAATAGTAAATAAAACTTTCCTGCTGAACGACTTCTTCACCTCTCGTGAACTGGATTTTATGCTCCTGACGGAAACCTGGCTCCACGCAGGCGAGTATACACCACTCTCCGAACTCGTCCCTCCTGACTGTTCATTCTTCAGCTCCCCTCGCACCACTGGCAATGGTGGGGGGATAGCCTCAGTGTTCAGATCTAATCAACAGTGCCGACTGTCTCATCCTGCTATCAGCTATTCTAGCTTTGAGCTGCAGATGTTTGTTCTGAACCTGTCCCCCTCCTGTGCTTTGCGCTGTCGTATATCGTCCGCCAAAACGCAATAAGGACTTCATTAATGACTTCGCCGACTTTCTGTCGGGGATCATGGTGAAATACGATCATGTTTTAATCTTAGGTGATTTTAATATCCATGTGTGTTGTGAATCACGACCTCTGGTCAGGGATTTCTTGAATCTTCTTGATTCGTTTAACCTCACCCAATCCGTAACTGGCGCGACACACGAAAAGGGTCACACATTGGATCTTGTGCTATCGTTCGGTCTATCTGTTTCTATAAATGAAATCTGTTTAACAACATGTATCTCAGACCATCTACCTGTTTTGTTTACAGCATCAGTCCCGTGCTCGGTAGTTAAATCATGTGCCCCTGCACGCCGCCTGCGCTCGATTAACCCTTTGACTGCATCACAGTTTTCTGATATTTTTAACGATTCCCTGTTTTGTGCGTTGGATGTAAATTGTGCTCTCAGTGCTGATGAGCTTATTTCCATGTTTGATTCTACATGTACCGAAATATTGGACACTGTCGCTCCTCTCAGGCTCAGACGCACCAAAGCTCCTAACGAGCCGTGGCTTAATGACTCCACTCGCGCTCTCAGACGCGCATGCAGGCGCGCTGAGAGAAAATGGAAAAAGGATAAACTCCACGTCTCCCTAGAAATCCTACGTGACTGCCTATCCGACTACCAGAGAGCTGTCAAAGCTGCCAAAACGGACTATATTTCTATTTTAGTCTCCAATAATAGCCACAAGCCTCAGGTTCTTTTTAATGTTCTTAATTCTCTTATTAATCCCTGTGATGTCTCTCCTATTGTGCCATCGCCTACTCTCTGTGAAAGTTTTCTTAAATTTTTTATTGATAAAGTCTCTGCTCTTAGGCCTGTAAATATGTGTGTCGCCCCTGACCCTGCTTCCTCTCTGTGTTCTGCTGTCCTCAACCAGTTTGAGCCTGTGTCCCTCTCCTCACTCTCAGATGTAGTCATGCATCTGCGGCCTACAAACTGTCCCTCAGATAGCATTCCCTCTCGCCTTCTCAGAGACATCTTCGATTCGGTTGGAGCAAGTATTTTACTGGTAATTAATACCTGTATCAGCTCAGGATGTGTCCCAGCTGCCTTCAAACATGCTGTGGTGCAGCCTTTAATCAAAAAAAAAAAACCTCGACCCCTCTATTCTTTCTAATTTTAGGCCTATCTCTCAGCTACCTTTTCTGTCCAAGGTCCTGGAGAGAGTAGTTTATGTCCAGTTGCAGTCGTTTTTAGCAAATAATGGCATCCATGAAAAGTTTCAGTCTGGCTTCAAACCGAAACACAGTACTGAAACAGCCCTTCTGAGAGTTTTTTAATGATCTGACCCTAGCCGCTGATTCAGGTAACCCTGCTGTTTTGGTACTCCTGGACCTGACAGCTGCCTTCGATACTGTGGACCATGGGGTCCTGTTGTCACGGCTCGAGCAGTGTGTGGGCATCACAGGCTCTGCACTCGATTGGTTCCGGTCGTACCTGACAGACCGGAGCTTCTCAGTGCAGTTAGGTGAATTCTCCTCTGCTGTGGCCCCTCTCACCTGCGGAGTTCCTCAGGGCTCCATTTTGGGCCCCATCCTCTTTCTACTGTACATGCTGCCCTTGGGATCAATCTTTGCTAGACATAATGTCTCCTTCCACTGCTTCGCCGACGATGTACAGATTTACCTGCCTTTAGAAACCAAAAACAAGGACTCAATACAGCCATTGCTGGATTGTTTAAGAGACATCAAATCTTGGTTGTGCCTGAATTTCTTAAACCTCAATGAGAGCAAGACTGAGATAATTTTTTTTGGAAACGTCTCTCCAGTTTTGTCCGATATCCTGGGCCCTCTAAGCTCCAATATCTGTTCCTCTGTGAAGAACCTCGGAGTGACCTTTGATAGCGGCTTCAGTTTTTACAAACAGGTTAGTTCTGTGGTAAAGACCAGCTTTTTCCAGCTAAGACTCTTAGCCAAGACAAAGTCCTACCTCTCCCTGAAAGATCTAGAGAGGGTAATTCATGCCTTCATTACCTCGAGGTTGGACTATTGTAACTCCCTGTACGTGGGCATTGACCAGTCCTCACTCAGACGCCTGCAGCTGGTCCAAAATGCAGCTGCTCGCCTCCTCACTGGCAAGAAAAAGCGTGACCACATCACACCAGTGCTGGCCTCACTACACTGGCTCCCTGTCCACTTTCGAATCAATTTTAAGCTTTTACTTCTTGTTTTTAAAGCCCTAAATGGGCTGGCCCCTCCCTACCTCGCCGAGCTCCTGCACCGCCATGCCCCAACCAGAGCCTTAAGGTCAGCTGACCAGTTGCTGCTGGATGTGCCCAAAACTAGGCTAAAGACCAGAGGTGACCGAGCCTTTGCGGCGGCTGCCCCTAGGCTCTGGAATAGCTTGCCCCTCTATATTAGATCTGCCCAGACCCTAGGGATTTTTAAATCTTCCTTGAAGACCCACTTTTTCTCCCTTGCCTTCGACTCAAGTGGAGCATGACACCCTGGCAATTGTGTGTTTTGTTTTATACTGTTGGTTTTATTCTTTGTCTGCTTGTATTTCATTTGTGTAATGTATTTGATTATTTTATTTTATTTATTATTTTATTTATTATTGTACAGCACTTTGGTTCGACCGCAGTCGTTTTTAAATGTGCTCTATAAATAAACTTTGACTTGACTTGACTTGACTTGACAGGAGATAATTAAGGAACCCTTTTGTCAATTATTTATCTAATACTATAATGGTTTTACTAATACCTGTTCTACACATGAAGAGTTGAATTAATCTTGGCCTACTTTTCTTCTATCTATCTAAATTGAAACATTCACCTGGGTCCTGCACCCTGCATTAAGCTCCAACTTCAACGGTTTTTCTACAGAGCTTGTGCGAAACCTAAAATATTTACAATATTTACGCCGTTGCAGGTTACACCCGTTGTTTTAATGCTGCTCAGGTCCTCTGGCTTTTTAGTAGCTGACTGAGGGAACACACTGTGCAGGTAGCCTGAGGGACATAGAGCCATTTAGACTTGAGCGCCGATAGTAAACGCAATGGATTGAAAATTTCATTACACAAAACAAACAACAACAAAAAGTTGGGTTTGCTCGGAATTTGTGCAGGAGTGTAAAAGTGAAAAGAATCAAACTGAATTATCATCTCTCCTCCATGGGCTAACACTCCCAGCCTGAACCCTGGAGTAGTGCAGGGGGAAATCCATGAATAATTTAATGATTCATTTCCTTTTCTTCTCTTGGGTCTAAGCGCAACTGCTCTGCGTTGCCATGATCTTCAGCTAAACAAGTCGGCGGCTTCAATGATGCTTTACCCCTGTTCAAATTTTGAATTAGCAGCCATTTTCTCATGCCCCATATCCCGGCATAGTGACCAATATCAACACTGAAAGAGTTTACAGATATTCGGTATTGTTCAGCCCTGATGTGTGGCCAGAGCTGCATCCCCCATCTGGTGGTAAAGCTAGGAGGTGCATGGCCACTTTTTATCAGGCAAAATGAATGAGCATTGGGCAGAAATAAGTCACAGACTCAGCAATTGGCAGCCGCCGTTGAAATCAGATTTTAAAAATGTATCCGCCAGCATGCTGCTATGTTTCCTGTGGGTCCCTGCTTAAATGGTGTTAACTCAAATCTCTGCAGGGGTGTGGTTGACTCTGCCCTGAGTGAATCATGCAGAGAGTCTAGGGCAGTTTTTAATCACTGCTGTTTCTCACCACACCTGCTTCAATCGCTCACACTGCCTGATTCACTAGATTGATTCAGTAGATTTCACTAGGTGCCTTGACCCTTAATGCTTAGCAACGGTTCCCCTGTAGGCAGTTGTCTTCCAATGCCTGTCCTCAGCAGAACTCGTGGCTAGCATGACAGATAACAAAATTTATGGTTCCTTTTTTTTTTTTTTTGCATAGTTGTTATTTAGCCACTGATATCATTATGTAACCAACCAATGCTTTTCGAATTAGTGTTCAGCAGGCTGACTTATTTTTGGAATAATTCTTCCTTGGGAACAATATGAGTGTGAATCAAGGGGCCAAGACTGGGCTTTCGTTTTTAAGCTCACTTCCTGGTTGGGCTGGGAGCGGCAATTGTGCCGTTGCTCACTAGTGCCACTGCGATTGGCTCCAGTATAGGTCTTTCACCATGTAAGTCAATGGCAGCAATGTGGTCAAAATACTCATAAATACTCATAAATAAATTTTTCCCACAAAAAAATGTAATTGCAATAGGTGCCTTTCCTTCATCTAATGTCTCTGCATGTGCTGATTTTTTTAAATATTGTGTCGTTTGGACAGGGTATTAACATTTGTTCAGGACCAATCAGAGGGACAGGTTAAGTCCTCTTCGGCTCCGCAGACGCAGTTTGTACAAAATGCATCCGGAGCTTCAATTCGGTTTTCACGAGGCCGTGGGAAGGCAATGGGTGACGTCAGAGTGACTTTGCGCTACATGTTTGGCCCTTGATCTAAGTTATATAGGATATCACTGTCTATCAGTACCTCAGATAAGGTGAGAGTGAATCCCTATTCAGCCTCCTCATGACATACGCAAACAAAAGAGCACCCACATGGTTTGAGAGATGTGTCTACTTAGAGCCCCGATTCCACCGCAGGAACCTTCTCCAGTACTCAGGAACTTTTTGCGGAACTCAGGAGCTAAAGCCCCTTATCCACCGGAGGAACCAGGGCCGATTTTGATTCCTGGGGCATGGTTCCTATCCTCCTGCTCGCGAGGTAGTACTTTTCACACTTTTTAAAAGAGCCCCCAGTGACTCACTGTATGCCCACCCCCTTGCGACCAACAGCTACAGTTATTTTATATAATCAGTGTCATGGATGATTGAAAGGAGAAACAGAGGATAGAAAATAAGTTTCTAACTTCTGTATCAGGTCAGAAGCTGCTGTTCATACCACACCTCAACCAATTTTGTGACAGAATCCAAGTTATGTATTTTTAGGCCTAGCGTGGTGTGTTGCCTGATATATTGACTTTCACCACTTATCCAGTAGCCGTCATGTGATTGAAAGCAATTAAGTGACAAGCTGATCAGAGTTCATTAACCACAAATGTCTGCCATTCTTAAACACCCCACACCATTGATATTATGTCACTGTTGTGTGTTTTCCGGAGGACGCCATTTCTGGGTGAAGCATCGCAACATTTTTCACAGCTAGTTTTATATATACCTATACAGCGCCCTCCACAATTATTGGCACCCCTGGTAAAGATGAGTAAAAAGGGTTATAAAAAAATTCAGAATTAGCTTAATCTCACACTGAAAAAATGAGAAAGATCCAACCTTTAATTGAAGTAAATTTATTCTGAGAAAAAAAAAAAACCTCATCAAGAAATAATTATTTTTACAAAACCACATGTGCCACAATTATTGGCACCCCTAGAAATTCTTATGAACAAAATGCAACTGAAGCATTTTTTCCATTTATATTTTACTTTTTAAAGTTGATCAGAGTGTTTAGGAACTTTCAAGCAGTAATCCATGACTTCCTGTTTCACTGGGGTATAAATATGAGGCGACACAGAGGCCATATTCCCTTATTCATACATCAACATGGGAAAGATAAGAGAACACACAAATCAAATGAGGGAAAAGTGTGTTGAGCTTCATAAGTCAGGGAATGGCTATAAAAAAAATAGCTACTCACCTGAAAATACCCATATCTACCATTACGGCAATACTTAAAAAGTTCAAAGCAACTGGAACTGTTACAAACTTGCCTGGAAGAGGACCCAAGTTTATTTTGCCCCCATGCACAGTGTGGAGGATGGTAAGAGAGTAGGGGTGTGAATCTTTGGCTTCACAGCGATTCGATTCGATTACGATTCAGTAGTTGGCGATTCGATTCAAGGACACTTTTTTTTTTTTTTGGAACGATTCGATTCGATTCGATTCGATTCTGTAAACCACGATTCGATTCAGTAACTTTTAACCAAAATTCTATATCCATGAAATAAACATGCAATAATGCGAGCGAGACTATCTGTATTCTTCTGAAAGGTGAAAAAATAAACAGACAACAGAATTACTTATTAAACATATTTATCCTATAAAAAAAGTAGTCCTGCATAATATTTTATGCTGAATACAAAAATGTAATTAAACATGGCTCAGTTATTTTGAACATTTTTCAATAGGCTACATGCTGGCAGGGGAGAGAATGGGTGGGTGAGTGAGTGAGTGAGTTAAGAGTCAGTGAGCGAGTGAGAGCGGTACTTCCTTGCAGGCTGACTAGCTCAGTGTTTCCCCTACCATTATCTTGGCCGGGCGGGACAAGAGGGAAAATAAATAATTTTAATGAAAAAAAATAATAATTTATATTATTCTTTTTTTTAATATATATATATAATCTTTTTTTTAATTTTTTTTTTATGTAGCTGCAATATTTCCCTTACCGCAGAATGCGGGAATGATCAAAATAGCATCTGGAAGAACCCTTGCCAAAACAGCTTCGGTTGTTTTCAATGGCAGCGCTGATATTATGAGGGTGTAATTATAGTTTCCGCCTCTACGCAAAATGGCGCACTTTCACCGCCCGGCCTGAAAAAAAATCTAGGGGAAACACTGTAGCTGATGACAGAGTTACGGATTACCGCATTTCACAAAAAAATGTGTAAACTAAGTCTTAAAACAATAATCATAATTAAGAATCGCGATTCATTAGATTTAAAGCATTTATATCGATTATTGGTGAAGCCAAAGCGATTCATTCTATTTATTTATTTTAGCAGATCGATTTAGTTGCATCGGTAGGACTGACCATCGATTCATCGATGAATCGCATGAATCGTTACACCCCTATAAGAGAGGCAAAAAAATCCCCAAGGATCACTGTTGGAGAATTACAGAGGAAAGTCTCCAAAACTACCATTAGACGTCACCTCCATGCCAACAAATTATTTGGAAGGCATGCCAGAAAAAAGCCTTTCCTGTCATTTCACCACAAACGTAAGCGCCTGGAGTTTGCTAAACGCTACTGGAACTTTGACTGAAACCGTGTTCTATGGTCAGATGAAACAAAGTTTTTTTGAGTTTTTCTGAAACCAACACTCAAGGTGGGTTTGTCGTAAAAAGAAGGATGGCTATACCGAAAATCCCCACTGTTAAGTATGGTGGAGGTTCTGTGATGTTGTGGGGCTGTTTTTCCTCCAAAGACTCATCATGTACTCCATGAAATACCAGGAAACTTTAAATCTGAATCTGGCTGCCTCTGCCAGGAAACTAAAACTGGGTCATCATTGGATCTTTCAGCAGGACAATGATCCAAAACATACGTCCAAATCAACACAGAAATGGTTAACTGAACACTAAATCAAGCTTCTGCCATGGCCATCTCAGTCCCCTGACCTGAACCCCATTGAAAACCTGTGGGCTGAGCTGAAAATAAGAGTGCACAAGAGAGGACCTAGGACTCTGGATGATCTGGAGAGATTTTGTAAAGAGGAATGGTCTCAGATTCCCTGCTTTGTATTCTCCAACCTTATTAGATGTTACGGGAGAAGACTCTGTGCTGTTTTATTGGCAAAGGGAGGTTGCACAAAGTATTTAATGCAGGGATGCCAATAATTGTGGCACATGTGGTTTTGTTTAAAATAATTATTTTTTGATGAGGGATTTTTTTCTCAGAATAAATTTACTTCAATTAAAGGTTGGATTTTTGTCATTTTTTCAGTGTGAGATTAAGCTAATTCACCAAACGGTGAATTATTTATAATCCTTTTTATTCATCTTTACCAGGGGTGCCAATAATTGTGGAGGGCACTGTATATAGTCACATACATGATGTATGTTAGTTGATAATGTTGTTTGCAGGAATGGATGTTCAGAATTCTTCAGTTTTTGCATTTCAATTGTCTACAAATATCTTGAAAGTACCATTTATCATGTAAATATTTTAGACAGCATTAAAAAAACCTATTCAGTACAGGCCTGCTATGTATATTAATATTCTTTCCAGATTTAGTTTTCAACTTTCAGAAAAGCATTAAACGTAATGCATATTCAAAACACTTGGTGAAAAATTACCTGATTCACTACTCATTTAACTGATGTGAAAAACTATGTCACTGATGATTATGTAACCAAAAGCCTTCCAGACCATTTTCTTCTCAACACGGGTCTTTAAAATATATTCATTATAAGTAATTTCTCCTTAAAGAATTGAGGAGCTGCACTATAGAATCTTAATGAAAGACCAATAAATTCTAGAGGAAGTATTTCTCAATTTATTTTCTAAGACCTGTCAAAAATTTTTGCTAATTCAGTGCAAATAAGCTAAAGTTTTGGTACAACTTGGTGTGGTCAGAAATGTGAGACATTAATTATGGACTGAAAATGAATTACTGTATTATCTGTAGTAGGAATACTTGTTTAACATTAATCTGTCAGCTCCTTATGAACTCACCACCTTTACTTCATAAAGGAAAAATGTTATTGCATATGTGATATATATAAAATACATGTTTTATAATAGTTATTACTATGTACTAATTTTACTACTTATATTCAGGTAATTTATTCAGGTGATCAGTTGAAGATTATATTTATGTAATTAACATACTTGCTGGTTTTCTTTGGCTTCAAGGGTCAGATTATGTCTTTTTTGACCTTGAGAACAGTGTTTTGAATGAATTTGTAATTAATATAATCTAATCTTATTCACATGCAGGAACACACATCACAACTTTCGACTGAATCACAAGTTTGCCATGTATCTATTAACATTTAACTTCAAATTTGTTTATACAAGCATGAAACAAACTTTACCACCAACAAAATGTGTTGGAATCTAATTGCATTCTAAAATAATCCTGCAGTCACTGAAACAGTGACTGCAGGATTATTTTAGAATGCAATTAGATTTGTTTTCTTGTAAAATGTTTGTTCACCTACTAGACCCCCACCAGTCCAGCTTCAGACCTGGCCACTCAACGGAGACCGCACTCCTCTCCGTCAGCGAGATGCTTCACGCAGCTCGGACAGCCTCCCTCTCCTCTGTGCTAATACTCCTAGACCTCTCTGCCGCCTTCGACACCGTAGATCACTCCATCCTCCTGTCGTCCCTGTCTGCAGCGGGGATCGGCGGCTCGGCCCTGGCCTGGATTGAGTCCTACCTCTCGGAGCGCTCCTCCCAGGTTGCCTGGGCTGGTAAAGTATCGGCACCCCGTCCCCTTACCACAGGAGTCCCCCAGGGCTCAGTCCTTGGCCCCCTCCTTTTCTCCACCTACACCAAATCCCTTGGCCCTGTTATCACTGCTCATGGTCTTTCTTACCACTGCTATGCTGACGATACTCAACTCTTTCTCTCCTTCTCACCCTCTGACACTCAGGCTTCAGCCCGCATCTCCGCTTGCCTGAGAGACATCCAGAGCTGGATGGACGACCACCATCTGAAGCTCAATCCAGGCAAGACTGAGCTCATTTACATTCCTGCTCTAACCTCTCCCCCTCTCAATCTCTCCATTTCCCTAGGGGACACTCCACTGACCCCAACGCCCTGTGCCAGGAACCTCGGAGTGGTGATGGACAACAGACTGTCCCTCTCCGAGAACATCGCAGTGGTAACCCGGGCGTGCAGGTTCTTCCTGTACAACATCAGGAGAATCCGCCCTTTCCTCACCACCCCACTCAACCCAGCTCCTGGTCCAAGCGATGGTGCTGTCCCGCCTAGACTACTGCAACTCTCTCCTGGCTGGCCTGCCAGCATCGGCCATCAGACCCCCAGCTTATCCAGAACGCAGCAGCGCGCCTGGTCTTCAACCTCCCCCGACACTCCCATGTCACCCCCCTGCTCATTGACCTCCACTGGCTACCTGTGATGGCTCGCATCAAATTCAAAACATTGGTGCTCGCCTTCCAGGCAGTCCGAGGATCAGCCCCTCCATACCTCCAAAAGCTCATCAGACCCTACACACCTACCAGATCCCTGCGTTCAGCCTCCTCAGGACGACTGGTACCCCCCCCCCCCCACTTCATACTAGCACCCGGTCTCGACGTCTGTCTGTCCTGGCCCCACGGTGGTGGAATGAGCTCCCCGTGGAGGTCAGAACAACAGAAAGTCTGACCGCCTTCAAGCGCAGATTGAAGACTCACCTCTTTAAGCTGCACCTCTCTCCACCCCTCCCTACCTCCTTGTGACCTCCCTTGATTGTGTTCTATAAATGCTTGTTTAAGTGGTTGTAGCTTCTAGTTTAATACTTGTAAGGTTACTTATTGGCTTACTGTTGTGCACACCAATGATTGATATCGTGTGGTCCCCCACCCCCGCCAAAAAAAATAAAATAAATATATATATATATATATATATATATATATATATAATCATACTGACTGCGCCCGGTGTTTGAATTCGTATTTACCTTTTAGGGTTGTTTTTAACGCACTTGTTTCAGGTTGGAAAATGCACTAATGTACGTCGCTCTGGATAAGAGCGTCTGCCAAATGTCTAAAATGTAAATGTAAAATGTAAATGTTTAAAAAGACTCAATTTCAAAGTTCTGTTTGTTTCATGTCAATATGAAACACAAAATAGTGGCAAAGTCAGAGGATGTGCAATAAAATCTTGGAATTAAAATATCCTAATTAGTCCTGTTATTATGTCCAAGGAGATACGGATGAATTATAAAATTTCCACATAATACATAATTGATCTGTTGACAGCTTAAACAGGGTGACCGAATATATATCTTCATTAATCTACCAATGGATTTTCTGCATCTAATTTGGTCTTATTCTTGTGTTTGCAAAATAAAAAATATATAATTTTTTTTTTTTTAATGAACTTTTCAGATGAGGCATTGCCAGTCTTGATGGAATGAATTGTTACTGTCATACATCATTGATTTTTCTACCACTGTATGAGCAGGACACTTTCAGATTCCTGTCAACAAAAAAGCCCAGAAGCAAATTCTCCCACCAGAATAAATATAGCTGACTTCATAGCTCCACACTAAACTTTGTATCCTTTGAAAGATGGTGCATCTCAAGTTGATGATTTACCACCAAAACAATAGCCTGAAAGTGCCTCAGGGTAGGAACTTTGATGCAGATCTGTCAACGACCCATATCAATTCATCAATGGATCCCTCCAGGATCAACACAAATGCTTCAAAGCATCAACTGACAAGGTGTGAGATGTGGGGCATTTGGCACCAATTGCAAAGAGGAGTGTGAGGTTAAAAGAAAAACCTGAAGAGAAAGAAAACCCCAGACTTTGAGGCTTATCATCCAGTTTAATAATTTAAAAAATGTCTGTCAAGGTCTGAAGGTAGGCTACAGTACAGTACAAAGCAGGTCACACAAGAGAGCTAGTCCGTCTTTCTCTGCTGGCATTCTGCATGGCTTCTCCTTGGCTCAGAGTTCCAGTCCGGGCCTTCTGTTCCACTTTGCAGCCTTGGACATAGTCCAGGATATACATTCACACTGTACTATCTTGAGGCTGTTCTCCATTTAAACACAGCAGAGGGGACAGCAACCGGACTCACACTTAAATGTTTGATTGGACTGGTCCCCTATAAGCTGCTTTATAAATTGAAATCTGAGGCTGAAACAGCAGGTGGTAGCATTGTTTACAGAAACAAGGTTTGTAATGAAAAGCTTTAACCATATTAGCGGTGTTGTAATGACATTAATACATTTCTGTACAGAAGCACAGGGTTTATAAAGTTTTGACTAGAAGAAATGCATAAGTGTGGTGGTCAATAACTAATTACCCGTGTCTGAAAGTGAGAATTCACTATATTCTTCACGAAGCTAATCTCTTCTTCCGTGGCTAATCTTATCCTGCCTGCACACAGATATAATCATTTGATAAGTGAATTGCATTAAATTGTGGTTCACTGTATTGCCTAAAAATACAAATTCTTGTTCATTGAAATGAAGCTTCAAGGTTGTGCAAACATTTCGGGATGCTCCCAACTGCGCTTAAAGACCAGCAATTGGTGAGTTCTGCAAGGGTTGTTTGCCAAAGTGCCCAAGGAGCCAAAGGCAATTAAGATGTGTAATAAGCTCATTCAGTTGCTCCACTTTTTTAAACAAAAAGAGATGGCGTGCCCCCCCCCCCCCCCATTCTGGAATGTGCACATCTGCCCAGGCTTCCCACCCACATGGGACAGGGAGACAGCTGGGGAGGCAAAAGGGTAAGGCCTCCCCGGGCCGATGACGCCATTGCGCAGTACAAAGACAAGAACGTGGAAACTTGGAAACATGGAAACGAGCATGCTAACGCAGCGCAGATCACACCCTGACAAATACCCCCTGTCAGAGTGAACATCAGTGGTATAGCCCTATTGCTCTCACAAGACCTCCCACAGGTTGATATATTACGCTCCTTTAAAAACCCTTGTATGGACTGATGTGAAGACATCAAATCATTGCGTTGCGAACTTGCTCGAGGCTAAACCGGGGTGGTTTCTGTGCCAGTGCTTGGTGACCACATCTCTATTCTCCCGACTTATTTACCGAACATCCCATCATTTCTTTCCTGTCTGATGAGGTGATTGGGTTTCATTTCTGCGCTATCACCAACAATCACCCCAACGTGATGGGGAAACACAATCAAGGAGGAGATAAAACAGTGGCCCTGCTGAGACTTGATGCTTTTACCAACTTATTAAAGAGATGTAAGCTCAGTTACAATGGATGAGTGCTTTGCCTCTGATGTCAGCCTCTACTGGTTTATAGCCACATACTGCAAATTGGAATGGACTGGAGCCCATAAGGATTGAGTTTTGTTCTTTATCATGTCATTATTCAGAGAGATCGCTTGCTAAGAAATATGGGAACTGTATGTACAGCAGGAATAGTAAGAGATATATTTCTGCTGCAGTTAATGTACTCCTCACAGGTAATCATTCCATTGTGCTCCTTACAGCTGTTATAAACAGAGCCATGTGACTCTCAGGGCCTTTGTAGTTAGATTGTCTGGGGTATAGGTTACCTGGGGGACTTTCAGGTTACATGCATCGGAAAGGGCATACAGGATAAGTGTTCAAAGTGTTCCTTTTTTAAATACAGGTACAGTTTTGATCACTTGAGGGGGAAAAAACAACAGGGAATAAGACGAACTCTTGGAACTGTTTAAAACTGTGTGTGTGTAATGTGTATCATTAACCATAGGCTCTGTTATGGAAACAAGACTGCTGTCAGGGCGGCATGGCGTTGTGGTGGTTAGCACTGTTGCCTTTCAGGAAAATCTGGGTCTGGGTTCTTGCTGTGTGGAGTTTGCATGTTTTTCCATGTTTGTGTGGGTTTCCTCCCACACCAAAGGCGTGTATGGTTAGGTATACTCCTGCCATTGCCCTTGACTAAGGCACTGGCCTGAGAACTGGAGTTGGTCCCCGGGTGCAGCACTGTGGCTGCCCACTGCTCCTAAGTAGTTAGTAGTATGGGTCAAATGCAGAGGACAAATACCCCACAGGGTCAATAAAGTATAATAAATAAAAAAAACTTACTTAATATGCATAATAATAAAGCCTAGGTCATCATTATGTAATGGGGCGTGACGTGTGAGGTGGGAGGAACCAAATGCAGCAAGGGGAATCTTTAAGCCCTAAGGCCACTAAGGCGGGAAACCCCGCAGTTAAGGGAGGAGACAAGACAACGAACACGCCTACAGACGCTACTAACCAGCTGACTGTCACACGCAAATAAGTAGAAGCGCAAGGACAGGTTTCTGAATAGCCAGAATTAATACGCGCCCTGTCTCAGCAAAGAGACGCACAAGAACAGGCGAGTAGCATAAATGGTACACATAAAACACACACAACCAACAAACACTGAAAACGAATAAGAATTAGTATACCAAGAGGTGAAAGGAACGGGGATCTAACGTTCCAAGGCTACTCTAGAAGGCTCGCAGTCAAACGCAAACATGTCCACAGCATCGTCCAAGCTCCATATAAGGAGGGACACACCCAGAGAACGAACAGAACTACAGTTCCGAACAAAATTGTCCCGCAAGTGAAAAGGACGAACAGGACAGCTGCACCAGACATTACCGGCTAAAAGACTAACACGAGTTAAATAGAAAATAAATGCCGTGCCTCTTGATAAAGAGGAATGTAACGAGGCGAAGGAACAGAGATAACATTCCATGGCCAGTTTCATAGGCTCGCAGTCAAATGCAGAAAACATAAAGGGGTAAACGCCCGATCTCCCAGAAGAGAAACATTTTACAGGCGAGCCGACGGAACACCGTCGTCCCATAACTTTACTAGCAAAGTGACTAACAGAAGCTTGCTAGAAAATAAACGCCCTAGCCTCTCAATAATGGGAAATGTAACGAGGCGAAAAGAACAGAGCTAACGTTCTAAGACTATTTTCAGAAGCGCGCAGTCCCACACACAAACATGTCCACAACATCACCCAAGCTCCATATAAGGAGAGACTCACCCGGAGAACGAACAGAACTACAGTTCCGAACAAAATCGTCCCACAGGTAAAAAGGGCGAACAGGACAGCTGCAACAAAAGACCAACGCAACCTAAATAGAAAATAGCACGCACTGCCTCTCAGTAACGGGAAATGTAACGAGGCGGAGGAACAGAGATAACGTTCCATGGTTACTTTCATAAACGCGCAATCAAACACAAACATGTTCATAGCATCGTCCAAGCTCCATATAAGGAGGGACACACCCGGAGAACGAACAGAACTACAGTTCCGAACAAAATCGTCCCGCAGGTGAAAAGGGCGAAACAGAACAGCTGTAACAAAAGACCAACGCAAACTTAATCGAAAATAACCGACCTGCCTCTAAGAATAATTAAAACCCTAAAGTCATTATGATACAAACGCCCTGTCTCTCAGTAAAGAGCAATAGATCTAGGCAAAACGACAAATAAAGGACAGACCAGAAAGCGGAGACTGAAATGAGCACACAAAACAGGAATTCAACCTGAAAGCTCAAAGCACAAAGGCAAGTACCGCAAAACTCCAATAAAAGCACAACGGAGCAAAACGGTCTCCTTAAAAACCTAGATCTAATCATACGATTAAAACTTTAAAAGGGTAAAATAAACCGCACACAAAACAGCACAAATAATACCAGAAAATACACCACAGAACAAACAATCAAACAATCACAATCAACAATCAATATCGAAGCCCCGAAAGAAGGAAATGGATAGCTCTCAAGGCAACCACGCGCAGGTGTGGATGCCAACAGAAGCTCCGCAATCTAAGCAGGGTGGAGCAAGCATCCACCAAAAGGGCAGCGCCCTCGTGTGGCCACTGAGGAAAACGACCACATAGGGAAAAAGGGTTAAAAACCATGACACATTATGCTTTCTTTTGAGGTTTCACTCACTGGGGATATAATTAATAAGAAAAGAAAGGTGCAATAATGTTAGGAACTGCAGAGGACTGATGTAATTGCCCCTGTGACACCCAGCTGGCACTGTTGAATGCAAAGTGCACCCTTACAAGAAGGGAAGAACTGTTACTTAACAGGCCCAAACACTTAAGACATACTCCAGAAGTTTTATGAGTAATGACTGCCTAATGAATACAGTAACTGGCTTACCAAGATAGATCGACTGGCTACTTCATCAAAGGGAATGAAGAGACACATTTTCCCTCAGAAGCTAGATCAGCCAACAGGGAGTTAGGACCTGGTAGACTCACAGGAAGTAATCCCTATGTGTAAATCTATTCAGTCATCACCGGCCAATATGACCACGTTGATGTTCTATCATTCATCTATTCATCTTTCACCAACTCATCAAAGTTGGCCATCCAAGACCCGTGAAAACAGAGAGAGGGTGTGACACTGACCCATCAAAAACCATGCAAGAAAGGTGGTGCAGTTTTGAAGTTGAACTTGGTCACTTACTGCAGGTCACAACGCTTGAGGTTACAAATCCCTCACCATTGAAATGAGAGATCAGTTTTGTGACTTGTCCTCATGACAAGATCCTGGGCGAGCACTTAAAGGATATCTCTCCATGCTACATATTAAGCTCAGTGCTGCTTTCACTGGGGTTCAGCTGGCCAGATAATGCCAGACAGCTCCAGTAGGCAGTCCTGGAGACAGATTCCATGCCTTTTCTAATTTTGCTTTGGAGAAAAACTTGTGCCACATAAATACATGTAATGTAGCTAGCCAAGTGTAACTAATTACAACCTATGGGTATGTATAGAGATTCTATGCCTTTTGATACATTCAGTGATGCATAGTTTGCTGCTAGCTTGTGTAAGCAGCTGTGTATTTAAATAACTTCTGCTACTAAAAACTCAGGTGAATTGTTCTGACATAGCTGGCTGGCAAGTAAGCTGGAAAGTATAAAAAATTGTGAATTTAACCCCACAGTACAAATCTATTTATCTAGCAAATGATAGCATTCACCTTTTGAAAATTAATGGCTGTTTAGTTGGCTGAGCTATCATCCAGCACATAAATTCCCTAATTATTTAATTTCAAGTCCCCCTAAAATGACCATCCTTAGGGGAAGGACCTCCACCGGAATAAAATGGTTAATCCCACATCCACCACAGACTGAAATGCATTGGCAAGTTATCAAATATAACCCTGGTGCTAAAAGTATTGAAGTCACAAAATGTTTATTTTGAGAAAATCAAATCCTAAAATATCATTGATCCATAAAATCAGCCATTAAAGGTTTTGCTGTTTTTATGCATTGCTTAGGCACCTTTTCTGTTAACAATATTTATAGGGTGGACTAAAAATGTGACTTCAGTACTTTTCACCAGGGTCTTCAATTCCAATGGCATTATATCACGGATGCAGTTATTAAGTACAATATAAACACTTAATAATTACAGTAATCATAATATAACCAAGGCTGTGTATACCAGACAAGGATTATTCTATCTGAAAATTACTATTTACAATAACATAAGAAAATAAAATAAAAAAAATCTAAACAAAATATTCTTAGAATGTAAATATATACATATTTTCAATTTTCTAAAGCACCCCTGGGACTCATTTATGGATCCTGAGGGGTCCCTGCAGAACTGCAGTGTGGGAACTCCTGTTCAAGCAATAGTACAGGAGCTGTGTTTTGAGCATTCCACAAAACAACATAAACAAATTAGAAAAATGTGGTTTAAAAAGACAATAATATTAATACACCTAAACAAAAAAATGAAAATGCAAAGTTGTACGCAAACGTAATAAGTATGTCAAGTTTTGTAAATAAAGCTTTGATGTTATAAATCTCTCGGAACAGTGACTACATTTTCATTTAATCCATAAACATTACCCAAAATAATTCCAACATTCTTCGCATTTTTCATATAAATAATATTTAATGTAGCCTAGTTGTGTGCTAGTATATGGTGGGATTTACTATTTTTCCTACTGAAAAGATTTTATGAATTAGCCTTACAACAATTTATGCATTTCTACAACCGCCATGGCCACGCTCATATCGCGTGTGTTCTGAACTTCTGTGTTCAATGGCATTTTTCCCACTATTCCCTCCTCCCCTGTGAG
The DNA here is from genome assembly GCA_029718625.1 of Synaphobranchus kaupii. Classification (NCBI taxonomy): domain Eukaryota; kingdom Metazoa; phylum Chordata; class Actinopteri; order Anguilliformes; family Synaphobranchidae; genus Synaphobranchus; species Synaphobranchus kaupii. Next base: position 957,071 of record CM056383.1, on the reverse strand, counting down.
AAGCGTAGCGTACTGAGATGTCAGTCTGACCTTACCGTCAAAACCGTCACCGCCTAGTCTACGAATCTACTCGACCTCTGATTGACATTTCCCGAAACCAATTCATACAAGGGTCCTTTTTTCATCGTATAATTTCCTGCACGAATGGGAGCGTCCAGTGGGCGGAACTGTAGTGGGCCTGGCATTCATGGTTGGTTGCAGTGGTAAGCTTCGGATGGGATTTTGTGAGTTTTGTTTGACAGGTTATTTAATTGTAACATGAAATGAATTTGATAAATGTAACTAGTTGAAGGTAGCTAATGACTGTTGTTAACGTACTCGTTTGGTATAACAAATAGACTGAAATTTGTATTTCAGTTTAATGTAGCATGTTTGACTGTGCAACGGTGATTTTTCTTCCAAATAAAATTGTTCATGCAGTTCTAAAATAATATCACTATTGTTCTGTATTTGTCTTGTCTATATATAACGTGCATCACACTGGTCTTAATCGCGCTACACAAGCTACAGACAGGGTCGTAACAATTGGCTTTTTATCTAGCTTTATATTTGTAACGTTAGCTGTTGTGCCGCTAAACAAGTTCTGAGGCAGTTGAACTGAGGCGTTTACAATTATTCAGCCACCCTGATTTCAGTCTGCTGAATTGCAGCATTGTTGCTTCACAACCTGAAATGAACCGTTAGCTAACGCCTTTTGGGGTCGAAACTAAATAATTGTCAGTTATCTAAAGATCTAAAAGGCATGCTAACCAGTTGCACATTAAATATGTAGCCTAAGTTCGATATCTAGCTGGGTAGCAAGCTAGCAAGCTAAGCTTTTGAAGATTGGCGTAAATAAGTAGCCACATAAAGCATCAAGTTTGTTTTGAATTGTAGGCTACGGTTATCTCCTTTATGGGGTACAACATTGCGTACTGTGGGAAACATTTTTTTTTTTTTTTTAAACTTCTGAAGTGTAACTTTCCCCCCTTTTTTATGTTTGGACAGATTTCCTGTCTTGGAGATAGTTTTGAAAACGTATCTGGACACAGCCTACACTTCTACTACGTTGCAAGCGGGGCAAATGGTCTATCACTTTAGCGAACTGGATGCAGTATTAAAAGTGCAACTCCGTGGACTAACTAAAAGGGATTTGTATGCTTCGTTTCCAACTTGGATGGCATGGCTTTTGAAGAAACTTAACCCTCGTAGTTTTTGAAAGTATTTACCAGAGCCAAGGATTTTACTTTTTGAGAAGGTCATCTGACATTTACACACCGAACTAAAGTTGAAAATGGATCAACAGAACCAAGCAAGCGGTGGAGAGGATCCAAATAAGCCATCTAAAAGAAAATCTAATGAGGATGAAAGTAAGAACAAAAAACTGGTGAGTGTTTTTCAGTCTTGTAGCTAGCTACGTTGTATGGTGTTCTATTGGGCTTGAGTTAACAAGGGGAACACCGCTCTGTTCAGTGATTTAAGGGTTTGTTAGGATAATAACAATAATTGAACCACATTGTTTAGCAACTTGTTAAGTGTTAGCTTCATACTTCCTCAGAATTTCACAGGATAGGCTACTTAATATGTGACCACAGTGAGTTTTTCCATTCATAGGTATCCTACATTGGTCTTTACCGTGGAAATAATGGGTCTTTTCTCTTAAAAAAGTTGAGTGGCTGGGTCCCGCTTGCTTTTGCACAGAAAGACTTAACGGGCTTAATGTCACCATTGTATTCTGACCATGTAGTTATCCTAGCTCAGCAGCACTGTGTTCAACCACAGTCCTCACTTTGTTGCCCCATGGAGTCCACAGCATCACATGTTGTCAAACAATTTACCCCTGCTGGGAAAGCCGGGCCTAAAACAAGCATGTGTGAGCCGTGAATATGAGGGATTATAAAGCAGACAGGCGGTTTAGAAATGTGCAGACACTCTGGGATCATAAAAGAGCTGTTGGAACAAAGTCAGTTATTGACAGGGGTCGATTTGAGGGGGGATGCAAGGAGATGCCATCCCCCTGTTAAAAAATGTACGTCCCCTTTATAAAACTGCCATCGCCCTTTTCCATCTCTTTTGTTTTAATGGTTTTCTGTGATATCACAGACCCCACCATCCCCCTTGAAAAATGTACAAATCGACCACTGACATTATCTGGCTCAATGTGATAACCACAATCTGTAGCCTACTATATTTTTTGTCGTCCACATATGTTCGTGAACAGGTTTGGAATTTATATGAATACAGGCCAGTGATATGTTAGTTGGACAGACACTCTTTAGGTTTTCAGCTTGTTTGGGTTTTTGCAAAACTGTCAAAATGAAGCAGTGCCTCATTGCCTCCTCCGGGTGTCCTGGGTGTCCCATTCTCCAGGTAATGACAGCAAATCATTGCAATTATTGCAAACTACTCCAATTGGCCTGTCATTAATCTTCTGTGCAAATTAGCTTTCCTCAAATATGTCATGTAATTAAAAGAAGCTATGTAGGCCAAGGTCTATTTAAAGTTGTCTTTTCACGTCTTAATTACGGCACTTCAGATGGACCCACAATGTTGCCTCTGGTACATGCTTCGAAGGCTGCTCAGGTCCTTGGTTCCACACACAGAATCACTCAGAGGGAGCAGGTCCCAATGAAGAGCAGGTCTTGTCAGATGTGAGCAGTCTCAAGAGTATTCAAAAATAAGGTTATATGTTTTTCCCATTCCAAGAAATAAGTATTACATGAAATGATGTTAAATTTTTATTAGTTGAATCATGTTTAGAGCAAAACCACACCACCCCTTCTTGGGTAATAGTGTGCACTCCTCCTCTATGACCTAATACAGATCCTTTCCAAAAAAATAGAATATCATGGAAAAGTTGTTTTTTTCCCATAATTCCATTCAAAAAGTGAAACTTTCATAGATTATAGATTCATTACACACAAAGTGAAATATTTCTAGCCTTTATTTGTTTCATTTTTCATAATTTTGGCTTACAGCTCCAGAAAACCCCCAAAACAGTATTTCAAGAAATTAGAATAGTGTGTCGAAAATCCCACCCCTAATAATTGGTTTACGTATTTGCTCGGTATACAGCTGCAGTCTTAATAAGCCTAGGTTAACTTTTGCCCACTCCTGAGTACATATTCTCTTGACCTGGGGCTGGACTTCATGGATGGTAAAGTGTTTGTGCGTTTACTTCAACCCTTTTAGTGTTATTGATGGCAGGCCTACTTACTGGTATTTTATTGGGGAGTCAATAATCTATGTTATGATGCGTTGTTATTATATTGCTCCCATCTGCATTTGTGCTAAAAACTTGAGAAAAAACATAGACTGAAGAAAGGAGCATACCTCCGCTGCTTATAACAACTTCAGGTAGAGTGGGGTAATTCAGGGTCAATACTTTTGTCCTGAAACACAACCCTAGCACAACAGATCTGATAACATGATGTCATCTCCATATAGATAGAAGGATGCCAGCATTCTGAATGACATAACATCGTGTTGGTAATGAACATGAGCAAGATCATTTAAAAAGTCTTTATTTTCTTCTGTTCTTGTGGTGAGCATGGTCTGCCTTCTGCTGTACAGCCTAACCCAACCCATTTTGTCTACTCATTTTAACAATGACTCTGAATCCACGCTAGTTCAAGACTTCTGATTAATGGTCAAACATTTACAACTAAGTTATGGTTTCTTGTTTTCAAAATGATGTCCTAGTACAATCAGAAATGATAACGGGAACAAAAAACCGACTGTGAATAGACTACTTATGCAAATTTAATTTTCAGTACAAAATAAATAACTAAATAAAAATATTTCCTTTTTTCATAAGAGAGGAATGGCACAAAATCCAAATCTTAATTCATACGTCATGGCACTATAGTGTTTAATGTATGTATGTATCTTGCCTGTGAAAGCCTGGTTCTATCTGCAGTGGAAAAGGGGTTCAAATGTTGGGATTTGGGGATGAACATGCTGCTGGTCAGTTGGAGAGAGTGATTAAAAAGTAGATGAGTGAATTTCTTATTGGATGTGACATAAGCAGCCCCGGGAAGCCTCGTGCTTTTGCCAGTTGCGCTGAGGTCCTCGGTGACGTGACCTCAGCGTCTCTCGCGGTACGATAAGACTGTTGGCGCTTTCGGAATGAAACCGCTGCTTTGTCAACGGAGAGATTGCGGCGCTATCTAGGTGAAATCCCTGCAGCGCGTGCTCCTGGAGCTGTAGGGTAAATGTGTCACCTTCAGGGCGCGTATTCAACAGGCCTCTCGTGCTCCTCAGAGGGGGCGGGGCTTCGGAATCCTGAACGGGCAGATTCCACCTGTGTCCGTGAGCTGCAGTACAGCGGCTGGTATGCCAGCCTCTCGTAACCCCGGGCCTAGACTCTGACATTGTTGTATTTCAAATTAGACTGAGACTGGAGAGACAGAAGAAAGAAAACGATCGCTCATTGATCTCTATCTGACAGTCTGTTTCCGAGCTGCAGCGAATCGAAGCGCTCAAACATAAATGAGTGACCTAATCTCTGGTATGTGTGCTGGTCGGGTTAACTGAGTGGACAGAGGTGGAGTTTGGTGGGGAGGCGGGAGGGTGCGTGGGTCCTCAGTGGGCGAAAACGTTAGCATAGCTTGTAGCGGCGAAGTCGGGCCTTCCTCCACCAGGTTATCTGAGGGTGGGGTCCTCCCCTGGTTTTAACATGAGAGAAAATGTTATTCCACTCATCTGTCCAGTGCACCTGAAGCTTTGCCAACCTCCCCCCCCCCCCCCCCCACTCCACGGCCTTACTCCACTCAGCTCGCCACTGTGGGTGGGTGTGCTGATGTCACCCAGCGCATTGTGAGCTCAGATTTATGCTTTTTTACTGTGGTGTGGTTTCTTTTTGCTGTGGGAGGTTCAGTGTTTCCCAACTCATGACCTATAAACAGAAAGCAGGAAAAGCCTGCATGTCAAACCCAACTCTTCGCTCTTTCAGAAGCATGTCCGTGTGAGAGAGGAAGTCCCTCAGCCCCAGGGAGGGGCCGTGGCCCCATTTTCTGTTTTTCACTCTCTTTTTGCCTTCCCCCCTCTCTTATAATCACAGTTAGGACTGTACTTAAATTAGACCAGGCCTGTGTTTTCTTGTGCAACTAGAAAGTTAGAAAGAGTTGAGTGGTTCTGAGTTAATTTAAAAAAAATTTCCAATCCTCACACAAGTCATTAGATAGGCCTTAAATTGCACGTTGTGCTTAGCTTAAATGAGTTTAACTTAAATGATGTTTCTATGGCATCACTGACTGTTTGAAAGTGAAGTCCATGGTGTTATGCTGACACTTTCAGTAAAAGAGCGCCATATGGGAATGTGTGTTATGTTCAACCAGTTAAGTCTCACATAATCACCCCATATACATTTAAAAGCTTTTAAGTCAATTTTGTTCAAAAGTTAAACTGCAACAGACAGTTTAACTTTACTACTACTCATATGCATAGTATGCACTCTTTTTGTGAATGTAGTAATGTAGGATTGGGACTAATATTCAGCCCATCAGTAATAAGTGCTTGGGCTTGATGAAGCCAGGGGCAAGCAGACCGTGGTGTCAGGTTAGACGGGCCCTGAAGTGTCGGGGCAGTTACTGTAAGTGTTGGTTGGTAAAGATCTGGTTTGGGGGAGAGGTTTGCAGATCATGTCGGTCCCTGGCATTATTACCAAATTTGAAGAAAAGTGGAGCCAGGAAGCAGAAAGAAAATATGTGTTTGTTTAACAAGTTTCCGTGTGAGATTACATCATGGCTGCAGAATTTTGCTTTGAGTCATGGGTTTTATTTGTGCGCTTATTTCGACAAGGACGTGTATAAATGATAAGAATAAAGCCCGGCACGCCCACATCTCACAGCGCTGGAAGTTCTCAGCGCTGCGTGCGTGTGCAGACATTCAGCATTCTGCTCTATCATTTCTCTTCTTAATATAGCCTCATGTAGTGTCATGACATTAATGGCTTAATGCGTGTTGCCGGTTGTATACAGTACCTGGAAAGGCACTCAGTGGCCACTGATGAGATGGACAGACGGGATGAGGTCATGCAAAAAGAATTCAGGAAATTCCCCTTTTTTGTCCCAGTGCTGCAAACTCGTCAGGATCTTCTTGGCGTTGGCGCTCCAGTGTGAATGCGCCGCTGCCCTCCGTCCTAAAATAGCCAGGGAAGGTTCTCATGCTTCGCTGCCAGGCTTAGACAGCACATTGTTATGTTCCATGATCAGTAAGTGAGACTCAGAGAAACCGTTCTGTAAGTGCTAACGGAAAAAAGTTAAAAGTAGCTTCTTGAAGAAAACGACAGCGGAAGGTGAAGTCTTAACCGCAAAAAAGCTTTTTTATTTATAACTTTCGACAGGTTTTCACAGACCCACCTGTATGTTACAGAAATGCTGCGCCCAACTTTTTATGGCGACAGCCAATCAGGGCCTACAGAGCTAATGCACAACCAATAATAGTGCATACGTGCTCTGTTCACGCAACCCTCACAAAGTGCCACGCACAAAATGAGCACTGCCAAACAGCAGGAGCAATGGCCTTATTTTTCAAACACCACAAGACTAAGGAGCTCTTCTTTTCTTTCCAGGGTTGTTTATTTGCTGTATGCTTGGAATGTCCTCACTGAACATTCCCCTAGAACTTCCTTTTATTACATCAGATTCTTCAGATTCTACAAAACTGAAATGAAAATGTACAACGAGTAGATATGTAAGTTGAATGCACTTGTAATGTGAACTGCTGAAAAGTGTTTGAGAAAAACTCCGGATGCCTTTTGAGACCTTTTTAATGAGGCGTGGAACTGTGGAACCTCAGAATCCCTTAAATTTTACTTGGAAGTTCAAACAGATAGTCAGATCAAAAAGTTTAGTTTAATTTAGGTAGTCCTGCCCATCTGAAAGAATTTTATTTATTTATTTATTTACTTTATTGCTCTCAAGTATATGCTAAATGAAAAGTTCTCTTCCCTCTATGTAGAGAACAGATGCAGTATTTATAAAGTTGAAGTCTTTTGGATGGCAGTCACAAGTCAGGAACACTGGTGTGCCCTTAGGGAATATGTACATTTTTATTTTATTATCCTTTTAAAATTCCATGGCTGTTTTTGTATTACAATGCTGTCAATCCTCTTATGTATTCCCGTCCTATGTGTAAAAGGTAATATCCAGCAATTATTTTGTAAGTAATTAATTAGAATTAATTTAGAATTAGGTGGCAGTGTAGTATAATGGTTAAGGAACAGGCCTTGTAACTGAAAGGTTGCAGGTTCGATTCCCAGGTAGGACACTGCCGTTGTTCCCTTGAGCAAGGTACTTAGCCTGCATTGCTTCAGTATATAACCAGCTGTATAAATGGATAATATGTAAAAAAATGCTTTAAAAAAATAAATAAAAAATGTAAGTTGCTCTGAATAAGAACGTCTGCTTAAAAAAAAAAAAAAGTATTAAATGTGTACATTTTGAGTCCTTAATGTTGGCACTAGCTATGATTTCTGAATGTTCAATAAGGCTGTATAGTCTGTCTAATTCTCTCATGAAGGACTCTACCCCTGAAATGCTTTGTTTCAATAAAATACATTCGTCATCAACTGCTTATTTAATTTCTAACTGTGAGGCATTTATGCAGCATATTAATTTGGAGATGATTCTACTGAATTGCGTAAGTCCATGCTATCATTTTTAACATAGCTTGATGATAAACATTCACCCTCCCCAATAGTGGATTTCAACTATAACAGGTTTGACTCATCACAAGATGAACCTGTTCCATGTAGTGTGAAGACTTAACCACCCTCTGTCTACATGACGATTTGTGGTGCATTTGTCATTCTTTGATTGCACAAGGTTTTTCCCCATGAGTGACAGTTGATTTTCCGGTATGTTCTCCAACTCAGGGCCATGCATAATTTTTTTCAGTTAGCACACATCAATCTTCAGGAGCAAATGCTCCTAAAATGGGAGCGTGTTGAGCCCTGACATGTGGTGTATTAGTTATGAAAACACTCCTGAGTACCTAAATTGCAGATTATAACATCAATGTGTGAATCATCAAAGTTTGTTTCTCTCTCAATTTTATTCCCTGGTAAAAAAAATAAGATAATTAGAGGAACCAAGCAGAGCTTTTTTGCAGGAGGTCAGGCAGATTGCAGGCTTTTGGTGCACGCTGAAAATCTACTGCCACGCCCTGTTTTCCTGAAGCCCTAGAGATTGGGCCTGTCCCATCTGAAAGCATAGCAGCTAAGCTCAGAGGAAGTGAGGAGTGAATCATTGTCACTGCTGTCTGACTATAGCAGTACAGCTGCGGGTCTATAAAAAGACACCGCGCATGAGAATAGGATCCTCTTTCTGAACTCGAAGTGGACTTTTCTATTGGCTCGGTTCTTTTGAACTTAGAGGAATAGGCCACCAGAGATGGCAGTGGCCTTGGTATCAGATTTTCTTTCATATTTTCAATATGTGAGACACGCACTGTAGGTGTGTCTGTGGTAAGGGGAACAGGGATATAATTTGTACACCTTTAGATACTTTCCTTCATCTGGGCTGGCTGTACTCATGAACTGCATTCTTCATAGCTGGTGAAAGATTCTTAGGCCCATTAAAATAGTTTTTTTGTTGATATGTTGAGTGCTTGAGGTTCCTTTTTTTTTTAACGGAATATGTTTATTGGGCGTGTATGCTGTTTAGCACACAGAAGTTTCACTTCACTCTGAGTGACATCATTGGGTGGATCCTGTTTTAGTCTAATTTGACAGTTAAGTTGCCAGCAATCTGTAGTTTATATGTAGGCCAGTGAGGGAAACATGCATTTTTTTGAATGGGATGCAGTTCATAAGCTCTCACTGTATTTCAGGACTGGAGCAGATTACAAATAGGAGGGTACGAACAAATCTACAAATCTTTTAACTTTGAATATAGTCCCTAACATGATGACTACAGGTTTATAGCTTATCTCTACCCAAGGGCAATGAGGTTTCCTGATGCCGTGTGCACAAATATGCACTACGTACTTTTCCTCAAGTCACAGAGGGTAAACAATGTTAAAATGATCAAATTGTAGAATTTCCAAATTTAATGTTGTGATTCTGTAAACCAGCTTAAAGGAAACTCCAATGTCACTTGGGTAATGTAATGGGAGTGTTTAATTACTCTAATCAGTTCATCATGATTCATATCAAGACGGATGTGTTTCAAGTAATTAAGGCAAGGAATTATGTTTTGGAAGCAGATCCTGTCATAACTAAGTGTTACATAAATAATGCTACTGTTCTGTAAATGAGCTGTCTGTGAGCTGGAAGTCCAACATCCAGATGTTACTTACTCACATATAAGAGCTGATTAATAGCAAGTCAGCCCCATGGCAAAGTAAATGCTATTATGGCAAGCAGTGCTTGGAAAACTATGAGGAGCAATGATCAGAGCTTTTTGATTTTAATTTCCAGTTACAGTAGATTTGTTGTATCTTTTTCCTGGGGTAAAAATGACTTCACAGCTGAGAATATCATTCATGATCAATAAATGCATGATGTTGGGTAAAAAAAAAAATCCCTATTGAGTGATTTAATAGATGAACAAACACATAAAGTCAGTTTAAAAAAAATAAATAAAATAAATTCTATATAAAACATATACTGGAAACACTCTGGCCTCACAGCAAGCATTTAGCTTGTACCACCGTTGTCAAGGAGTGAGCCCACTTGCTATAAAAAGTGTTGAGGCGGGTATCAAATTCACATCAGTTCCCTGGTCCAGGCCTGGGAAATCATTGTGATCTTACGCCGACAGTCACCTTTTAACCTGACAGGGTTTAATAATACAACAGCGGGAGCACGCTGTTCATTTGATGGAGTTGCATTTTGAGTTATTTGTTTGCTTTCGTGAGTTTGGCCTCTGACCAGTGGGTTTGCCCTTCATGATTATAGGTCAGCTGTTTGCAGTGTGTCGAGATGCCAGAATTGACCGAGGTAGAATTGATGGCAACGTAATGGGCTATTTTACAGGGAAACTGGGAGCTGTGGCCATATATTATTGATGTGTTCATTGTGGGGGGGGGGGGGGTGTTAAACTCAGCTGTTTGGCTGATTTAGGTTTTGTGGAGCTGTGCTGTGGGAGGTGTGGGGGTGCTTTGTATTGTTGACTGAGTCTGCTCCTGGAAAGACGCACACATGTCAGACATTATGCAACAGCGTTGGGACTCAGTCTTACCTCTGACAGTGCGGCACGCTGCTCTTAAATTAGTTCAGGGTATTGCATTATAGTGTGACAATATAATTTTCAGTAATGTGTATGATATCATTTTTTAAATATTATTGGAAAGTAAATAGATCAATCATTATGTCTGGTGTCTTGCGACGAGTTGTTGAGGACGTGCAAGAAACGGCAGGAAATGGACCACATGTGAGCGTTCCATGGCGCACAGGACATGGGAAAAGGAAGTGGTTAAGAATGCTTTTGGCATGGCGTGGAAGAGACGGGCTGGCTAACTGCTGTGACGTCACCCTGTAAAAAATGTGTTCTTGGCAATTAGTGGCCAAAAAAAAAAAAACTCCCTCCCTTTTTCATGTAGACTTTAGACGAAGCTGAAGCTGAAGCTGGAGTCGTTCAAACTCACGTCTATAAGCACTTGTCACTTGTTGTAAGCACAGCCCGGTTGTCGCTGTGCATTTATAAAACATTTTGTGAAAAATGATGTGTGGAATGTGACCTAGCGAACAGTGTTTAATTTCACCTTGAGAGTCTCCATGTAGAAGCTGACTCGATTTCCTCCGAGAGGAGGCTAACCCTCGAGGATACGGCATGGAGGAAATCCTTTAAAAACTGGCTAATCCTGCAGGGGGGGTTTGTACCAATTGGCCCAATTGGTGAAATATCCATGGGTGGGAATCAAAACCGACGTTGACTGTGCCAGGAGGAATATCACGGGACCCCTCCTTTCGGCCTTTTCTATTTTTGGGGGGAAGTAAACACTGCCACAGCTTCCTTTTAAAATAGCAACCAGCCCAAAGATTGTTTCCCATTTAAAGGCAATTGAAGTCCAAAATGTTTTTTTGTTTTTTTCCACTCCAGAAAACTAAAACAGTTTTTTTCTTTTCTTCTTGTATTAGTCTTGCATTCCCTACATCTGGAGTGTTCAGAATACCATAACTGATAAATTCTCAGGCAATTTCTTCTGCAATGTCTGGCTGAATGTTGGGCAAAGTGGTTTGTTTTTCTACAAAAAAAAGACGCTCCTCCATCAGAATGTGCTTCCTCTTTCCTCAGCTTTACCACATTTTAAGTTGCCTTGCACTTGATAGGTTACGATGGCTGGCCGCTGTAACATTAACAGTTGAGAGAAAGGGGATTTGCGTTTGTTTTTGCATGTATGTATATATGGTGTCAAGGTACTCTGAAATGGAACCTTGCTTAGAATAAGTTAGAAGCTTGTTTAATATCTACTTGATGATATTTTGCCAAAGAAGCCCTGTTGCACAATATCTGTGCTAAAGGGACCACTCTGTTGTATCTTCTAAAAATCTTCAAATCGTAAGCGCCTGCCAGATCTCTCCATTTTACAACCTGTTGGCACCTGGCCCCTCCCCCCACGTGTCGATGCTTGCTGGTCATGTCTCCTCTCTGATCTGGCCCCCCGGTGGTGGAATGAGTTTCCTACAACAGTGGCGACCGCAGAGGCCCAACCATAGGGGGCCCCTACCCATCTTCTGACACAAAACAGGAAATCAACCACTTTACACTGTAATATGACTCCCCTAACCTCTTTAGCTATCCTCTTACAGTCTTTTTGAATTTTTTTTGTAGTAGTAATGTTATCAGTATAGATGTCTACGGTTAGTTTTAGCTCCACAGTGGTATTTACTTTTGTCTAATTGTTGATTTGTTTGCCTAACTTTGCACACATGTATTATAAATGGGCCTTCTGTGCATTCTTGGTGATATTGTGTTTTTGTATTCCTGAGAGTAACACTGATGCTCTACTCACTCTGGACAAGAGCAAAGTGAATGTACTGTAAATATTGCCTTAGCTTGCACATTGAATACTCCAGGAAATGCACACATTGGCGTTTTTGAGACTATTATGGAATGACCAGTGCTTTGCTTCTTTAATGCACTGAACACATTTTATGCAACTGTTGTGAGAAACCAGCCCTCTTGCTAATGCCGTTATTTTCTTTATGAAACGCGGCAGATGGCCGTCTGCTTTTCACAGATAAAAAATAACTGTCAGCATGTTCATGGGTGGCAGTGACTCAGGTCCTGAGTACCTCCTATATGGTAACATGTTTGTGTCATTGAAGTCATTCCCCCACCTTAGTTAGAGCATTGCATCAACCAGTCAAATTTTATTTATATAGCATATTTCATACTGCAATTGCAACTCAATGTGCTTCACATAAAATGAGAGAATAAAAATAAATGAATGAAAAAAATGAAATAAAAAATAAATAGGAATTGCACAGTGTACAGAATGTGGAGACTTCAGTACAAATGACGTCCGTTTAGTTACTGGGACTTGAACCTACAGCATTTAAAATGACTTCAGGTATGTCTGAAAATAAAATAATAAATAAGTAAATAAAAACACGGGAGGTAGTAGAAGTATAAATACTAGACAGTTGTAGCCCTGTTTTAGTCAGGTATACTCTTGAATTAAATCAGGTCTAGATTAGCCTGCCCGCAGGTGGGTCATTAGTGTACATTGCAAGTTGCCTGATATCCCAAGTGGAAAATGCATGTTGTTTTTACACGTATAGAGCATTTACACTCGACTTGTAACCCAGAAGGGAAGTCTTATACTTGAGAGAGACGCGCACCGTATACAAACTCAGAGTGCCATGGTTTTTGGAATATTATAATATCATCATGAGTCATGTAGCTGTTGAACTCCCACTTTTGTATAATTGCTTGGAATATGTTAGTGGTGCAAAAAATGCATTAGAGCACAACTGAAACACATTAGCACTTCAGTATGAGTTGTGTATATAGCTATACTCATTACTCTGACTAAATAATATCATTATAAAAATTATATTTATATCTGCTCCACATGTAATATTCATAATCTTTTGCGCATGTATAAATATTGATATGCTCGTATTTCACGAGCCTTTTATTTGTTAATGCACAGTGCTCTTTGAGCATTTGAAATTACAAGGTAATGCAAATGTACAAGTTCCAGCCAGCCTTCCAGGCTATATTTTCCCTGATCAATATTGCATACAGAAATGCATTTTGCAGCCCACACCAACTTAAAATGCACTTCCAAGCATAGGCTAAGTCCTAAGTTCAGTATGTGTTTAGAGATGGAGAGCCACAATCACCCTCTGGTATGTTCTAAATGGTAATCCTGAAATATCCTCCTGAGACACGGTAGAAAAGTTTTGGACATAATACAAGTGTTTTGGATGAAAAAAAACATGTTGCAGAGAATACATAAAAATGTATTTATTTAATTTTTATTGAATGTCCCTTGTAGTGTAGGTTTCAACCTAGCACAGGAGATCAACCCTGTTCCTGGAGATCTACCGTCCTGTAGGTTTTTACTCCAACCCTAACAAAGCACACCTCATTCAACAGCTAGAGAGCTTGTTGAGCTGCTCATTAGTAGAATCTGGTGTGCCAAATTAGGGTTGAAATGAAAACCGACAGGACGGTAGAATCTCCAGGAACAGGGTTGGGCAGCCCTGGCCTAGTAGAATACATGGTTCTTCAGATTAAGACCACGGTACAGGGGACAAAAATGCATTGCTGGGTTTCAGGAGGATATAGGGACTGGTATTTTAATAGGATTTTCTTAGTAACTGAAGAAGAAATAGGTAACAATGTTTAAAATGAACTCCAAACCCATCTGCAAGCATAGGACTATTAAAAAGGAATGCAATGTTTTACTAGATGTGAATTCATTTATTCACAGTGATGAATAAATGCGTTAAAAAACCTGGCAAGAACATTCAGTGTGATTATGTGCTTCATTTAAAGTAATGGAATATTTTACAATGTGTTAAGTATTCAATTACTTTAAATGAAGAACATAATCATGTTGAATGTTAGTGCCAGTGTGTTGTAGATTTCTTAAGTGCAGATTGCCAGATTAAACAGGTGCCAAGCTCATAAACATGTTTAAGTTGTATGTGCTGAAGTGTTTACCACCCGGAGCTTTCCTATGCATTGAAAGAAAGCCTAATTCCAAAATACTTCAAGCTGGCAAAATGAAAAATATCCGTAGTGCAGTTTGAGGGAATAGTTCAAGCCATCCGTCAGCGAAGCGGCTTCTTAACTCAGCTCTTGTGCATCTGTACAGTTATACCACAGGGGACCTTCACTAAACACAGTGAGCACCATTATTCATTGGACAGTCTCACATTTTTTGTTATTTCGGTTCTGTACTCTAGCACTTTGAGTTTGAAAGGATATAATGAGGTTGAAGTGCAGACTGTCAGCTTTAATTTGAGGGAATTTTCATCCATATTGGATGAACCGTTTAGAAATTATAGAACCTTTTGTACATAGACCCCCCCCCCCCCCCCCATTTTTGGGCTTCAAAACATATTGGACAGTTTAACATAATGTAGAATAAAGTAATCAATATTTGGTCGCATATCCTTTGCATGCCATGACTTCCTGATGTCTGTGACTCAACAATATCAAAAGACTCTTGATATCTTATTTTCTGGTACTCTTACAAGCGATACTATAACTTTTCTGCATTTGAATGGATCTCTACGGGAATTGGGGGGTGAGGACTAGATTTAGCTGTAAATTATGCAACACAACAGTATGGAACACATGGTTGGCTAAATGGCTCTAAGTCATCAAGGTTCTGGCATATCAAACAAGCCTTAAACAATCACTCTGCTGCCAGATATGCAGTAGCTATGGATGGATAACTTGAAGGGTTTCTTCTCCTGACTTATTTTTCCATAGAGTTCAATAGGAAAATTTGTCAGGAGAGGTTGACGTGCTGACAGTCTGCATGTCAACCTCATTGTCATTGTATCATTTCTAGAGTACAGAACCAAAATAACAAAAAATGTGTCACTGTCCAATGAATTATGGTGCTCACTGTATATGTGGCCAATATATTATAGAAAAACCAAGTCAAAGAATTATTATTATTTTTTTTTCTCCATTCTTGACTTATTGAATTTAATAGGGGTTTAATTTTAGGGGTTGGATAGCAACCTAAGCGTCCATATTTTCTATAATGAAAATATACTTGGGCAGAGCAGAACACAAGATGGCAACAGATAGGTGAATATTCCAAACTATGTCATGTTAGGTGTTTGGTGCGGATAAATCCTGTTTTAAAAAAGCAAGTCTTTACAGTGATATTGCATTGATGCATTCTTGGGAAAATTACTTTTTTTAAAATTATATTACAAAACATGTTGTAACTATACTGAATGCTTTATTGGCATAGATTGAGCCATTCATTGACATGGACCTGGGATTCCCCACATAGTCATACCATAAGCACGGTTGATAAGGGGAGCTACAGTGTAATGCTAATCATTAAACACTGAACAGCATTACTGCTCTAAAGGGGATTTTTAAATGAAGGCTGTGACAGTGCTATTGGTGTCATTGATGTACTACTGTGAAAGCATTGCTGGCTTAACAAATACCAAATTACAAGGGAAATGGAAGATCTTACAAGCTCTTCCGCTGTAAATGTGACATTAACCTGCTCCCAGCTGAAAACCATGCCAAAAAAATAATAAAACTTGCCAAAACCCAGTAGTTCAATTACCAGAATGAAGTTGCCAAACTGTGTTTGTCACGAAAAAGGAAATGACAAGTGATTGGATTCATTTTTGATTCAATCAGTCTTAAGGACAAATGCCAATTTAATTAGCTCACAAAAGTTTTCTGAAAACACATCCACAGCATGCCTACTCATTAAAATTATAATGTCAGTTTTAGTTTAAAAAAAAATTTAAAACCTTCCACAATTAAATGTATTTTCAGCCTTTGCTAAATAAAATCATAATGTGCAGAGTTGTCTCAGCGAGTAACTGTGCACTATAGCAAATGCAGTAACAACAATTTTCTTTCATCTGTCCAGTGCACTTCAAGAAAAGGCCAGTCAAGAAAGCGCATCTGCCATTTCACTACCTTTTTTTGCTGTTTTATTTAAAAAAAATATTTCCATACAGTTGTCCCTTTTACTCACTCAGCTAACCTCAAGATCAAGCAACCCAGTAATAATGCTTTTCAGTTCTTTATTAACCTAACATAGTCAGTCAAACCTGCAGTAACTCACACAGGATTCATAATTATAGAGAACCATGGGCTCTGTTCCACCTAGTGGGTCAGGGGTGGAAGCCCAAGTACAATCTGAAGAGGTGACATCAGATTCTTCATCTTTCAAACATGACGTAAAAGTCTACGTGTAAAAGTACACATTTAAGAAAAACATTTTTCCACTGATGCCTACCGAGCATAATTAGCATAATATTTAGAGAAATTGAGCATTGTTGTTCTTTCTTCCGCATTAGTTATATTTCATGTTCCTACGCCCACCTCTCCTAGAAACCTCAGTTATTGCACCTGCGTGTTTCCTGGGACTTTGTAAATTATTCCCAAAGAAACTCCTTGCTTGTCTTTGTTGGTACCCAGACTTTTGTGAGAGATTAAATATTCAGCTCAGACGCATGTTGCTTATATCCCAATATAATCTATTGTTTCTGCTGTAATTTGGTGCTTGGAAAAAGGGTTTAGTGCTGGAGGGATGGTTTATTGGGCACATTACACTTTTGAATTGGTTTTTACCTTCAGGTATCTCCTCTTCATTGTGGCTCGTTTGTGTAAGAGTTCCTGAATGCCTGTTTGGGGAAACGGCAAATCTTTGCCTGTCTTTTGAAGGATTCGATGAGGAAAACTGAAAACGGAAAACCATTGAAAATGAGAGAATGGCGTGATTTGCAATGGCAGTATCCATTTACTGTGTGAATGAACGCTATGAGTGAGGAATCAAGTGAATTTGGCCTATAACAACTTGCAGAGAAGGACAATGTTCTGTTTCACAGTGGAATGAAATTGTTTGTGGTCTGATAAACATTATAGTTGGCCATTTTAAATTGAATCAAACGGCATATATAAAATCGAGAAGTAAAATTGCCTGCAAAGGCTTAAATATGTTTATTTGCTGCTTCATCAGTGTGTCTGAATGCTTTTTCGCAGATTCATAGAAACCCCATCCGCCCAGAACCAGTTCCTGTAGCATATCGATACTTAACCATGATCAAGGGATAGAAAGGAACTTTGCATGTTGAGGACTACTTGTGAAAGTGTTAAAATTGGGAACTTTACATTTTTAGACGTAGTTGTGAAAGAGTTACTTCACTGTTATTGCCATTGTGCCAGAGAAGCCTGATAATAGTGTTGCATGCAAACATGCATACAGCGTCTTTCTGTCTCTTCTCTGTAAAACGCTCTCTACAAAATGAAATTAAATTGAATTGAACTGAATGACGGTTGAAGAGAAGGCGTTTCAGAGACCTCTCAGATTAGCCCATCATTAAGATACCGATGGAGAAGTGTGTTTCAACATGCTGTTCTGGGGTAACACTTTACATTAAGTTGCACTTATACCTGTGTTGTTAAGTAGTAACTAATTTGGTAACAGTAGGTGATTACTGAGTAACTCCAACATAGGTAGCGTGGAACTGCAGTTAGTGGCATTGTTGAGTGCAAACTTCGGTCCAGAAAAATGGATCGAGAGGGAAAAAAATGATGTTGTGCCAGTGTTTCGAAAAGCAAATGCATGTAGAGTACTGACATCTTTAGCAGTGAAGAATGACAGACAATACAGAGTCAATACACTGAAAAACTGAAACTGAAACAGTATCTCATTCGCAACATATGATAATTTTATTTTATTTTTATGGAGCAATTGCTTGTGAGAGTCACTCTCCACAGAACAGGGTTAGCCACTTGGTTGCTCTCTAAACAAATTTAAACCGTAAACTCACCTAATAAGAAGAGACAGGCCAGCCTTTCTTCTGGGAAAGTAAACCTCATAATGCAATAAACAACATTCATTCATGAGCGACACCATCATTGATTATGAGGAAGATAAGATTTACTGCACAAACATCCGTCCGATGTTACTTTTGTAAACGTTAACAACTCCCGAAGACGGTGGGTATCACAGAACCGACCAGACACGGCTCTAACAATGATTTCAAATACTTTATTTGTGAGTAAAATTCCAACTGATAACTGACTGTTTTAAGAAACATCTATTTTAACTGATATTGAGAGCACTTAAAGATCAGTAAAAATACAGTGTATGTTTTGGGCAGTGGCATGTTTTGTTGACTTTTCTCAGGGATCTCAGGGAATTTCAGATCCAGATATTTGGCCCAGTCATGGCCTTTCTATTCTCTGCTGCTCTGCTCCCTGATTGGCCAGCGGCCCTCCAGGATTTCCCTTTGAATGGCTCCATCGGCCCTGAAAGGTGGCCCCCGGTCATGGCTAAAGCAGCAGGGCTCCAGGGACAGAGAGGAGGGGCCGCGGCCTTTACTATAGGCCTACTTTCAATGTACAGTAATTAGGTCACATAGGGATTAAGCCCCCAGTCCCCTCTGATTAGCCCAGTGCGAGCATCTCTCAGCCAGGCGTAGCGTAGCCTAGCGTACAGAGATGAGCACACAGACCAGCGGGAGGCAGAGGAGGGGCGCTGTTTGGACAGGAGGGGCTCTCGCTGAGGTACGAGGCAGCATACAGACCACCCCCCCCCCCCACCCCCAAGCAGCCCCTGTAATGGCGAAGCGTGTGCTCTGAACATCACAGGCGGATATCAACATTACCTCAGAGACTGCCTGACTGGCTGCACACAGCTGGGTCTCCTCAGTGTTCTGTGTGCTGTTTGAGCCAACGCAGGAATGCAGGGGACAAACAGTGCGTACATGTTTTGGTCAAACAGGATTAATAATAATTATAATAACTCCAATTTTCGGGGCCTTTGCATGCGGGTTGCTCAAAGTGCTTTCCAGGACACAGAGCAGCAGACACCATAGGACCAATTAAAGCAGCACAGATTATAGTGCAGCTCCGATGCTACTTTTACTTTATTAGTGCTTTACTATGTTATATCCTGCATGTCTACCCTTGCCCTCATCTGTGTAGTACTGTGTGGTGGTGCAGTGGATAGCACGGTCGCCTCACAGCAAGAAGGTCCTGGGTTCAAATCCAGGCCAGGGGCCTTTCTGTGTGGAGTTTGCATGTTCTCCCTGTGTCTGCGTAAAAGAGCTTGCGTGCTCAGTCAACCTACCATGTAGAAATAAATGTTAATTTAAAAATAATTTGCTCATGAGGATAACTGACACTGTGGCTGTTCAGTGAGGTAACCACTATACGTTCCAATTTGTCATATTCTAACTGGCTGGATTGGTCACAGCAAAGCACAGCTAACACGATAAGATATCAGGCTGTGTTTTCTAGCCCTGAAATCTTACAGCGCAAAGTCCAGAGATGCGCCAGCGACCGTACACGTCGGCGGTAGTCGACGTGCTGCGACGTGCTGAGCAGTGGACAAAGGCCATGAGTGCGGCGCTTTCGTTTTGTCTAGCAGCTGTTGTTTTCACACACCCGCCATTGGCAATAACAAAATAAGCCACCTCTTGAAACGGGCCCACCTGGCAATTTAAACCGGGGAGATGGCGGTCGCTTCGACCGACGAGCGGACCGCACCAGTCTGAGGCCTCCCCGCCCTGTCTGCCGCTTCGCCTCAGCGGGACCAGGGGGCCCTGTCACCGTGCCCGCCGCGCATCTCTCTTTTCATCCTGGCACAGTAAAACAAACAGTGCTCGGAGAAGATGACCGACTTACTGCCTGACTCAAATTCCCTGAGGCTTGTAGTTGGATGCTTTTAAGCGGTAAACAGAAGGGTAGATATAAAAATAATAAGCTGTGTGACCGAATAGGGAAACTAAGTGCCTGTGAGTGAGTCCGCCACAGTAAAATGTTCAGTGTTAATTCAACTCTTAACAGAGTACATACGAGTCCAGTAGGGACCATATGTACTCTGTAAGAGTTGATTTAGCACTGAACATTTCACTGCGTATGAAGAGCCAATCCATGCCAAATGGAACGTCCCCCATCCTTATTTAATAATGCGCTCATACTGTTTTGTGTTTGTAATTAAAACTTTTTGGAAAGAACACGTTCTGCAGCTTAATGAATGAAAAAAAAATCTTTCTCAGGATTTACGCTTGAAGGTATAATATTGACAATTAACATGTCTATATTAAAAATGTAACTTTTCCTTCTCTGCATGGAAATGAAATTGCGAGAAGCGGGGATGGAACAGTTGGCACGCAGAGACGCTGGGCATCTTGGGAAGAGTGGCACGAGGATGCCAGGAACCATTTGTGGCACACGGCTGAGTGGTCTTCACTGCCAAAAAAGCTGGGCTCCAAGTCATCTTTTGTTTGCTATTAATTAGAACTAATTAAAGCGAAACCTCATTTACGAGTAAGGTTTTCAACTGCAGCTTTTCACAGGTACCATTTCATGCATTCTTCTTGCAGTTACCATGAGATGAACAAGTATTGTTCGATGAACAGATGGCGTAACTGCGTAAGAAAAAAATCATATGGATTGATTTTATTTTAGTATTGTAACCTTTGTTTGTCTGAGAGGAATTGTATAGCTGTGGGAATATTCAGCTGCTCAATTGTTTATCTGTGCAGTTTCTTAAAAAAGCTAGAACAGCTATGTAGGGCAAATGGAACATACTATCTCATCCAGTTGCATTTTTATACCGGGTTTGTTAGAGGTCCAGTTTTAATTGATATACATGTGTATTCGTTGAATTCGTAGAAGTCCCCAACTGTTGGGGCAAGACATTGCAACCCATAAAAAGTATAGATCCAGTGACCATCATTGACTAATAATAAGCTGCTCTCAATTTTGAAATTCTGTTGGTATAGTGCGTCTTACGCATTACCATTGGTAGTTATTACATCATTGAATTGGCTTCCTACCCTTTGGTTTTTGGTTTTTTGGGAATGTTTTTTTCTAAATTCTAAGTCAGTGTTCTCAAACTCTTTGTTGTTAATTACTAGACGTGATTGTTACATCAGCATTAGAATGTTCAGTTAAGAATAGTCAGATATTTGTGATCTTACACCTTGAAGGGTTAAATCCATGACCAAATGCATATAATACCTATAACACACTTCCTGGCCTTGGACCTTCATACTGACAGGAGCTGATTGGGCCTTATGTTCCCAGTCACACACTGTGTTCAGCGACTCCTTGTTTCTTGTTGTGCTGTCACAGCCATTTAACAGCTAGGGGAAGAGCTCCTCGTTGTTCTCCACCTTGACTCTGGAATCCAGTTCCAAGTCATATTAGCGGAGGTGCCGCAAGCAACCGGCTCTTTTAAATCAGGGTCTTAAGGCTTGGCTGATCTTGGGAGGCCTACTTCCCTTAGTTTAGTCTAAGCTAGTTCTGGTCCTTTATCTTAACTTGACTTCTGTTGTAAAGCGCCCTGAGCTGTTTGCTTGAAGGCTGCTGTGTAAAGGGCTTGTAGTTGTAATGTGCGCCTGTTTGCGATTTGAGAACTATTGGAATCCCCTGGTCTGCACTGAGCCTGCCGAGGAAACGAGAGTCAGTACAGTATAGTTACTAAGGGCAGATACAATACAGCCACTGAAAGAATGGTTTTAGTGAATATATTATTCACAGATGAGCACCAGTGTAATTATTACTGTGATGTTAATCATGAGTTGTATAACCATGATTATATAAGGGCACAAATGTAAACGGTCCGTTTCTGGTCGGGTTCTTATGGCAAGTCCGGAGGAAAACAATCTAAGCAAACAAAAATAACAACTGTACATTTTTGTTGAGTGATGTCATTTCGAAGGCATAAATAAACCTTATAAAAGTTGCACTCACAGTTAGGCTCACAGTTACACTACTTTTTTTTTCATGCGCCACCTGGTGGGGAGTCAGTGTAATGTGGTAAAAATGTTCAGGCTTTATGAGTGCATTTCAGCACTACGGAACACTGTTTGGCACTGAATCCAGCAGACCAAACGGACCATTAAGCAAAAAGGGTTTCAGTCTCCTGTGAAGCACCACGTCTGCCCTCGGGCACGATTAAAGGCAGGGAAGCCCCAGTAAAATGCCGGCTCCATGCCGGTACATTTCTTGCGCAGTCCCGGTGTGTCAGATGGAACTCATTTTGAAGCGAATTCCTGTGTTTCAGAACAGTATGTAAAACACACCAGGCCGATACAGTGTCTTTGCACTAAACTGACCTTTCAAGATGTGGAATTACTTTTAAATGTGGCCTTCAAAGCCTGCCTCTGCTCATTCAAAGTCATGCTTGTAAGCTGGGCGTGTGCGCAGGACAGCGTTACATTTTGTAGAGAGCGGAATTTAATCTTGGTACAAACATTTATCATAATAAAAATGATTTCGATTTTAATAAACCAAGAAGCCCAGAAGGTATATAAGCCTAATTGTTATGTGACAAATTGCTTGGCTGCACTGCTGGCTTGATAATGAACTATGTGCAATGAACTGATTGCCTCTCTTTAATTCTGCGCAATTAGCAGAAATGGTATTCGGTTGTGTTAATTTGGCTTAGTATTTGTACATATATTTTTTTTAAAATCGTTATCATATTTTAATTACTATATACAGTGTTTTACATATTTGTGACTTGTAAAAGTAATGCGGTTACCATTATTGTGATGAGGCAATATCATTGCATGAAGGAGAACTGTAAATAGGTCACATTATTAATCATACAGTAGCAACACAAGAAGCTCCCCAAGTACACAGTTGAAAGTGAAACTGAGCATTGGTTCATACGGTTTTACTGACCTGGTTCTGGCCTCAGTCACTGCTCTGTTGTGGTCAGACTCAGTCCTCAACATGGACTGATGACATCACCTGTCACGCATATAAATGAGCATGAGCAGAATTATGCCAACTCTTAAGGTGGATCTTTAAGGGTTGCCACGATTCTGGAAGCGTACATATTTCAGGACTCCATACTACTTTTAGAGATAAAGCCATGTCAATAGGTGCTGAATGTACAGGGAGACACATGCACAACAGCTGAACAGTTTGTGTTTTCTCTCTTAACCGGTGGCAGCCACCTCTGGCAAACTTCAGACTACTGGCCGTCTTGATTTCGCTCATGTTCAATCCAACACTGAATTTTACTATGCCAAACCGAATGTCGAACCCTGCAAAACTTAACAAAACTGCTGAGCAAGTTTTTTGTAGTGACAAATATGTGGTGAATCACATGATGATTTTGCAATGTGTAATGATCATTATCATCATATGACATGGGTGAGCAGCTGTCATGCTGTTTTGGATTCGTCTCCCTTGGAAGTTACATCTTACAATAGTTTAGTTTAGCTAGTAAAAATATGGATGATAAACCAGGGAACAAAGCAAGATTCTTATATTCTAAAACATCCTTTTTGTCTTATGTTATTAATCCGTGCCCTGTTATTGTAACTCTAAATTAATTAATTGATATTATTCGTGTTCATTTTTGTTAGCAAGCTAAGTATCTTAATTCGGTTACCACTAGTTAGACCCCAGTGTAGTTATAAGAAATGTCATTATAAAAAGATTGTCTATGTTTATGCTAGATAGTCTTGATCTCAGCTGTATTGCTTACCGTTGTGTCAGTCAAGCCAACATCCTCACCAGCCCAGAGAAACTATAGTTTTACAAATGGATACACACAAGGATACTAGCGTGTATAATGAAGTGAGTTGAAAAATAAAGTAAAAAATGTCAAGTGCAGTGTTGGCCAATCGCAGATGAGCGTCTCCATAAGGCTGATAATCCACTTGCTGGTGTTTGTGGACGAGGGGCACTGCTGTGTTCTGTATGTGACTTGTTTGTTCATATATTCACGTGGGTCTTTGGGATGTCCTTCATCTGTGTGTGTGTGTGTGTGTGTGTGTGTGTGTGTGTGTGTGTGTGTGTGTTTCAGTCTGTCACCATGTGTATGCAGTGGATGGAAGCACCCAGTGCATGCACTTCACGGGCCGTATTTTCAAGGCGCAAACGCCATCGGCGAAACGGCGCAAGCATTCGCGCACGTCCGAAAAACCCAGTGCGTTTGCCCGGCGTTTACGCCGCCGAAATACGGCCCCGTCGGTGCGTCTTTACGTTGGTTCTCATTTGTGTACTGCCCCTTCCCTTCTGCAGAACATACACATTAAAACATTGGCTGATGACATGGTAAGGTGTCTTGGTTTGTCATTCGTTTCCATTCCGTTCTCTTTTCTAGGCTGCATGGGATACTTTTAAAAATCCGAAATATTTGTGGACACATGAACGTGAGTTTTAGGCAAATTAGCAACTTTTCTCCTTTGAAACCTCTATAAATATCTGCGATAGATTTATAATAGCCATAACTGGCCTCTGTAAAGTGTAAAAATAATCCTTCTGTGTACTTGTTGATAGGCATCTTTGTTGTTTGTGAGCCAGCAATTTAAAGAATACTCAGATGAACACATATGACATACCCACTACAACAGATTAAGATGTAATCAGAATTGAATTTGTTTTATAGGTGGAACGTCTGTTCTGAGTAAAAGATATTGCATCTTAAATGTGATGATTCAGAATGAAGGGACGAGCACATATGAGCAGGCTCTTACCCATCGCTGTGGCTTTTCATGTTTACAGTTGAGTATTTTCACAAGTAATCCCTTCTGTAATTGTAAGCATATTTTGAAGAACTCTTCCAGACAGTTTTCATAATCTCGATAAATCATCAGCGCCCTATTTTCTTGTGATCTGAATAGAAAGGGACTAATGATAGTCAAAAAACAATGAAAGGTTTTGTGGCGTTTTTTTCACGCTGAGATTTGATCAGGATCTGGTAGGATAGGGTTTGGCTTCCGTTCGTCTTTCCACAAATATTTCAGTCTTCAGCAGTGTTTGCCGTCGTTGACTTGTGATTATTTATTTAAACTTCTTCTCTGTTTCGTCGGGGTGCACGTCCATTCATTTTGCATGACCCCTAAGCCCATTCCTATCAATGAATACTAACGCGCATGGTGTCAGTACCCTCTCTGACATGCTAACTGAGTGTGAAAGAGAATGGCGGCACTTGTTTGATCCTGCACAGTGGTGCCCGTGTCACTCACAGTGAAGTTGTACAGCTGCAGGCTGTAGGCAGCTGAACATTGCTTCCACCTAGTTAACCCCGTCTCTAATGCTCACCGCTCCTCATTATCATCGCACAACTCACTCAATACTCTGGCAGTGCAACCCACAAACGCCAAACAACCAACAACCAACAGCAAAAAAAAATCATCACTCGCACATTACATCAAAATGTTTTTCACGGTAACAATACAGGTAAGAGCAGAGCACGGGTAAGTCCAAGACGGATTCTCCCTTTAACTATCCTGTTTGACTGTTGATGTTTAATTATGAGAGAACAGACATTGCTGGCTGGCTGCTGTGCTAAAGAAAGTTACAAAAAAAGTCCATACCGTGAAAATCTGACCGGAGTAACTCGATAACGGCTTGAAGGATTTTGAAAACCGAGCGAGAAGATGAAGTGTTGGTGTAACTTGCCGTGTTATATGAGAGTGGTGACAGTCAACAATATTGAGGAAAAGGAATGTACTCGGTCACCATTTCAGTTCTCCCAGTGATTTATGACCAAACAAACAATATTTCGACCTATGCACTCATGAAAGTTGACCCGATGAAGGCTGCGTAGTGCGAAACGTTGTTTGTTAATGAATCAGTGGAATATGAGTGAATACATGCTTCTTAGCAGGCGCTTTTATCCAAAGCGACGCGCAGTATATGAATGCATACATTTATTTTCAGTATATGTAGTCGCCTGAGATCAAACCCACGACCTTAGCGTTGTTAGCGCAATGCTCTGGCGACTGAGCCATAGGGCTTTTGTGCGTTTCTTTCCCAGTGCATTAGCACAGATACTATGGTTTCTTTCTTGGTGTGTCGCCCCCCTACAGCGCGACAGGATCACCAGCTTCAGGAAGGTGGGCATGAAGAAGGAGAAGCCCCTCATCCAGCACCCCAACGACAACCAGGCCACCCAAGTGGAGCTGCCCATGCCCCAGCCTTTCTTCGACGATCGCTCCATGAACCTCTCGGAGAAGGAGATCGTGGACCTCTTCGAGAAGATGATGGTAAAAAAAAAAAACCCTCTCACTCCCCCTTTCGCTCCTTTTTATTTGACGTCTCCCACGGTTAAAATGTTGCCGCCGAGACGTGCTCCCCCTGGTCCTCGCTGATGGTTAACGACCTCTGTTTTGGGCCTGCTTTGATGGTTGGCTTTCAGATGTCTGCAGTCGAGAGGGAACATCACGCGGGCAAACGTAAACGTAGCATCTGTCGACAGACGTTTATCGAAACGGCGGATTCGGGTTGGGGTGCGAAGGCGACGGATGATCGATTAGCGCACGTTCGAAAGGGCGTGAAATTAGGAGGAAGGCTTTTATGGTGCTCTTTGCCAAGGCGAAGCATCCTTTTCCAGTCTATGCCCCCATTGGGCTCGGTAAACAGCAGTTGGCTGCTAGGCATTTTAGAGCGCTTTTTCCGCTTTATCTCGCCTCTTATTTTTTATTGGGGCACATAAAACGTGCTTTCCCATCCTGATTGAGAATCTGGTCACAGCCCGTGGGGTCAGATCACAGCCGCCACGTTTCCCATGCTCCTCCTCCAGTACACTGCCTCTGCTCATCCGGCCACGCCCCTGTACCTGATTGGCTGCGCGATCCCCTTGCTTTCTGACCGTGCTTTGATCCCTCGGGTAGTCACCGCGAATGAGAGTTCAGTTCTCGGTTGCCCTCTGCCCTGCCTGATTAAAACAACAACAACAAAAAAAAGCATCACAGTCCCCCTGGCCTCATCACTCATTCAGCCCTGTTTTTCCAGTATGGAGTCTGACCGGAGCAGATAACGCTGACCCATTCACTATTCAAGCTGAGATATGGCCGCAGAAACACATTGGTATTGTTTTGTTTTCAGCTGGGGAAATTTTGTTTCGGTAAACAAAAATGTCTCGGTCCTCGTGTATCCTCGTCCCTGTGTTGTTTTCTCCAGTCTGTTGCACGATATGTGAAGGTACCCTGCTTGTCAAATGTCTGTAGAACTTTAGCGTTAGCATTTAGTCGGTGGGGCTTCTGGTAGTGGCACCTTATTAAACCTGCAGTGGGTGACTGACAGTCCCCTGCATCGTAGGACATTTGGCAAATGAGACCATTACTGTTCTACACCCGCAGCCTCTGGGCCTGTTCACATCCATTTCCTGTCCTTCTCCCGATTCAGGAGCTGGTTTGAGCCTATTTCAAGGAATTCATATTGTATTTATTCATTTATTTATTTTGCAATTACAACAATTCGCTTGCTTCAAAGGCACTGTCCTACTTTTTCAACTTTCCTACTTGTAGTTGGTTTCATTAGCTGTTGCTTCACACTGGTGCCTGTAATTGCGCAGAGATGGTTCCTAGCAGTAGCGCTGAGGGGAAAGTACGGCGCCTCACTCCATTCCCGTCAAGGCATGACGTGACCATTAAGTAGCTCTCCTGCGCACTGGCCACTGTAACCGAACAGTGCCCCCTTGTGGATAAAGCAAAAGTTAATCTTCAGTTCATAGACTGTGCCTCAGATACGGAGGTGCATTCGCGTTGTGATTTTTCTATGTATTGATTTGAGGAAACGGAGGGAAAGAACAACACAGTTCTTCTCAACTGGTTTCTCAATGCAACATGTATTGTGCCACCTTTCTTTGAACATTTAGAATAGAATATGGAATATAGAAGACTGATGAAGGCACATAATGATGATGTTGCTTATTATTACGGGCCTTTGAAGCTGCCATGTCTCTCTCTTCTTTATGTGTGGGGCTGTTGCTAGGAGTCCAATTCTGCTAGCAAGGTCAGAGCTCACCCCCATTCTTGTTTGCTCAATAAAGACTGGCGCTCGTAATTCTCAGGGCTGGTACGTAACAGAATCTTTCCATTCATGTCTTAAGAAGCAGGCACTAAATTAGCTGTAGTTGGCTGCCAATATTAGTAGTAAAGTGTTTATTGCTGAAGCCGGGCGAGGGGGCTGGGGCCTGCTTCGTCGCAGTGCTGCTGGCTGGCATCCTCCACTGCTTTCCTGCATCACTGCCCATCTCTGTCACTCACCTCACTGCTCAATTACAATGTTTGTGCTCAAAATAGCGTGACATTAACCTGGTGCTGTGACAGATGACAAGGAAGACATGTTTACAAGCTCAAATGTCACACTGAAAGCTTTGCTTTTTCAAAAGTGTGTGTGTGTGTGTGTGTATATATACAGTCAGTATATATACAGTATAGATACAGTACTGTGCAAATGTCTTAGGCACCCTAGATTTTTTATGTAGATCTTTTCTTAGATGTTTATTTTTTGTCTTCTGCATTAGTGTGTCAGTAGAAAAGAGCAAATTGTAGATTTCCAAACATTGATTTTCCAAAAACTTAATTGAACTTTCGTCAGAGAAAAGAAGAACAAGGAGTTCTGCAACAGATGGTATGGTCTCCACAGAGGCCTGTTCTCAACATCACTGAGGCTGTCTGGGATTACCTGGACAGACAGAAGCAAGCGAGACAGCCAAAGTCTGCAGAAGTTGGCAAGTTCTCCAAAATGCTTGGAACAATCTACAGCTGATTTTCTTATAAAACTGAACAACAGTGTACCTAAGAGAGTTGATGCTGTTTTAAAGGGAAAGGGTGGTCACACCAAATATTGATTTGATTCTGTTTTTTATTGTTTACTGTTCTTTATAGTCAATTGTTTGATATTTAGAAACTTTTAATTTAATTATTTTTTTAAAGGATTTTCGCCTTACGGATTTTCTTTACATGTGCCTAAGACTTTTGCACAGTACTGTATATACACAAGCACGCTATGAAAAGGTCTAGAGTTGATTCTAGGTGTGGAATTTGCATTTGGAGTCAGTTGCTCTTGCCTCTCAACATGAGGACCAAATAAGTGTCAGTGCCAGTAAAGCAGGCCATCATGAGGCTGAGAAATCTGAATAAAGAGACCCAGCCAAAACATTGGGTGTGTCAAAAGCAACTGTTTCACACATTGTTATGAAGTAAGAACACGCTGGTGAGCTCAGCAACAGCAGACGCCCTGGTAGACCACGGAAGACCACTGTAGTGGATGAGCGAAGAATACTTTCAGTTGTCAAGAAAAGCCCATTTTCAGGTGTCGAACAGATCAAGAACGCTACAGGATGTAGGCTTAGATGTGTCAAAGACTGCCATAAAGAGATGACTACACACCAGCATAACCTCAGAGGGATCACCGCGAGATGCAAGCCACTGGTAAGCCTCAAGTACAGAACAGCCAGGTTAGAGTTGGCTAAAAAGTGCATTTAAAAAAACTGTAGAGTTCTGGAACAAAGTCTTATGGACAGATAAGTATTAACCTGTACCAAAGTTATGGAAAGAGGAATGTATGGAGAAAAGAAAAAGACCCAAGGCACCCCCATATCTGTGAAACATGGTGGAGGTAGTGAGGTAGTGTTATGGCTTGGGCGTGTTTGGCTGCCACTGGAACTGGCTCACTTGTCTTTACTGATGATGTGAATGCTGATGGCAGCAGCAGGATGAATTCTCAAGGACTCCAAACATACCGCTAAAGCAACCAATGAGTGTTTCGGGGCCAAAAAGTGCAATGTTCTTGACTGGCCAAGTCAATCACCTGTCCTGAATTCAATTGAACATGCCTTTCACTTGCTGAAGACAAGACTGAAGGCAAAACGCTCCAGAAACAAACAGGAACTGAAGATGGCTGCAGTACAGGCCTGGCAGAGCATCACCAGGGAAGATACCCAGCGCCTGGTGATGTCTATGGGTTTGCAGACTTCAGGCAGTCATTGAATGCAAAGGATTTGCAACCAAGTACTAAATATGATGATTTTATTCCAGATTATGTTAATTTATTTATAATAATTTTTTTGTAATTACTTTTGCTCTATGTAAAAAAAGGCAGTAATTCCTACATGGATCACCCTATATGGATGTAAATACCCTCAAATTAAACCGTCTGCACTTTAACCTCATCTTTATTGTTTTACGCACGCACGCACGCACGCACGCACGCGCACACGCACACACACACACACACAGAGCTCCATAGATGGTTTGATAAAATGCAATCCATGCGCTGCTCTGCTGCACATTCAGTGCTTGTTGGGCGCAGTGACATTTTTAAAGTTTAGAATATTGGTTTTATCCTCCCGTTACCGTTAATATTTGCAGACAAATTGCTTTGGGTCCAGCAGGCAAGGAGCGGGAAGGGAGGAAGCGATGACGGCCGTCTGAGCTTCCGGACAGTGTCTGTCTGTCCCCCCCCCCCACCCCCCCCGAGCATACCTTACGCTCCGGACAATGTGGCTTGAAATGACACAGCAGTGCTGTAATTAAATAGCATCTCTCGGCGCTCAACCACAAAGCACATTGAGAGCAATATCAAAACGGTGCGCCAAATAAACATCCCCAATAAACCACAAAATGACTCATCATTCAAATCCATACGCTGTCTGGAAGGCAAGCATTCTTTCTTCTGCTTTGTTTCCCGTTCTCCTTCCTTAAGAGTTATGCACTTGTCCCACATTGTAGCAAGTATTAAAGTCCTCTCCAGAGTATGCAGAAAAGAACCTTCCTATTAACATGTAGGGTTTGTGTTATAGCTTTGGAAACATTGGCATTAGCACGATAGCAAGTGGCTAAAATCACTTGCTCTTAGAACACTCACAATAAATTACTCAAACTTGGGCAGTTATAATAAATTACGAGCCAATTCCATTTGTAACAGATTAATTTGTTTGGGGAAAAATATACAAAAAATATATATATAATTTTTCCTTGGATGGTCTCCATATTCCATTTCTGTTTGCAGGCAGACCTTCAAATCTCCATTAATTACCTCAGGAAATGAAAGATGGTCGGGAGCCAAAGCCCACAGCCTGTATTATTAAATTTTTCAGGAAAATATTTTTCTCAGGTTTATTTCTTCATTTTATTGTGTATGTGGAGGAGACACTTTTACTGGTCTTGTCCAATCCTTCGATGCAACATGAATGCTGATTTTGAATAATGTTCTGGAGATATCAGAAAAAAAATGGATGTTTTACTCCGGTTTTTTTTTCTCATAAATTCAAAATTGGCTTCAAAACAAAGTTAAGATTTTACAGAACATTTCAAAGCCAGGATAAAATTCAGTATCAGAGAACCTCTGTGGTAACAGGTCAACGGATCACACCTAAAAAAACATTAAACACCGTGGCTGCTGAAATAATTTCAAAGTAAAAGAAAAAAGCAAATAAGTTCCCAAATTGGACACAGCAGTGCTAGCTGGTTCAGCGTGGTTCTGTCTGTCGACTGAGATTACAGATTTATTACGAACTGAGATAAGGCCAGTAATCTCATGTATTGACATGTAAATGCATGTCTACCCTCACTTGCTTTGAGCTTTCAGTGAACAAAGGTGAAAATATCACAGTCACAATGCCATTTTGTCATGTTAATTGCGCATGGATACGTGGCACAGTAGATCATGTATTTGCCTCTCGTGAAGGGTCACTTACATTTGTGACATGATACTGATTTAAAGAGCTGAATATTTAATGAAGTCTTTCAGTCCTCCTTCAGTATTGAAACCCGTAAAATGTTGCAATAATTAAAAACGGAACATATAGGGCTGTATTTAGACGGGCTTTTCCTCACATAGCTGAAAGTGAAGGCTTGGTATTTCCATGTGACATTAATGAACTGATAAATTAGGCTATTTTATTTAATTTCTTTTTTTTTTGCCAACCCAACTCTTCCCTCATTCATACATTTGCGTGGCTGAGTGAGTATTTTTAACTACAGCTGACAGCCGGGGCATCTCGGGATTGTGCTATCCAAACCTACGAGGATGCAATTAATAATAGATCATAAATCATTTTTAACAGAATGCGAAAAGGGTTTTTTTTTTTTTTTTTTTTTTCCTGCCTTTCCTTGATGAGTGCCCTGCAGACCTGCTGTTCTACCCCACCAGTGTGCCTTTCTCTCACTGCTACACTTCATTTATCCAATGACAATTAACCAGCCAGTTAAGAGTTCACAGATTAATCAGGGCATTATCTGTCCAATAAGAAAAAGGTTATTAAAGCTGTCCTCTTTTCCGTTGTTCAGGCCAAGGGTGTTCATTTCTTCCAGGTGACGTTGTGAGAGCGGAGTTATTCATTAACTTTTAAGGACATTGTTGCCTTCATGCAATGCAGACAATATGCGTTGCGTCGTCTTCATTCATTATAATGCTGTATAAACTAGTTTCTTGCAGGTAAAAACAGGACACCGTTGGAAACTATTCATATCTGTTGTCCATTTGTATTTGCACGGCTGTAATAGACATGCACTGATGAATGGGAAATATTCTAGTCGCTGAGAGCCATTCAGATGCTGCTGCAGGTCATTAGGAAAGGCCAGCGAAATTCCTCCTCTTGAACAAAAGGAGGTGCTCTTCATTGTTCTTTCACTAGAGGGCAGCATGAGCCCACAGCACATCCTCTGGTGAGAGCTGAGAGAGACATTCCTGGTGTGTTTTTCACAAAGTCTTTGTCTGCGAGTTAGCCCAGTAAACACAGGCCCTCCATTTCAATCAAGTGTTCCCAACATGCGCCGTCTTCTAACCCTGCAGGTGAAGGCTTCAGGTCCGGGCTCTGGCCCCTCCACACCTGCTGATACGCCACATGCCTCTGTCCAGTCTGGCCTTAGCAAGATGCTGCCAGATTAAAAGAGAATATGGCTAAATTTACATTGCATTACGCTGACTTTAATTACAAATCAAGCCGGCGTGTAATTGTTAGTGCCGTTTCTGATCCCACGCTGTCTGTAGTGCTGATCAGGTGTGTGTGTATTCGTGCGTGCGTGCGTGTGCGAGTGCCTGTGTATGTGTGTGTCTGTCTGTGTGCATGCGTGTGTGTGTGTGTATGTCTGTATGTGTATGTTTGTCTGTGCGCGTGCTTGTCTGTCTGTCCGTGTGTGTGTGTGTGTGTGTGTGTGTGTGTCTGTGTGTCTGTCTGTCTGTCTGTCTGTCTGTCCGTGTGTCCGTGTGTGTGTGCGTGCGTGCGTGCGTGCGTGCGCACGCGCGCGCTCTTCAGCTCTTTAGTGTGCCCACTGCACCACACCACAGTGAGGCAAATGTGCACGGTGTAAAAACGGCCTCTCCCCTAACACACTGTTGCTACGTGCGGCTCTACAGGAGGACATGAACCTGAACGAGGAGCGGAAGGCCCCGCTGCGCGGGAAGGACCTGAGCACCAAGCGCGAGATGGTGGTCCAGTACATCTCCGCCACGGCCAAATCTGTAAGTAAGCGGCATGCCGGCGGCGCCGTGCGTCTTTGTGTCGGGGAACGCCGGGAGTGGGATGAAACACATGACATTTTCCAAGACAGTACGGAATAATGAGCTTAACCTGATCTGCTTCCTGCTTTTCTGCTCAGCACAAATCTGATTGTTGCCTCTTTTTGTTTTGAATTATAATTTTTTATTTATTTTTTTACTTTGCCCTTCCTTATTCCAGCGTTCATTATGCTCATTAGAACTTGAGACGTGCCCCGCCCCACTCGATAATCTTAAATGTGATTTTTCTCATTGTGATAAACCAATAAATGCTGCAAATCTCGACCGCCCAGGGTGTAATCCCAGGATTTCAGCTGCTGAGTCATTATATTCACTTTTATGAAGTGGGTATGTAGAGACATGAACATCGTCATCCAGGGTAGAGCAACAGCAGTGCAAGAGAGAGAAATGATTTTTGTCTGGACGGTTCAGACACGGTTGTCCTTCACAATCGCCGTCTTTGTTATTGATTTCATTTATAGTGATGACAAACGCAATATTAATCACAACGATTATTGCAACATGATGAAAATGGTGTCCTTCACAGCATCAATTATGATTTGTATGGTATTTTAAATTAAATGTATTTTAATTAAGAGCCCCGCTTGTCTGGAAGTGAGGTTATAAACGAGAAGCGAGCTCTGCGTTGTTCTTTTGTTTTAATGGCAGCGAGGCTGCCTTGCTCACCGCTTCACCCGAAGCAGTAGCCATTTTTTGCGTGGACAGGAACAATGCAGAGGTAACTTGCAAACTGTAGAGTCCCTTTAGGAAAGAGCCTCCCTTTAGTGCGCCCCGTGCTCTTTGTGATGAGTAGGACCTTGCACTCCTGCAGAAGGAGGTTTCATCCGTTTGCTCCAGATGCAAATAATAATAATAATTAAAAAAATGCCTTGAAGTGCAAAGTGTTTGAAAGCGCTGAGAAGGATGGTCTTAAATTTAAGTAGCTGCCGAAGGAATCTTTATCAACTGTTCAGTCTGAATTTTTTCTGCTGATTTGGAAAGAGGATTGAGTATTTTACTGTGTTTCTTTTAAAAAGAATAAATAAATAAATAAATAAAGTACAGTTCCAAATGTTTCCCGTTTGGTGTTTGTGATTGGCAAATGGCCAGCTCCTCCCACACCTCTGCTGTGAGTTGCCAGTGCGGTGGCATGCGCACGCGGTTGGCAACAGTTGCTGGCCGTACGGTTGGCGGTTGTGACAAAGCCGTGCGTGTGGTTAACATGCGTTCGTCTGCGGTCTCGAGAACGCGAGAGCACATCACAAAAGCGGAGCGGAGCGCCGCGGGGGACTTTGTCTCCCGTCTCAGGGGCGAGGGGGTTCTGGGGAACTTTCCGTGGTGTGCTGCGGTGACCTCACCAAACTAATATGTGGCTAAACCTTTTGTATTTATTTCATTTTTGCTCATTCTCTTCACTTTCAAAGATGATTGCCGCCATTCGGAACTCACGCGGATATTCTTTGTGTGTGCCTGGTCGCTGCAAAAAAAATGTTCTCCCGTTTTGCAGGGAAATGGACTAACGTGCGCACTCTTTCACGCTGCAACCTCTCCCCATGTCTTTCACTCGTCTGGGCCTGTGTCCTTTGGTTGTGGGGGGGGGGGGCGATTGATGTAGAGTAGACGGAATCTAACATCGCTCCGGGTTTAATTTGGTCAGGGCTTTACGGAGAGAGGGAGAGAGAAAGAGAGAGAGAGAGAAAGAGGGGAAGACGGGAGGGAGGAGAGAGCTTCCATTCAGCACTCTCTTCCCCTCACAAACCAAATCCAACTAAATAAAATGGGGAAGCCCTTCATCCCACTTAATCTGCACCTAATGCCGTATGCATGGACCTGCGCAGATTGCATTTGGGGATGGAGGTTTGTAGTCCAAATATTACAGGCAAAACAAACACACATTATCTTCTAGTCCCCAGCCTCTCTGTCTCTGCAGCTGGAGTTGTTGCACACACACACACACACACACACACACGTGCACACACTCAAGGCCACTTCCTCTTAAACAGCCCTCATTTAAACACAATAGGGATCCAGTGTAGTTAAAGCCATACATGTTACATATTAAAAGTGTGAAAAAAAAAAAGAAGGATGCGGCAATTATCACCGTCCTTCCCTGAAGATTTTATTTAATTAAATCCACACAATTATGCACCCATTCTATTCTATTCATCACTCATATTTTTCATCTCTCATATTTTTCACATCACTCATATTTTTATATGAATTCTATACATGTTGGCTGAATCTATTTGTATAGAAAAAATGAAGAAACATGAAGTGAATGTGAAAAAGGCGCTATGAGTATCTACATGTTCTGTGCAAGGATGCATTTCTCTATGAAAGGAGGCAAGATGGAGAACCTTCCTATTATTTCCACATCATCAAGAGGCCGTGACCCTAGCCCATTGCGAACTGTAATGTCTTTTCAAAGGAGCTGTGTATTGCGTTGACCCTCGTTCTATGGGCTGTGTGCGTCAAAAACCTCTCTTTGCTGCAGTGTGAATGTCCTTGACCACTAACAGTGCATGTCAACATTTCTTCCTTCCTGGCCCTAATGCCTCTATTTCCCCCTCATGTAATAACAGACAAAAACATAACTAACTGCTTAATTTCACGTGACAGATTATTTCCCTGTTTAATTCAAATGTTCATTGTTTCATGGGACTGTGCAGAGTACGATCAGGAAGGTGTTTGGGGGTGAATTTGCGGCGTCTTTGTGCAGTCACCTCGCAGTCATATGTTGCTATGATACCTGGCAATCTCTTCACACAATCCATGGAAGTCAATGGATAGTAATTATTTCTGATTCATTCGGCTACAAATGAGAATGCCATGCAGTGCTGTAATCGAGCTGGACAGATCTTCTGTCAGGAGAAGGCTTACTAGGCCACTCCTGCATAATAACATTTCCCGATCGACACGGAAATAGGACAGGATGCTTCTATAATAGTAGCGACGTGCTAAAATTATTTTAATGAACCTAAAGATATGAATACACATTGCACTATTGTAAAACTAGTATTTCTGGATATTTCATAATTGAGTAGACTCATTGCTGATTGCAGTAATATGGTAATTAATATATGGTATGCTTTCGAGGGATTGACAGATGTATGACGATGTTAAGGGTCAGAAACCGACCATGTTCCTTGGTGATTTATTTAGGAATTACGACGATTGAGTTTCCCTCCCAGACGCCTTCCCGAGAGCCGATTGTTTTCACGGTAATGTCTGTACTTTTGATTAAGGTTTCAAATGACATCCCGACCGTCTTAATATCCAGCATTTCCGTAAGACACAAGAAACAAGCCTGGCCTCCCTGTGACTCTATCTCAGGCAAAAGTGGACGCACTTTCAAAGCTATCGCAGAAGGGAGGGCACGATCGGAGAGCGCGCGACACGACACGACGCGACACGTGTCTAGATCACGACGCCCTCGCGATTGCGCAATTGTAGGACTTGGCGTTCGCAGCACAAACTGTGATTTAGGAGATAGAATGGGAGCGTTGGAGATGAAGAGCCCCCCCCCCCCCCCCAAAAAAAAGACCCTTTATTCACAAGGACTTTGTAACTGTTAATGGGAGGAGGCTTTGCGACTGAACGATGAGGGGCTCGCTCACAGAATAAATTTACTCCGCTGTCGTGCGCCCGTCTTCACCGCCCCTCCCTTCCCATCCTTTTTTTTTTTTTTTTGGTAATAGAAAAATGCTGGCAGATTCTAAGAGTAATGCTCTGGACAGGTAACAAGGTTAATGCTCAAAAAATATTACAATGACTGTATTGTCTCAAGGGCTGCGGTGTGCAAATCTGACACATGAAATAAACCACCGCTGACGGGTGATTGATTTTGGTCTTTTGAGGGGGTTTCAAGTCGTTGGATTACCGTGGATAAGGGGTCGTTTAGGGTTAATTCAGTACATATCGATCAGCACAAAAAACAATTGGTTTTCTTAAAGAATCTCTTTGTATACGCCGAAACAGCAGTCGGTTCTGTGAAATTGGCTACTTTTTTTTTGCCACTCTTTTTCGCAGAACAACTTACCCCAGAACCTGAACTCTTTAAACTGGTCTGCATTGGTGCAACTTCCTAGACCCGAATAAAGGGTTCAGATATTTTAAAAAATTAATATGGCACTACCCTGTTTTACCCTTTTATATGCCTAAAATAAAAAGTACATAGAATATTAGGCTTAATTGCTCTGGGCAATTATGTAGGCTAAGAGTGCTCAGTCAGCCAGTAATATAAAAATCTTGTCTATGTAATTTTTAATTTGGGTTGCCTACCTTGGGTACACAAATGCATGTACTGAACTAGTGAAATATTTGCTAAAGTGCTTTTGGTACGATAGCCTCCTCCCACCAGGGCTTCTTCATTAATGACCAGTAATGAACAGATTGCGATGTACAGCATGTTAAGTGAGTAGCTTTGTAGTGCAAAGAACTTTTGGCGAATGAGTCACCGTGGGGTCAGCAGAGACTGTCACGCCAAGGGCGCTCGACCTTAGTCAAAATCACAGACATTGTCTTCTTCTTCTTATACTTTTATATTTCCTACACTTTGTGTGCTGTTCTGTTGTACATGCTCTCGGCACAGGACTTCAGAGTGGGAAGCAGAGAGCATAGTGTGTAACATGAAGTCTAGGTGCGCTAAAAAATAAAAACCTTCAACATTGTAGAAAATGGAGACGGGAGACGCTCTGGCCTACTAATGATTGTGCTGTTTGTGTCTTTTTGCACATTAACTCCTCTTCGCTGACCGCATGCAGATAACTGGGAGCAAAGTTCCGGTAAGTAGTGATTATTTATTTGCTTTTGAGCCGTGTATTTATCGTGTGTGTGTGTGTGTGTGTGTCTCTATGTTCTCCTTCCCTTTGAAAAGAGGCAGTTGATTTAGCTGTGGATTCCACAGCTGAGGTAATTTTTATGGTTTGGTTTTTTATTTTTTATTTTCAGCATTAATATTGCTAATAGGCTGCAATTTGGAAGGGCTATCAATTGTCTGTGTAATGTCTGCACGTAAATGGGGGAATGCTTTGATATAAGGAATTTCTAAATTATGCAGCCAAAAAATGAACTGTGGGCCTTTTGTTAATTTAAACTGCATTTCACTGAAATGTCTCACTGGCAATTGCATATTAGCATTTAAATATTATAACACCAGCAGTGAGCGATGGTTTGCACGTGAATAATCATAATCTGCTATCTCTAATCTGTTTGTTTTAACATATTGCATCTAAATGGCTGTCATTGTGTTCCCTCTTTCCTTCAGACAGAACGATGAGAATATAGGCTCTTAATTAGATTTTTCTCTCACTCACACACACACACACACGCACACACTCCATAATTGAACAACGGAAAAGGTATTGAACACATTTTTCCTCTGGCGAATGTAACCGGTTTAACTCTGCAGTCGAACGTTACAGCGCAACGCTCGTGTTTTCGTTTTGGATTAGCTTTAGACACCGTTGCCTTTGATCCACCATAAGGCACGTCACTGCCATCTTAGAAATGTGTCGGTTGCTGTCTTTGTTGCTGCTGTCACTTTGTTTCCTCTCCACTCCGCTTTTAACAGCCCGAGTAATCTTTGTAAATGTACATTGTCCAAGTGACGCTGATGTTCCTCGTTCCTCTGCACTGTAATGTGGTAATTGCAGTTCTGCTCTAGCAGTTTCCAACAAAGTGCAGCCCTATTGCCTTGGAAAATCTGTGAGTCATTTTTGGAGAAATACTGTTATTACTTTCGCAAGTGTGAATTGTCACTTTTAATGGCATCATATTGCAAAGAAAAAGCTGACAGAGGGCTTTGATGATGCAGTAGTTAAGGAATAAAGTGGGCCGCTTCCTATGCAATTTGGCCAGAGCCATGCCGAGCTTCAGTGGACCAATCCTATTTGAATGAGCAGGCCCTGTTTATTTATGTTTTTAAAGTTTCACCCTCATGCATTGCTGGTATAAATTAATAGCGGGAGTGCCGTTAATGGACATTGGTGGATGAAAAGAGACTGAAAAGGATGCAGATGGACTTGAGAGGACATTTACAAGAGGCCCCTGTGCATATTTAAGTGAGTCAGCTGTCCCATCCAGTGTGGAAACGTAGCTCGCATTTGCAAGTGAGCTCATGTTGCTGCAACACGGACAGTTTCGGTTCACGGGGAGAAAAAATTAAATAAAAAAGTTCAAGTACGCGGGAGGGGGCAGCTCGATGCCCTCTGACTTGCCTCGTAGACCCTGACCTTTGACCTGTAGAGGTGCCCTGTGGAGCGGGCCAGAGGAGTGAGACCGGGAGCTGACGCCTCAGAGGCTCCATCACAAGATATAAAAAGAAATAAAGAGAAGAAACCCTTCCATCACACCGCCGGCTAGCCGGGGGGGGGCGGAGGGTGGTGGTGGTGTGGGGGCCAGCGGCCCTCCTCGAGATTTGGCATTTACACGCTGCCAGCGCATCATCGACGGAGCCCGCGGCGCATGCTAGGGGTCGGGGGCGGGGGTGAAGGAAGAGCGCCCACAACATTTATTCCTTCGCCTCAAGCGTGAAATTTCTGTCAGCTTCTCCAGGTACTGTGTGTTTGGGTGGGGGGGAGGCAGGCGGGGGGATGAGAGTGCACTGAAGAAGATGCGCTGTCTGTGCATGATGCAATGTCTGTGTGCACAATCCCAGCTTTGGTCTGGCCTTCGCTGTGAGGGACAGGATGAGGGCTCGGGGTTGCTGACCATATAGAGATGCCTGCTGGAGGAAGGCGTGGCATTTGATTGATGGCCGGTGCAGCTCTTCTGGTTTTTTCAAAGCCTGAGCGCTAGCCCCTTCATTCCCACTAGCACTTTCCTGCTTTATTGACAGGCCTCGTGATGCCGGTGTATGAAGCAGGCATCTTGCGCTTAACCCTTTGAAGAGTAGGTTTTTCAGAATGTTTTGTTCAAAATGGTGAAACTCCATTGCTTTAAATTACCAGAAGTGATTGTTACATCAGCATTGGAATGTTCAGCTAAGAACATTCTAATCACATCTTTGTGATCTTACACCTTAAGGGGTTAAATAAAAATGCAGATGTCGTCCTATTGCCTGCTGTAACCCAGTTATGGAGATGATATTTCTGGCAAATTGAGAGGCCTCTGAAACTTAAACCTTTGGGGCAACATATCTCTCTTACCACGTATACGACTATCTCCAGGATGGATTAGGGCAAATACAACTTTGTGGAAAATCAGTGTTTGAATTTGCAGCCTAAAGCAAGCAGATGTTTTTTTAACTATTACCATCGTAAAAACAAAACAACAAATTACTGGAAATGTGTGTGTAAACGCTCATTATATGAATGTTTAGTTTTATGACCAAATGTGGTGTTTACCCCAAGGTCAGTAAAGGCAGTGCTAGTTCCTCTCTCTGATTTTGGATAAAGACAGATGTCCTCAAGGCCAGGCTTTTCTGCCTGACATTGGTCATTACCATGGTAACACTCCGCTAACGGCGAGTGGTCCGGAGGGATGGGAGTATATAGAAATTTCAGACCTTGGGGGATCGGTGATATTCATGACGGTACGGCGGGTTTAAAGAATAGCGCTTTTGTCACAGGAAATAATGGACAGAGCTGGGGTTTTTCTTACAGCTCACACTGGGAGTCAGTCATGACCTTTTCACTTAAACAATTACCAGGACACGTTTTTAAGAGTGACCTCTCAAAGTGCTGTTATATTAAATGGACGGCAGCACGTCCCAGAGGAGCAGCAGGCCTCCAGCGCGGTTTATTGAGATCAACAAAGCTCCGTCAAGTGAATGTGGCCACATGGTGCTGGCCAGCCTCGTCCTCAAACGCTGACCCCCCCGTCACAGTGAGGACAGAATAAAGATGATAAGCGGTGAGGTGTTTTTTTCTGTCCCCTGGCGGACCCAACCTTTACCCACCGTTCTTCACAAACACCCTATTAACTGTGCATAATTTAGAAATGACCCAAGTTGCAAATTCAATCACTGCGAGGAGGTCGCATCTCGCCCGTTTCAGGTCGAGGGTCCCCGCAGTTGGGCTTTTGTAAAGGGAACTCTTGGGAATGCGATTATTTGGAAGTATCGGCAACGTGGTGACGTGGTCTTGGGTTTTTCCCCCAGGACGTCTTCGGATTTTGTTTTCATTCGCATGGTATTTACCATTCATTTTTACGTGCTGGTTAGATGTGCGCTTTAAGTCACATTAGAAAGGTTTTTGTCACTGCAATTTTTCAGATAAATTCCCAGGTGCCCTTGAGCACAAAGTGAATACAAAATCTTTCATCGCCCTTGTTTGGCTTCTTTGTTGCTTTTAAGAGGTGGAGTGAAACTAAGGACAGTCCTCATTTCAGAATAGATAGATTTTTGAATACATTTATTTTAAATTGTTTGGCTTTCGGTTAGGGGTGGTAACGATTAATCGTTGATCGATTAATTGCCGTTAATAATTTGATCGATCGACCATTTAAAATTTTACGATCAAATTGAACTATTTGCGGTCTCATCTTAATTGTGTCAATGGGTGCTGTTGGTGAAATGCAATCATTAAGTTAAACACAAGGGGGCGCGCGCACTGCAATTAGGAAACATGTTATTAACTTTACACAGAAGAAGACTCACTCGACCATGAAGCACGCTACTTATGCGTGCCTGGGACATCGTTCCCATCGGAACGCGTATTTTCAGCAGCTGGTCTCGCTGTAAACCGACTGCGCACACGACTCACCCCTGATAATGTAAACATGCTTATATTCTTAAATAAAAGTCAGCAGGCCTAGGTATTTACTGCACTTACGCAGTTTAAGTTTTAAACTGAGGCCTGAGCTGTCGTAGTTTGTCGTAGCTTTCTCATTTCAAGAGGGAACCTATTATAGCGCTGTTTTCAAAAACGTTATTTATCTTTATCTATTTCATAATAATTTTGCAAATTTAAGTTTTTAATTAAGGCTCATCTTATTTTTGTATATGTCATAGACGTACGTGTTAGTCACTGATTCGCCTCGGAAAAGTGAGCGCAATTTCCCGTGCCTTATTAAAATATCATACTTAAACAAAACAGCGTTCATAATTATATTTGTGTTATGCTATGAAACAGGCGTATTTCTCAAATGTTTCAATAAAGCTTTGATTGAGGAAAAAAACATGCATGTTGTATTTTCTATGTCATAAGCTATTTTTAGCTGTTTTGTTATCGATTGATCGATTGATTGTTCATTAGCGTTGACGACTATCGATCAAGGAAATTCCTTAGAATTTGCGACCCTACTTTCGGTATCTGGTGGGTGAGGCTGTGTTGCCTGGTGAGAGTGGAAGATATTCTTGACATTTGTGCATCTCTTTCGCTTGTTTTGGCAGCAGACTTTGTATCCGGCGTATATGTGCTCTTAAGGCCTACCTTCACCTCTTCTGCTTTGTGTGTGCCTTTTTAAGGGCAGGACAGGCGACAGATCCACCAGCAGTCCCTTTCACTCCAGAGATAGGTACTGGAAGTGTGGGAGCTTTGTGAAGGCATCCTGCATTCCCATTTACTATTTAAATCAAGGCCACATGCTTAGCCCAACCCCTGCCCTCCTCCACCCCCACGCCGTCTGAAAAGACATTTTGTTTTCAAACAGTCCATTAATGTTGACTGTTCTGAGAGTTGAGTGGATTTGATCTGGCACATGTCCTTGGTACATTCAGAACAGGCAGTGGAGAAGGAATGGATGGAAGTGATCCGCTGTTGCCCAGGCGACATTGAACCACAGGTTTTTTTGACAGATTCAAGCTTTAATTGGCATGTGAGGGAGATGCAAAACGGGGGGAATTGTTGAGAAATTGAATCATCTTTGTTGACAAGAACGCTATGAAAATATTTAATCTGACTGAGGCTGACCTTGGTCAGTTTCTGAAGGGCGAAATCACAGTACTGCTAATTTCTCTAGTTGCGGACCTTACTTTCTCTGCTCTGTTTTATGGGCAGCATGGCCTGCTCCATTCTGAATTTACCATCCAGTGTGGGGCTGTAATATTACAAACGGGGCCCTAACGTGGCACC
Source organism: Synaphobranchus kaupii (assembly GCA_029718625.1). Taxonomy (NCBI): domain Eukaryota; kingdom Metazoa; phylum Chordata; class Actinopteri; order Anguilliformes; family Synaphobranchidae; genus Synaphobranchus; species Synaphobranchus kaupii. Next base: position 913,684 of record CM056383.1, on the reverse strand, counting down.
ACAATCAAGTCTTAATATTGTGTGAACTACGTAATACAATACTTGTGAGGCTTTACGGCCATAAAGGATAGGATAATGTAACCTGCAAATCAAACGTGCAGTGTTTCCCCTCCTCTTCAGTTCTCAAACTGCCGACACGTATTTAGAACGCTTCCACGGATTAAAACGGCAGCCTATTTCTCGTATCGATTCCAGCACGTTGCAGTGATGGCAGCCATTCACCGTTACTGCTTGAAACGAAGTTTGACTGTCCTGCTTGCCTTTCACCAATTTCCTGTAACTGGTTCTGGATTCTAGAAATGCTGTCCAACTGCACTTATTACACTTCTGCGCAGCTATCTTTAGCCTTTAGAGCTCTCTGCGCTAATCGGCGTTGAGTTTTCCATGTTGTTTGGCCGTAATCGCGCTAATCGGCCCACGCCCACACCGATATACTCACTTACAACTGAACACTGAAGAAAGACCCAATTTATTCATCCATCTGAGTTATCAATCCATATGAGGGGTCCTCCCAGGAATAAGATGACTGAAAAACATTGCATGTTGGGATAGGCGATCTTGGTTTATTGTGCAAACGTTGTTGGGATTACAGGGGCAGAACAGTTTAGCGGTTGCTTTGGTTACAGGATGTCTACTCCGTGTCAGAATTGGACCCTCGGTGGGGTCAGCTACCCCAGGCTGGCTCGAAAGGTCTCGGTCTGCATTCTCGGATATGTCAGCGGTAAGAGATCGTTGGGGCGGCGGTCGTGGGGAACCGTCACCGGCGATTACGTTCGGCGCTCGCAGTGGACAGTTCGGGGTTGTTTTTGATGGTCGTTGATTATTGTGTGTCCTTTGAAGACTGAGGCATGGCAAGGTCACCGTACGGCTGGAGGCTCCTACACTCTGTGAATATTATCAGTCAGAGGCTTTGTTCTCCTCTCTGCGTCTGATTATTATTTATTATCAGGCTTTTTTTTCTCTCCTCAGCGGGGAGGAGGGGGGGGGGGGTGATGCTGCTTTTCTCAAGTACGCGTCTCTGTACCGCGCTCTTTTATGAACTTACATTTGCATGGAGGAATGTCACTCCGAGATGCAAGATCAGGGGGTCTATTTATGTTTGTCGAGGGGAATCACTTATATTAAAGTTGCGGGAGGGTCGGGGATGGATTGACAATAAAACAATATCCATTTCCCAAGAGCTTTATGAATGTGGCGGCAGTTATTTTTCTGCACACGCACCTTTTTGCATAGTTTTAATGCTTTTCAGTCAAGCACTAATTCAGAAATGTCAAGTGAGACGTGATTGATTCACCTTTAATACAATTTTGGAGACGTTTTATGAAGGATTATTTATATTGCAGCTGGTGTCTGAATTTCAGCACGCGTGTATGAGTGGCAAGAGGGCAAGGGGATTTAAATATGATCCCTGGGTATTGAATTAAACAGGATTGTAAATGAGTTTGTGCTTCTCTCCTGTACAATCCATACTATTAGCCAGCAGTGTGTGTGTGAAGCAATGATTGTCCTCTGACAGAAGCTTAGAGTCTGGTTTTCTTCACAATAAATGTTCATGAGTTAAAGCCCCCCCCCCTACTGTCTCATTCAGAGAACCGTGTCGCAGGGCGTGTGGAACATTGTATTCATGGTGGAAGGTGCTTTTAACCCTTTGAAGAGTATGTTTATTGGAATGTTGTTTCAAAGTTCTACGTCGGTATTCTGGAACCCCATTGCTTTCAGTAGTGATTGATACCTCAGCATTAGAATGTTCAGTTAAGAACATTCCCCTTAAAACAGGGCTGGCCAACCCTGTTCCTGGAGATCTCTCCTGTCGGTTTTCATTTCAACCCTAATTTGGCACACCTGATTCTACTAATTAGCAGCTCAACTAGATCTCTAGCTGTGGAATGAGGTGTGCTTTGTTAGAGTTGGAGTGAAAACCTACAGGATGGTAGAGCTCCAGGAATAGGGTTGGGCAGCCCTGCCTTAATAGGTTAAGCTGGAAGCATGACCCGTTGGGAGGGGTAGCGAGCCCGGTGCACCCCAGTGGGAGAGCGTTACCGCTGTGTGGGGTCTCCTCAAAGGCAGGCCGGCAGCCCACGCTCAATCTGAGTAAGAGAGATGGGTCCCATTACGCTGAGCACAAGATAAAAGGAAGGCACAAGTGTGAGAGTTTTGTTTGGGAGCCACACCGATGGGCGCCTGTATGCCACAGAGCCTCCTTTCACCCGTCCCTGTGACCCCCTGTCAGAGCCACTTCCTCACCCTCCGTTTAGCGCAGGGCGTGGACTAGGCGACGCAGGCTCACGCACAAACCTCCACTCCTGACGGGGCCCGTGTCCGACAAACCTGGTCTGGCCCATCGCCCGACCCTGTCTGTGGTGATGAGTGAAGGAAGGCGAGGAGCGGAGCTTCCATTGTAGAATTTCAGCAGGGCACGCCCTTTTTTTCTGCTTTGTCATTGACTTTCTTTCTCAAAGGAGGTAGAGAGTGGAGAGCAGTGGGAGAGAGAGAGACGCAGGGCTGCAGCGTATGCGCAGAGGGAGAGAGAGACGCAGGGCTGCAGCGTATGCGCAGAGGGAGAGAGAGACGCAGGGCTGCAGCGTACGCGCAGAGGGAGAGAGAGACGCAGGGCTGCAGCGTATGCGCAGAGGGAGAGAGAGACGCAGGGCTGCAGCGTACGCGCAGAGGGAGAGAGAGACGCAGGGCTGCAGCGTATGCGCAGAGGAAGAGAGAGACGCAGGGCTGCAGCGTATGCGCAGAGGGAGAGAGAGACGCAGGGCTGCAACGTATGCCAGGGGGAGTGAGAGACGCAGGGCTGCAGCGTATGCGCAGAGGGAGAGAGACGCAGGGCTGCAGCGTATGCGCAGAGGGAGAGAGAGACGCAGGGCTGCAGCGTATGCGCAGAGGGAGAGAGAGACGCAGGGCTGCAGCGTATGCGCAGAGGGAGAGAGACGCAGGGCTGCAGCGTATGCGCAGAGGGAGAGAGAGACGCAGGGCTGCAGCGTATGCACAGAGGGAGAGAGAGACGCAGGGCTGCAGCGTATGCGCAGTGGGAGAGAGAGACGCAGGGCTGCAGCGTATGCGCAGAGGGAGAGAGAGACGCAGGGCTGCAGCGTATGCGCAGAGGGAGAGAGAGACGCAGGGCTGCAGCGTATGCGCAGAGGGAGAGAGACGCAGGGCTGCAGCGTATGCGCAGAGGGAGAGGGAGAGGGAGAGAGAGACGCAGGGCTGCAGCGTATGCGCAGAGGGAGAGAGAGACGCAGGGCTGCAGCGTATGCGCAGAGGGAGAGAGAGACGCAGGGCTGCAGCGTATGCGCAGTGGGAGAGAGAGACGCAGGGCTGCAACGTATGCCAGGGGGAGTGAGAGACGCAGGGCTGCAGCGTATGCGCAGAGGGAGAGAGACGCAGGGCTGCAGCGTATGCGCAGAGGGAGAGAGAGAAGCAGGGCTGCAGCGTATGCGCAGTGGGAGAGAGAGACGCAGGGCTGCAGCGTGTGCGCAGAGGGAGAGAGAGACGCAGGGCTGCAGCGTGTGCGCAGAGATGCTCATGAGCTCTGCATTGAGGTTGAGGGGAAATCCCCACCACTGCTGCTGCACACTCCACAGCACTGAGCTCACTCTCTCTCTCTTCCTCTCTATCTGTCTTTCTCTCCGTCTCTCTTTCTTTGTCTCTCTCTGTCTCACACACTCATCTCTCTTTCTCACACTCTCTGTCTCACACTCTCTCTGTCTATCTTTATTTCTGTCTCTCTGTCTCTGTCTCACACACTCTCCTCTCTCCCTCTCCCTCCCTCTCTCTCTCTGCTCAGCGGGCCTAAAGGCTGCATTAGGCACAATAAACTTTATGACATATTTTTACAGCCCAGCACTTGGTATGCATAATGCATTGTAGTGACAGTGCCTGCATGAGTTGCTTTATGCAGCTGCAGAAATGCTTCATTCTATTTGATTTAGGACATATATGGACTTGTGATACACGGAGCTCCTGTTATATCTCACTTCTTCTTCCACAATGTCAACAGTGTCAGCCCATTAATTTCTTTTTCATGTCTAATTGAATTTTTGCCCACATCTTATACGACTCAAACCGTAGCATGCCAACTCTGTCTCTGGAAGTGTTATGGTTCTGTATGAGCCTTGGGTTATACTATCTGGTCACGTTCCCTCATTTCTGAAGTATGTAATCACATAAAATCTGATTCCAGCATGGAAGCCATATGCAGCTCCTTCCAAATCTGCAAACACGATATTTGGGAATTTTCTGCATGTTGGGTACCAGTTTGGAGATGCGCGTCAAAATGCGATTCGGCGTAGGAGCAAAACTGTTTAAAAATTTATGTAAAAAACAACAAACAAAAACAAAAAACATACATTTTTTTTAAAGCATCTGGAGATTTAGCATTTCATTAAAATTCAATAACTATAATGAAGTGTTCCTCATAAGGCAGAGGGTTGTGAGGACAGGTATGACTGCAGGGGTGAAGCAAGGTTATTTTCTCCCTCCGGGGGTCGAAGGCCGTGTCAATGCAGTAATCCTCCAGCAATAGCTTCACCACCCCCTGGAGGCTGGTTTTGAAGGGAAGATCTGCCCTGTCAGTATAATCCGCCTCTAATAAGGTGCATTGCTCTTCTTAGATAGCATCTCGTCTGCCTCGAGATTTCATGTCTGTCGTACCTCCACACACACACACACACGCACGCACGCGCACGCGAGAGTGCGATCATTATTTCCTCATCAACAGCACGTAAGCTGATACCTGAACGGGGAAACCGCAGTGATTTGTGCTTTGATTGAAGCCACATCAGAAACCCCATATCTGTTTTTTTGTTGTTGTAAGGAACCCAGGAGAAATTGGTCCAGGAAAGTGGAGCTTTAAAGTTATAATGGCGTCTGCAGTCTGCATTACAGAACACCTTTTTTATAACCTTGTGCTTGAAAAAAAACAAAAAAAAAAACAAGCAAAAACCAACTCCCTTTCCGCCTCATTCTCTGTATAAATGTGTTTGTTCTTCGTACCTTTGCGGATCAAACGGCGGTGCTTTATAAAACCCAGAATTTTGTTGTCATGTTCGCCGAGAGGCTGGTGCTTTCGGTACAGTTGCTTTCAAATTCCTGTAGGAAGGGTGGGATTTTAGTGGACACTAGATGGCAGCATATCTATAGCGCCCAGACCAGGAACTGCGTGGAGAGGAAAACGCCACATTGTTGCCATGGGATTGACCTAATGCGGTTCTCTCAGGCCCGCTTCAGTACTGTGTCTGTCTGTAATGCCATTTAAATACCTTTCCTCGTCTGAATGGATTCTACAGGGAGCAACATAAGCTGCTGTAAGAAGTCTGATCTTTAAAGAAGAAAATAAGTGTGAAATGTCTGCGCGCAGCATTCAGATTGACTTCTCACAGATCAATATATCTGCCTCAGTTTGCGTTGGGAGAAGAGCGCAGCTCCTGAGCCGGGCGAATATCGACATCAAAGGCGACAATTAGCTTTTAACTACATTTTATTTCCCCTGGTTATTAACTCCTCAGACATAGTTGCGGACGCCGCGGAAGCGTGCACTATCTCGGCCGGTTATCGACAGCCCGGTTATTGACTGCGCTTATGCAATTGCAATCAGATCTGAATAATTTATGCCGGCGCCAGTGAGACGATCACGCCGCAACACAGACTGTAGCGAAAATAAATAAATACATAAATAAAGATGCGATCATGCTTGTGGGAGAGTTCTGCCGAAATGTCAGTTTTACTGCTTTTCCAGCAAGATTGCATTGGAGCCGATAGCCTGAGAATAATTACAGGCTACTAAGATGTGCGCCGGAGACGTGCGGCTCGCCAACGATCTGTTGGTTCATCGAATTATTCCTGGTCTGCTGGCGACAGGGCGGCCGGCCTAGGCGGCATCTCCGCGCGTGCTCACATATGCTGCGGTCCCACCCTGCCTCTCCTGGTTCAGGTGCTCCCGGTAATGCCGCGCATCAATTTTTAAAACGCAACCATATGGCGGCCTTGTTTTTCCTCAGGTGCCTCCTGCCAAAACAATATGAATTAAATCATTTGGGGGAAAGCGAAAGCTACTTGCTGCGGGATTTGCTTCAGCCGGTTTCTTGACAGCCGACCAGCGGGTAGCTGATGGGCGGATTGATTCGAAATGGCAAAAATGCATCTTGTTCATGTGCATTTCCTGACTAGTAGCATCATAAATGAGATTGAGACACGTGCAAGTAGCTTAACTGACACAGAATGGGAAGCATCTGAGTTCATATTTCTGGCGACTATGTACTCTGTGTTTTGACTGATATTGGGAGTTGATGTATATGGGTACTGATGTCAGTATTTCCTATTGCAAATCATATTGAGTGCATGTGTAACCTGAGTGAAACCGTATTAGTCCATGTGCTGTATACTGTCTATTGGAATAAGTTAATGTATATAGTGAATCATCACCGTAGTTAGTTGATGCTTATATTGTGTGATGGTTGCAAATAAAGGTTTGTTGAAAATGTTACCTGCTGGGCCTGTGCTGGGCCTGTGCTAGGCTGGGCTGGTTTGGGCTAGACTAGGCTAGTCGGGTTCAAATAGGCTAGTTGGGTTCTACAGTTGGGTTCTTGCAGGAAGGAGGTGAGATGGAAACAGCAGGTTGCCTGTACTTACAGTCTGAGTATACATGATATAGCCCACTGCCTACTCCACCAGAAATGACTAGCTGGGAATGGCGTAATTAACCGTCATAAATAACCTAGCAACCAGGTGTTAATCTCTACCAGTGCACTTATATCTGCAGGCTAACCTCACGGTGCACTGAAGTTAAAGAAGATCACTTGGGGACGTCCCGTTCCAGTAACCTTTGTGGCTTCCTCCCTTTACCTTGAATGATGTCCAGTAACTACAGTGTTCGGAGAGATTTAAGAATTCCCGCCAGCCCGATCTTCATTTCTGCTTATAGGCAAATCATTCAGGATGAATAGAATATGGCATGCCTTCTTCCTTCACAATTATGCAAGAAACATCTTTTAGTTTGTGGAATAAATGAACCCAGGATTCTAAAATTGTCATTTGAATTCTGTCTTTCATGTCCCTGTGGTTTTGTATAGGCAGATCAATCCGAACCTCTAGTGAGTGGTCCCCCCCCCCCCCCTCATTTTTACATTTCTGAACAAGCTGCGTTAGTGTAATGAATTCCATTATTCAAAAACCAATTACTGTAGTTGTGCTTTATTTTTTATTTTTAAGAAAGCATTCTTTGTGTCAGGTCCTCTGTGGAATAGTGTGGTACAAGTGTCTACCGCAAAATAGCATCTGATGCAATCTCTTACTTTATCCACAACTTTTAAAAAATCATGCTGATGGGTGTGAATTAGAAATGACTGTAGCTCTCAAGGAATCTAGAGCTCTAGGAACTAGAAGAAATAAATCATTGTATAAAGTCACAGACAGTTTCCAAGTTGGCTACCCCACAAACGTACACATATGTCTGTCAAAAATATCCAGTTAATTTTGAAACGGAAGTGAATGGGTTGAATACAGTGGAAAACCATTGTAGTAATGTGTTATATCATTCCAGAATACTCGATAGGAGCTATCCCCACAGGCACCAATAGTCCTGCTCGACTCCATGGCTATATTTCTCTTGGAGAAGTGAATTAAGATGTGGCTTTGTGCAAAACCCCTCAAAAGCAATACATAAAAAGATTGAACACCATGTCTGGTATTAAGAAAGACTGAATGGAGAGGAGAAGAAAAGGGCCGTACGCTAACATTGTGAAAGGACGACTTGAATATGAAAATTACATTTTTAGATTTTTTTTTTTCTTACATTAAATGTAATTAACGGTTCATAATAATAACTATTGGGTCCCTGTCAGAAGCCGCTGTTACCCCACAGTGCTCTTTGTTCAGTATAATTATATTTATTAATGATCATCAAAGACCGAAAAGAGGCAGTGAATTGTGAAGTTTTTATTCCTCTTTTTCTATGAGTTTCACAGAGTTAATTGTGTGCTGCATGAAGGTTGGGTTGCTGAAATTAATAATGAAAGTTTTCCTGCGTCTTTCATCCGAAATGGAAATTGTTTGTACTTTTTAAACCATTTAATACGGATATAAGTTGTGCGGTTGTCATTTTCAGTTTCTGTGAATGATTAGAAGCTACACGTATATTGCAATATGCTATAATTTAACTTTTAGATAGACTGTGACATTCAAATGTTTTTCTCTGTGAGAACCAGAGAATAAGCAAATCATCGTAGCTATTAACCCCAATGAATAATAAATACTTTAAATATTGGACCTGTATGATTTTGGAAGAGGGGAAGGCCATTTAATCTGAGTGTCGGCCATTAGCCTGCTTTCACACTGATTTTGGTCCTTTAATTGGTCCTTTTTCTTGGGAACAGCTGTTGGCTATTAGTGGCCTTTGTCCCAGATGTTACCTCCCCATACGGAGATTGATCATTTTAATGGTTTTGAGAGTGACCCCATTACTGTTACTATATCTTGGCTTTCCAGGGTCATTATGCTGTAGGTTGAGATCGATATATTGTGAAGACTTTATGAACTCTAGCTACTATGTAATAACACTTCTGCGTCAGATGTTGTCACGTCGGTTATGTAGCTGTAATGGGCCACAAAGAGAACTATAAATTAACTTTGATGTCTTTAAATACACCGGCATACGTGCTGAACACATTTGAGTGGGTACTCTGAATATTAGTGATGCATAGTTTATTTATTTTTTGAGGCTAAATTGCACTGTTGAACTCCTTTGTGAAATGACTTTTCCTGGTGAAGGTAATTGGAACTGAAAGTGAATTCATTCCCTTCCCTTCTTATTTACATTTGAGAATTGGCTGTTGAAGGAATGGCTTGGATGAACTTTGAAAATGCATTGATGGCTTCTCAGTCACTCTGCTTCCAAGGTCTGTCTCTTTCATATGCCTTGAGTGACAGCCCTGGCATGAATTAGAATTGGGACAAGCGCTTGTATGTGCGTGTGTGTCCACGTCTGTGCGCGTGTATGTGCGTGTCCGTGTGCGCTTGTGCTCGCCGATGCGTTTGGCTGTATGTTTGCGCGTGTATGTTCGCATGCACACGTGCGTTTGCTTGTGTGCGCATTATTGGTTAATTAGATCCATTTTGTATCGAATGAAGCTACCTGCGCTGTAGACGACTCGTCTCCGCAGCCTCAAGCTGCCTTATTGTTGTACGCTTTACTCTGTCTCACTGCTGCATGGCCCCTGATCTGAGTCTCTCTCCTCTCATCTCTGCCTTCACAATGAGGTTAAACTGGGTCAGGGGGATGTGTGGCACCAGGAAGAGAGGGATGCTGGGTAATGAGCCGCGACCCCCGCCCGTCTCCCCGCGCCAGGCGCCGGGCATCGCTGCCCGCCCACAGATTGACGAGGATAAGAGCCGCCGTCGCTCTAGAAGCTGGCGGGCTCCACGGTTACTGCCCCAAACGGCTCCTTATCGGCGCGGCATGGGGGAGGGGGGGGGGGGATTGGGCGAGGTTTCACTTTTGTCCTCTCCCCGGGCTGCAGTGGCTTTTTTGCGTCGTCCCGACCGCCGTTCGCCCAAATCCCAGAGGTGCCCGTCTGCCTGCCTGTGCGGGTCTGTCACGGCCCGTTTCGTTCGTACCGCCACAGACTCCCCCTCTCGGCTCGCGCGCGCTTGGCCGACCTCCGCCTCGGGGCCGATTCCCACGCCGCACAGCGACGCACACGCCGGCGTCTCCCTCCGCGCCGTACCAGCGAGCGCCGCTGCTTCCGGATCTTTCCCTCTTGCAGTGACGGGGGGGGCTGCGCTCCCGCTCGACGAGTGTAAAAAGCAACCCCGACGGTTAATTACATGCTACTTCCCATCAATCTTCATTTGTTTCCTTTTTTTTTAATGTCATACGAAGAGACCGCTCTCGCTTAATGAAAACAGAAAGGCATCATTTTAATTACAACACACTTGCATGGAATTTGGATAAATTGTTTTATTCTTGGCTAATGAATTTTTCATCAGTCAGATATTAACATGCCGCTATCTTTATCCCGCTGCTTGGAAGCAGCAATTAAACACGGTTTTGTTTTTTCCTCCTCGTTGGCCTGGGCTCTGTGTTCTGTCACTGGGCGAATACTGGGCTGTCTCGTTAAGGGCAGGAAACAAAGCCTTTTCAGTCGTGTCCTGGAGCAGGAAAAGGGTATGAAAGTAATAACACTGATTTCATGTGAAGTTTATGAGATAATTCCACAAGGGCCTGATTTGAGTTTGATCCTCCTATAAATGGGTTATCTCCCATGGAACTGAATGATAGAGGGTGGAATCGGACCTCGTACACACAAGCTCGGTTGTGCGAGAGTGTTTCAGCACCCCATTTCAGAGTGCAATTAGAGAGGGTTTGTATTTTGATCCTGTTTTTCAGCCAAATGGACTGTAGTACTTTCTCTGTTTTTTTCCTATGTGCTTTAAATGTGTTTTATTGTTTAAAGGTTTAGGAAGGGTAGTCATTTCCATTTAAATTGCTAGTGTTCGTGTGGTAAAATGGTTCTTCTTTTCCTCATTTTATGTTTGACATGGTAACCACAGCATGAACCCATTGTGCTCGGTATCAGTGCTTTGTTTTTTCCCCGTTTGACGCAGTTATAATGGGATATCAGGAAACATAATGATGTGTGGGCATTGTTATTTGCCTCTGTTCACAAAACAATTCTCCGGGTTATTGCATTTTACGGCTGGAGGAGTTGATCACTCATATTATGGCAGCGTAAATGGGAGTCAATAATTTAAAAACTGATGAGATAATGCGCTCACTTTGGTAAGAGAGCCATTTTGTATGCATGCTTAGCATTACTTTTTATAAATGTATTTTTTTAATCAGTCTAGCATTCTGTTTTCCCACCATCTTAACAAGATAAAGCTGAGAGGGAATGTTATAGTGTTAGAATTCTGTAAGGATCACTTTGAAGACCTGATTCATCTGTAATATATTTTAGTAATAATAATAGTAATAGTCATAATAATAATAATATTAATATTAATAATAATAATAATAATAATACTAATTTTTATTATTATTATAGCAAACAAGAAGTCCCTGAGCTTGTGTTAGTACTTTGCCTGTAGTGCAAATTATTTTATTACAGATTGCATGCCAATTGCCAACATATAAATGTGGCCATTTGAATGAAAGTAAAAAAAGAAAAAGAAAATAAGAAAGGCCCAGGTCTCGTGCAGGTTCAGCATCACAGCAACAGTTCTGGCACGCCGCAAAGGTCACTTGTTTCAAACAGAAAATTATTCAAATTTGTTTGCACTTTTACGCTAAATCTAAATCACTGTACGTGAACCTGAATAAAGGTGACTGCTATGCATATTAATTTGAAGTAATTCAGAATATTCATATCAAGCAATAATAATTGGTTACCTGAATATGGGGCAACAGTGCTGAATGTATCTAAATTAACTTAATTTGGTTAATGTATTTTTTCCTCTTGAAATGCTGCTAAGGTCATAAATGTCTTGCAGCAGATTGATGGTTTACACAAATAGGTTGTGCTACTGCTGATTTGAAAGAAAATGCTCTTTATTGTCGTTAACTCAAGATTTGTGTCTAAGCAATTTACTGACTTTTCCTTTATTTTCTTCATTTTTGTTGCCAAAACCAAATCCTGTGCATTGTGCACGTTTACACATGCAAAATGAAAACGTGTGGAACTGTAATAAAGGCGGAACGCCAGCACCGGGTTCACTCTCATATAATTACGAAAAAGCGGCATAATTATTTTTGAGCCTCTTCATCCTATTCGTGGAAGCAGCAGCCCAGCGGAGATATGAATACATAACGTTTTTTTTTTGATAGTGGAAAATAAAACGCATCTAAATAACAAACAGATGGTACAGGTCCGTCAGATCCCCTCGCATGGCGGAGAGGAGCCAAACGCTTTTTTTTTTTGCTGACCCTCTCGATTTGAAAAACTGCTGATCGGCTCAGCTCGTTTCATGCATCTTCAAAACTCTGCCACACTGATTGATACACTGTGGAATAGCCGGCTTCATTTTCACTTGAAAGAGCGCGCACGTTTCGCGGGCACTGGAGACTCACAAGCCGTTACAGTGCGCGGAATGCGGCGCGAGATGGAGACGGTAATAATCTTTCCGACCGTCCTCCCCGCGTCTCCGTCTATTGTTGTTTGTTATATAATACGCAGGGGTTAATTATTAACGTAGGGGAAAAAAAGCAATTTGCAATGTTTCTGGTTTTTCAGATTCACCTGGATTCGGGGTCTCCTGCGTATGTATTCAATTGGTGTATTGTTGCGCCACCTTAAATTTTCAATGTCATGCTGAGTGGTGGCAGCAGTCACTGAGACGCAGCTCCACTAACATGCAGTAT